>BSBK01009996.1:280000-394919 GCA_027943335.1 Chamaecyparis obtusa | reverse complement strand
CAAAAGATGATTTGTAAAACATAACCCAGAAATTTAGTTTTGCTAACAAAAATGTATAATCATGTAGCAAGGTACAAAATCTCAGGAAAGGTGTGTAACAAATTAATACGCAAATATTTTTGTTCGTAACAATATTTTTTGCATTTATTATGATATTGATCCGATTTGATGCACCTTCGCTATTTGATCGATCCCTTCCATTGCATTTCACTTGGTTTGCTCATTTTTCACATCATACACCAGGATTTGACAATGGATATGACCTTGGTACTACCGGTGTTAATGATAAATTTTACCTTTTAGCTATTATATTTTTGTCATTTTTCCTATATGATGCTTTTGTATACGAATTGTGGATATTCTATGGGAAACTTTTCATTTTTTACTTTAGGATGCCTTTGTATACAAATTTTGGAGAATCTCTTGCAGAAATATGGAAATTATAATCTTCCCCCTAGAGCATACATTAATGAAGTTCTTCGTGCCTTAGCAAAGGAAACCAGCTAGATAGTTGAAGCTTATGGTAACTACATATAGAAATGCGGTATGTGTCAAAAGGGGTCATGGGGACTCCCTAGGGGTCCTAGTATGCCTTATCATGAATTAGGACCCCTAGGAAATCCCCATGACCCCTTTTGACACATTTGAATGCTCAAGTGTGTCTTCAGGAGTCCTAGGACCCCTTCAGAAAAACTTGAGCATTCAAATGTGTCAAAAGGGGTCATCGGGACTCCCTAGGGGTCCTAGTATACCTTATCACATGTTAGGACCCGTAGGGAGTCCCCACGACCCCTTTTGACACATTGGAACACTCAAGTGTGTCTTAAGGGGTCCTTGGTCACCTTAAGACACACATGAGCATTCCAATGTGTCAAAAGGTGTCATTGGGGGAGTCCCTACGGGTCCTAGTACGCCTTATCACATTTGAACGTTAGGTCTCTAGGACCCCTTAAGATACACTTGAGTGTTCAAATGTGTCAAAAGGGGTCATGGGGACTTCCTAGGCATCCTAGCGCATGATAAGGTTGTACTAGGACCCATAGGGAGTCTCCATGACCCCTTTTGACATATTTGAACACTCAAGTGTGTTTGAAGGGGTCCTAAGACCCCTTAAGACACACTTGAGGATTCAAATGTGTCAAAAGGGGTCACGGGGACTCCCTTGGGGTCCTAATGCATGATAAGCCATACTAGGACCCATAGGGAGTCCCCATGACCCCTTTTGACACATTTGAATGCTTAAGTGTGTCCATAGGGGTCATAGGATAACTTAAGACATACTTGAGCATTTCAATGTGTCAAAAGGGGGTCATGGGGACTTCCTAGGGGTCCTAACACATGATAAGGTGTATTAGGACCCGTAGGGAGTCCCCATGACCCCTTTTTACACATTTGAAAGCTCAAGTGTGTCCGAAGGGGTCCTAAGACCCCTTAAGACACACTTGAGCATTCCAATGTGTCAAAAGGGGTCATGGGGACTTCCTAGGGGTCTTGACGGATGATAAGGCATACTAGGACTCCTAGGGAGTCCCCATGACCACTTTTTACACATTTGAATGCTGAAATGTGTCTGAAGGGGTCCTAAGACCCCTTAAGACACACTTGAGTGTTCCAATGTGTCAAAAGGGGTCATGGGGACTTCCTATGGGTCCTAACATGTGATAAGGGTTGTACTAGGGACCCCTAGGGTGTCCCCATCACCCCTTTTGACACATTTGAATGATCAAGAGTGTCCGGAGGGGTCCTAAGACCCCTTAGGACATACTTGAGGGTTCCAACATGTCAAAAGGGGTCATGGGAACTTGATAGGGGTCCTAATGCATGATGATGTGTACTAGGACCTATAGGGACTCCCCATGACCCCTTTTGACACATTTCAACACTCAAGTGTGTCTGAAGGGGTCCTAGGACCCCTTAAGACACACTTGAGCATTCCAATGTGTCAAAAGGGGTCATAGAGACTTCCTAGGGGTCCTAACATGTAATAAAGTGTACTAGGACACCTAGGGAGTCCCTATGACCCCATTTGACACATTTAAATGTTCAAGTGTGTCTGAAGGGGTCCTAGGACCCCAGAGGACACACTTGAGTGGTCCAATGTGTCAAAAGGGGTCAGGGGGACTTCCTACAGGTCCTAAACACGTGATAAGGCATACTAGGACTAGTAGGGAGTCCCCATGACCCCTTTTTATGCATTTGAATGCTCAATAGTGTGTCTAAAGGGGTCCTAAGACCCTTTACTACACACTTGAGTGTTCCAGTGTGTCAAAAGGGGTCATTGGGGACTTCCTAGGGGTCCTAACACGTGATAAAGGGGTACTAGGACCCCTAAGAAGTCCCCATGACCCCTTTTGACACATTTGAATGCTCAAGTGTGTCTAAATAGGTCCTAGGACCCCTTAAGATAGACTTGACCATTCCAATGTGTCAAAAGGGGTCATGGGGACTTCCTAGGGGTCCTAACATGTGATAAGGCCTACTAGGATCCCTAGGGAGTCCCCATGACCCGTTTTAAAACATTTGAATGCTCAAGTGTGTCGAAAGGGGTCCTAGGACCCCTTAAGACACACTTGAGCATTCCAATGTGTGAAAAGGGGTGATGGGGATGTCCTAGGTGTCGTAATGCATGATAAAGCATAGTAGGACCTCTAGGGAGTCCCCATGACCCCTTTTGACATATTTCAATGCTCAAGTGTGTCCGGATGGGGTCCTAGCAACCCTTAAAACACACTTGAATGTTTTGAATGTGTCAAAAGGGGTCATGGTGACTTCCTAGGGATCCTAACACATGATAAGGCATACTAGGAACCCTAGGGAGTCCTCATGACCCCTTTTGACACATTGGAATGCTCAAGTGTGTCTGAAGGGTCCTAGGATCCCTTAAGACACACTTGAGCATTCGAATGTGTCAAAATTGGTCATGGGGACTTCCTAGGGGCCCTAATGCATGATAAGGCATATTAGGGACCTGTAAGGAGTCCCCATGACCCCTTTTTTACACATTTGAATGCTCAAGTGTGTCCGAACAATTTCTAAGACCCCTTAAGGTACACTTGAGTGTTCCAATGTGTCAAAAGGGGTCATGGAGACTTCCTAGGGGTCCTAACACATGATAAGGCATATTACGACCCCTAGGTATTCCCCATGACCCCATTTGACAAATTTTAACATGCAAAGTGTGTCTGAATGGGTCCTACGACACCTTAAGACACACATGAGCATTCCAATGTGTCAAAAGGGGTCATGGGGTACATCCTAGCTATCCTAATGCATGATAAGGTGTACTAGGACCTCTAGGGATTCCCCATGACCCCTTTTGACATATTTCAACAATCAAGTGTGTCTTAAGGGGTCCTAGGAACCCTTAAGACACACTTGAATGTTCCAATGTGTCAAAGGGGTCATGAGAACTTCCTAGGGGTCCTAATGCATGATAAGGTGTACTAGGAACCCTAGGGAGTCCCCATGATCCCTTTTGACACATTGGAATTATCAAGTGTGTTCGAAGGGGTCCTAGGACCCCTTAAGACATAGTTGAGCATTCCAATGTGTCAAAATGGGTCATGGAGACTTCCTAGGGGTCCTTAACACATGATAAGGCATATTACGACCTATATGAGTCCCCATGACCCCTTTTTTACACATTTGAATGCTCAACTATGTCCGAAGGGGTCCTAAGACCCCTTAAGACACACTTGAGTGTTCCAATGTGTCAAAAGGAGCCATGGGGACTTCCTAGGAGTCCTAATGCTTGATAAGGCCTACTAGGACCCCTAGGGAGTCCCCATGACCCGTTTTGACCCATTTCAATGCTCAAGTGTGTCTGAAGGTGTCCTAGGTCCCCTTAAGACACACTTGAGCATTCCAATGTGTCAAAAGGGGTCATGGGGACTTCCTAGGGGTTCTAACGCGTGATAAGGTGTACTAGGACCCCTAGGGAGTACCCATGACCCCTTTTGACACATTTGAACACTCAAGTGTCTCTGAAAGGGTCCTACAACCCCTTAAGACTCACTTGAGCATTCCACTATGTCAAAAGGGGTCATGGGGACTTCCTAAGGGTCCCAACATGTGGTTAGGCATATTAGGACCCATAGGGATTCCCCATAACCCCTTTTTACACATTTGAATGCTCAAGTGTGTCTAAAGGGGTCCTATGACTCCTTAAGATGCACTTGAGCATTCCAATGTGTCAAGAGGTGTCATGGGGACTTCCTAGGTGTCCTAATGCATGATAAGGCATAATAGGGCCCCTAGGGAGTCCCCATGAGCCCTTTTGACACATTTGAATGCTCATGTGTGTCTGAAGGGGTCCTAGGACCCCTTAAGACATACTTGAGTCTTCCAATGTGTCAAAAGGGGTCATGGGGACTTCCTAGGGGACCCGATGCATGATAAGGTGTACTAGGACCTGTAGGGAGTCCCCATGACCCCATTTGACACATTTCAATGCTCAAGTGTGTCTGGAGTGGTCCTAAGACCCCTTTAGATACACTTGAGCATTCCAATGTGTCAAAAGGCATCATGGGGACTTCCTACAAGTCCTAATACATGATAAGGCATACTAGGACCCCTAGGGAGTCCCTAGGACACCTTTTAACACATTTGAATACTCAATTGTGTCCAAAGGGGTTCTAAGACCCCTTCAGGAATAATTGAGCATTCAAATGTGTCAAAAGGGGTCCTAGGGACTCCCTAGGGGTCCTAACGCATGATAAGGCATACTAGGACCCCTAGGGAGTCTCCATGACCCCTTTTGACACATTTGAACTCTCAAGTGTGTCCAAAGGGGTCCTACAACCCATTAAGACACACTTGAGCCTTCCAATGTGTCAAAAGGGGGTCATGGGGACTTCCTATGGGTCCTAACACATGATAAGGCATAATAGGACCCGTAGGGAGTCCCCATGACCCCTTTTGACACTTTTGAATGCTCAAGTGTGTCTGAAGGGGTCCTATGACCCCTTAAGGGACACTTGAACATTCCAATGTGTCAAAATAGGTCAAAGGGACTTCCTAGGGTTTTTAACACATGATAAGGTGTACTAGGACCCCTAGGGAGTCCCCATGAACCCTTTTGACACATTTGAATGCTCAACTATGTTCGAAGGGCTCCTAGGACCCCTTAAGACACACTTGAGCCTTTTAATGTGTCAAAATGGGTGATGGGGACTTCCTAGGGGTCCTAAAATGTGATAAGGTGTACTAGGACCCCTAGGGAGTCCCCATGACCCCTTTTGACACATTTGAACACTCAAGTGTGTTCAAAGGGATCCTAGGACCCCTTCAGACACACTTGAGCATTCCAATGTGTCAAAAGGGGTCATGGGAACTTCCTAAGGTTCCTAATGTGTGATAAGTCTTACTAGGACCCTTAAGGAGTCCCCATGACCCCTTTTGACACATTTAAAGGCTCAAGTGTGTCTAAAGGGGTCTGAGGACCCCACAATACACACTTGAGCATTCCAATGTGTCGAAAGGGGTCATGGGGACTTCCTATGGGTCCTAATGTGTGATAAGGTATACTAGGACCCCTATGGAGTCCCGATGACCCCTTTTGACACATTTCAATGCTCAAGTGTGTTCGAAGGCATCCTAGGACCCCTTAAGACACACTTGAGCATTCCAATGTGTCAAAAGGGGTCATGGGGACTTCCTTGGGATCCTAACGCATGATAAGGCATATTAGGACCCCTAGGGAGTCCCCATGACCCCTTTTGACATATTTTAACACTCAAGTGTGTCCGGAGGGATCCTACGACCCCTTAAGACACACTTGAGCATTCCAATGTGTCAAAAGGGGTCATTCCAGATTCTTTAATGCTTCTAGTGAATTCAAATTTAGTTCTTATAAAGATGAGATGTTAGTGAATGACTTCTTCCTAATACTACTCTTCCAACAGATCGAGATTTCAACCCTTTTGTGGATCTACAAGCTCAATCATGAGCCCATAGGATTGGGGAAGAGAAAAACGTGATTGTATATCAATTGATTACAAAATGTTCAGGTCAGGAGAAAATATTGCAAGGATCAAGAAGAAAATTGGCTATGGAAAATCTAGTTATGAATTCTATTAAGAATGAAACTATTAAGGAATTGCATGAATCACAAACCATGAAAATAACCTTCTGCAACAAAGAACATTGAAGCTATAGAATTTATTAACTCTGAATTTAAATGTCGTATCAGCATTCATGGAAGAGATTTCATTAGCATCCATGGAAGAAATTTTGTTAACTTCAGACAAAATCATCTAAAAAAATTCATTAACTTCAGGAGAAATCATTTAAGAGGGACAAAAAAAAAATTGTATAACTCAGAAATGGTAGAAAAAGAAAATGAGATAAACCAAATTTATCAAATTCTTGCAATCCGCAGCTTCTCTCCGAGTGCAAAATGACAATCCATGGAGCCAAAATTATGGTGAAAATTAAATTCTTCGAGTAAGTTATTCAGAAACATGCAAAATATTGTAATGCATGATGATTTATAGAGAATTTATAACAAACTATGCTATGCAAAAGCCCGCAATCCCTGCCATATCTCAATCTCAGAGTACTGATGAGAAGCAATGGCAAAAGTCTAAGATAGAGGTGGCGTCGGCATTGTAGCAGCAAGACATTCTTCATAATATTGGGGCGGTGCCATCGAAATAGCTAGGCTTTCCTTATATTGTCACGCTGCCACTGATCTCTTCTTTAAATTTATTAATGCGGTCAGTTCTATGGTGCTTGCATAATTTCCAGTACAACTGCTCATTTTACCAAACCCTTCCCCACTCTCCATAATCTTCAACTGGTTCAAAGATCCATCTGGTTGTTCTTGTTTAACCTCCCAATGACTTTGTTGTGCTGCTGAATTATCAACATCCATTGTACAATTGTCTGGTGACCAGAATCTATTTTGAGAACCTTTGCAATTTAGCATTCCGATTGAAAAAGTAGGGAAAGATACCATTTCATAGCCACAGGCGGTGGAAATAGAGTGATTCTCTTGCCCTCTACTTCTGTAATTCACCTCTAGTGAACTATTCTTCAAAGCCTCCATTTCTGCGTAGCTAGGGTTTATGATGCCTATAAAAGGCACAACTATGCCCCTGTAGGGACTCATGCTCATGCTCGATATCATATTATTTTCATGCATTCCCTAAAATTTAATACAAAGATTTATCCAGCTTCCTTTAAAGACCTAGAAGAAATGAAAAATTAAAATTAGGCCAAAAATACATACCGCATTTCTGTATGTAGTACCATTAGCTTCAACAATCCAGTCAGCTTCCTCTGCTAAGGCACGAAGAAATTCATTAATGTCTGCTCTGGGAGGAAGATTATAATTTCCATATTTCTGCAAGCCCTAAATTTTTTTTGTCATTATCGCTCTCCACCTTTGCTCTCTCAATTTAGTCATCTCCCTCTCTGCTACACTCAGCTTAGCCATCCTTACCTACTCTTTAATAGAGATACTCCAAAATTTGTATACAAAGACATCCTATACGAAAAAATGAAAAGTTTCCCAGAGAATATCCACAATTTGTATACAAAAGCATCATATAGGAAAAATGACAAAAAATTAATAGCTAAAAGGTAAAATTTATCATTAATGCCGGTAGTACCAAGGTCATACCCACTATCAAATCATGGCCTATGACATGCAAAAGGAGAAAAGAAATTAAAATGAAAGGGAAGTATGGATCAAATAGTGATGGTTCATCAAATCAGATCAATATCATAACAAATGCAGAAAATACTATTACGGACAAAAATATTTGCATATTAATGGGAAAGAGTGGGAAGAGCTTCTTGGACCCATGATAGAAGTTATAGATAAGGAGGGAAAGTAGCGAAGGAAAGAAGTAAGATATGCGTGTGAGCCTATGTTAGATGATGATGATGAGCACTCACCATCTGGTAGTAGCTCAAGTAGTGATAGAAGCTCTTCAGTGCACATGTACACTGACACAAAAAATTTAGATAGAGAAGTAACAAGTGTTGTGGAACTATCCACAGAGCAATGTGAAATGAAGCCTCAAATTGGTTCATTAGCAGGCAAAGCATTTGGTCATGCACTTCATTCTAGCACCACAAATATTTCTATTAGAAATGCCTATTCGTCAATGGCCTTGAATTTACAAGACTTGGGAAACTAGGTTACTCATGTTGGGCAATATCCCTCAAATGTAAGTTCATTGCCACCTTTGGCAAGGCAGTCTCACTCCTCATTTTACAACAAGGGGTAGCCATCTATGGTCCAAGGTTTTAATTCAGCTAACAAATGGAGAGCTTCTCAAGGTACTGATCTCTTTCATAGAGAAGTCCCTGATTCATATCAAGGTTCTTGTTTAGGTGACCAACTCCTTCAAGGTCCACAAATAGACCCATTGATTTCCCAAATTGGAAAAAGGGTAGATGCAATTTTTGAAAGAGTATCCCAATTGAAGAGAAATGGAAATTCCAGTGAGCATAAAGTTAGTGTAGATCTAATGGGTGTATCTTCTCCACTGAAAAATATATCTGCATTTCTAGAGACTTGAGTTTAAATGGAGATTGTTTGTTCCCAAACATGCCCCAGTCGAGCAGATGAACCAGATGTTGCTTGAATAAAGAAGATAGTGGTTTATTAAAGCATCTGCATTATCCCACTTGCTATCAGTTACTACTTTTTGAGTGGCTTGCCAGCTTCTTCTGTGTGGGATTCCTATAATATATAATGTCCTCATGCAAGTACATGCCATTTTTTGTAAATATTTTCAGTTCAAAAGTGTTAGTGAGAAATATCAAAGAAAAGGTTCTTGCATGTGTTATTAAGACACATGAATAAATTAGGAAACCAATTTTCTCCCATTGCATGGCAGAAATTCCTAGATTCACTTTGTCAGTATCAATAGGAAGCAAGATGATGGAAGAAATATATTTGTGAAGAGGAAGTACAAATGTTACTGTCCAAAACCATATGGAGAGTAATATTCTTCTCCTAATTGTAATAAGAAACACAAAATTCAGAACACACCAAATAGTTGGGGCATTTATTTCCTATGACCTATGTCAATTTCAGTTCAATTCCTAAGGATGATATTCTCAATGTGTAAAAATAAACTGATGTGTTATTTTAAAATGGTGTTGACTGAAATTTATGAACATATGTCAAATATCCATTTTTTCCAAAATTTGAAATAGAACCAGTGGCAATATAATCAAATTTGTGAATTTCACATCCAATCATTGGATGTTAATCAAAAGTACAACATAGTAATATAAATTTGAACCAATAAACAATCTTAGTCTTACTTCAAACCTACTCCTGTGTATGTGGGTTCTTGGAGGTATCTACTAAACAATGTGTGGATCTGTAATGTCCCTATCCAAGACCTTAATCACTTTTCTTAAAACTCCTAATTAGAATTTGGATTTCTAATGTCTGCTATGATATTATTTAATTTTTCCTTGCTCCTTACTAATTAATATTGTAATGAATTGGTTATCCTTCCCCTTCTCTCTCTCTCTCTCTCTCTCTCTCTCTCTCTCTCTCTCTCTCTCTCTCTCTCTCTCCCCCCCCCCTTCCCCCCTATGTCTCTATCTCTATCCTCCCTCTCTCTCCCTCCCATACTCACCTTCCCCAAATCTCTCTATCCTACTCTCTCCCCTTCCCCCCCTCTATCTTTGTCTCTATCCTCCCTCTCTCCCTCCCATACTCATATTCTCTCTCTCTCTCTCTCTCTCTCTCTCTCTCTCTCTCTCTCTCTCTCTCTCTCTCTCTCTCTCTCTCTCTCTCTCTTCCTCTCTTAGCCCCCACCTCCTTTTCACTCTCTCTCCTCAATGGCTGCCCATGAATTTTTTTTTTAAATGGCTAATTAATTTCCTTAGTTTCTTTCAATGGTCATCCATGATTTTTCTGCAATCTTCCAACCTTTTGTACATAGTCGTAAAATACATATTAATATATTATACATATAAAATAATATATAATATATAATGTAACATTTGATATTAATATATATTAAATAATATTTAAAATGTAAAATATATATTATATAATATTATATATAATATATAATCTAATATATAATTCTAATATATAGTTTTTGATATTAATATATAATTAAATAATATTTAATGTAAAATGTATATTATTTAATATTTAATGTAAAATGTATCTTATATAATATTTAATATATATAATATATAATCTAATATATAGTTTTTAATATTAATATATATTAAATAATATTTAATGTAAAATGTATATTATATAATATTTAACATATAATTGATATTATATAATATTTAATATATCTAATATATAGTTTTTTATATATAATATATCATATGAAGGATGGAGAAATGGGAGGGAGAAAGTGGAGGGAAGGGAAAGTGAAAATTCAAAATTCTGCCATCATATTCGGGTACCCAAAAATATCGAGTACTTGATTAGGCTCAGTATTGCTTTGTGTACCAAACCTACATGGTCAACTATTGAGATGTCTCAAATACATGTTTTTCCCCTATTTCTCTGAGTTCCAGACTTCGACAATGTAGTTGACGACTTTTTTTCACCCGAATTTGATAAAGCGAAAAGGGTATTTTAAGGAGATTATCAGCTTTCTATCAATATAATTGCTGTCAAATTTTGAATTCGGTAAGTAATTATTAGTTATTTTCTAATTGAGCTACCTCTAAAGTGTTGGTTTATATACTTATTGAAAAAGGACTATAACTTTCAGACGGTATAACATTTTTGAAATCTGAAAAATGCATCACATTCTATGCTTCACCTACTATAAGGAAAAATAAATAAAATTGAATTTTGTAAAGTTTTGAATGAGTTAAGGTTGTTAGACACGGGAGTTTTTTTATTCTGAAAATGTTGTAGCAGAAAATTCATAATTAATTTTTTTTTGGAATAAAATTACAAAAAAATATGTGTCACATCCGAGCATGAGTCTACTACTTATATATTAAATCTTATAAAAAAATGTTATCATTTGATGATGATTAAGGTGGTTAGACATACACCTACTTCTTTCTTTTTTTCCTGAAATTTTTGTACTGTTGTATTGAAATCTATACTTTTCACCAATTATATTAATTTTTTTTTAGAAAAGACCTAGTATTTTAGAAACTACATTCAATTTCCTACAGATTCTATTGTTACAAATTTTTGGTATTAGTTCGATAGCTAGTTCAAATTTTCACGTCAAGTTGACTAACCCTGATTTGCTGATTTTTCATTGCCACTTTTGGGCATAGTTTGGCCCCTCATGATCTTGCACATACCGATAAGAAAGAAGAAAAATTGTATTTCTCAGTTCACAACAGAAGTAGAGTATGTAGCAACAACATTAATTTTTTCTACAATTGTGTGGATCAAGTAGATGATAAAGGATTTTGGAATCCAGATTGATTATCCCATTGTTATTCATTGTGACAACACTAGCACTATAAATATGTCAAAGAACCCTACGATGCATGCAAAGACAAAACACACTGAGATAAAATATCACTTCCTAAGAGAGAAAGTTGTAGAGAAAGAAGTAAAATTGGATTATGTGAGTACTAAAGTATAGTTAGCAGACATATTCACAAAGCCTTTGCCAAAGGATACATTTGAGTATCTCAAGGAGAAGCTAGGAGTAATTCCCTTCCTTGGATCTGATTAGAGTTTGTAGTAGTGCATCAGTCCTTAGTGACTGATGAATGGTGGACTACTCTACTTCAGGAGTAGTACCTATGCTTAATTATTTTTGGAACCCTTTTCCATTGATGTCAAAGGGGGAGTATATATATAGTCATGAAAAATAAATAGTTGATCTATTCTAAGGAGGAGTATGAAGTAAGGGGGAGTATATAGTCAGATAATGTAGCAGCAGATATTCAGAGCATTCAATAGTAGATGGAGAAATCATTTTTGAAGAGAGCTATTGTTGAGGAAATGGAGAATGTTATAATATTATTGTACTTTTGGATTGGTGGTGTTTTTCATTTCATATGTTTCCATCAATGCCAAAAGGGGGAGATTGTTGGAGATTTGCCAACAAGCCAATGTTGACTATATGTTTTTCATTAATGGCAACATATGGTAAGCAACATGAATTATAGTTCTATGTAGAGAGGCTTGAGCATTTTTTGTTTAGTTATGTTATCAGCATGATATCATAGAGATAGAGGTTGATTCTGAGTGCAATCAGTTGTGTATTTGTTTGTATCAGTAGTGTTTCTGACAGTGTTACATGAAGAGTTATATATGTGATTCATAGTATGGTTATGATAGAGCCTTGCGCATTTATAATTTTGGTGTAGACATGTTTTTGAAGCTATGACCATGGAAGCAGAGTTATTTGTGCAGTAAAAGTTGAGCTATGATGTTTCTATTTTCCAGTTACAGTTTTGAGAGTTTATCTGACGGAGCCGACAACATTTATATTGTTTCAGTAGTTGCACCTATTATTATGGTATGTGTGTTTTCTTTCATGTTTGGTCATGAGTTAATAATGTTTGGTTGAGAGTGCATAATGTATTTCATCTTGTAAGTAAAGTTTCAGTTAATTTGGTGGACCAGACAGTGTGAAGTGACGCATCTACTCATATTGAGTTGTGCAGTCCTTTCTGTGTTGCATGCTTGGTTTAGTCATTGGAGATGTTGTTGGAGAGTTTTATTATTTCTCTAATATGATTTCAAGAAGGTTCTAATAGGCCAACTTGATTATATCTTTTGGAGAAGACTACTTATAGTCGGTTAGTTATGATCACTTAGTAGAGTAGAAAGAAAATGAAGTGAAGAAAAAGAGCAGAGGAGAAAGTATGAAGTATTGGGCTAGTAAAGCTATATGTAAAGAAGTAGAGAGTGTATGCTACACATTGGAACTGATCAAGACAACAGGTCTATTTCCCAATTCACCAAGATTCAAATATAGTGTGTATCTGTTGTGTAGAAGGTTTCAACCTTCACCATTTGAGAAGTGTGCTCCTGGATAGTGTGTCCTCACCCCTAATAGGGTTATTTATAAAATACTCCTAATAGGGTCCGACCTTTGACCAGGTCACTATACTTCATGAATTGTAAAGATCAACTCCTAATAGGGTTGTAAGATCTTCTAATAGGGATCATTATACTCTAGTGCAGTTTATAGTGGGTGCTAATTCCCACCACAGTTTTTATCTATTTGGGTTTCCTCGTAACCAAAATTATGTTGCTGTGTTAAGTGTTATCTTATTGTGTATGTGCTTAATGTTATTATGTACTTAATTGGATAAAGAATTGAATCTGTTAGATAATTGATTCAACCCCCCCTGCTCTCAGTTATCTCTTGGGACTATTCTGAACACCTAGGTCAAACCTTATACCTGATATAAATTTAATTTTTTTAAATTATAAAGTAAAAACATATTATTTCAAATTTATTACTCATTCAAGAAGAAAAGATGACTATAAATCCCAACCTAGTAGTAAAAGAATTCAAATCTCTATTAACAATTTCCTTGCTTCTTCAACTAAAACATTTATTTCATTAGGGTTAAAGTTTGAAGAGTGGATAGAGAAACTTGATTTTTTTTCTCAAAGTCAACCCCTTGTCTATCTTCTTTCAAATTTCTTTGATATTATCTACCCCTTTTGTTTCTAGAGTAATCCATTGAATTCTTCTGATTGCACAAGTCTCTCATCTTCCATGATTTGTTAATATACAATAAACCTTTCATCACTAAACTTGGTTAAAGGGAATTTCTTATATATGTTTATCGTATTCTCTGGAACATCATTTAATTGCTCATGGAGCATCTTTTTGGGCTGATTGACTTCATCATCATATCCACCAGTTCTATGCTCAAGATCTTCTTCTTCATTAATAAATTAACCTATTAGAGGTTCAATTTATTGTCTTTTAGCTCTAAGCTCATGTGTGCAACTATCTCATGTACTTATATGGTATCATCCCTTTGTTCCTTTATAACAATTCCTTTTTCTTTTTTTTTTTATTGTGGAAGGGGTGAACCCTATGGTATATCTTCTATTGTGGGAGCTTTCAAAATACCTTATCATAATTGTGCACCATAGCTTCAATATTATTAAGATGAGTAATATTTGGAAAGAAACTAGGGAAGTTGTGATCAATATCCGTATTAAATCTCTTTTCTCTCAATAAATATCTCAACTTATTCCTCATGATCTATGCATGTGCTTTTGAAGACTCATTTTTAAACACTTTCCTCAAATAGAATTTTATGTGGATAAATGTTCTTTCAATTTAACAATCCATCCTATACAATAGAATTCTACCCAAGAAAGTTCCTCTTTCTTACAAAGTATTCATTTTTAATAAAAAATAATTTCCAAGATAACTCCATGGCACCAACTCTCTGTGGAAAAAGTATGGATAGTATTGAGGGAGATAAGGGGATAAATAAACCCTAATAATTATAGCCTCATCATCTTACAAGAAATATCCCCAACTATGATCAAATTGTTGGTTGGATATCTACACATTTGATCTTAATAATTTCTTCATGAACATAAGAAGTCTTTCAAAATTAGTTACCCTTAAGAACTTTATAATTAGATACACAAACAAGTTCTGAAATAGAACATAATTTCTATGCTTTAAAAATTCATGTCATAGACATGAGTCCAACATTCAATATGATCTTTTCTACCAATGTCGTCAATCTTCTATAGCTTCAATCATGGGTCAACATGTTCTGAATTGAAATATACAATCAAATGACTCAATAAAGAATAGTATTTGAAACTAATATCCCACAGATTATTTTGTATTCTGACAAATCATTCATGTAATTCCATAAAAAAATAGACCAAAAAATCATAATCAATGTTTACATAAACATTTTAGATTAAAATGTCCATACAAATCAATCCTATAGGCATTAGTTTCTCCAGATCAAAGCCTAAAAGTTTAAATAATGCATGATATGTATATTTAAAATAGAAATTAAATGAATCAACATCTAATGGATCTTGTTCTATGTATGCATGATGAATTGGTTTGTACTTGTGTCCCTTAGGTCTATATCTAGTCAATTTAGCATACCTAAGAGTGACCTTATGAGTGTTATTAAATTTTCCCTTCTTTTCAAATCTACACTAGTGCAAGTGGCACCATAAATCATAAAATCCTCTAATATAATTTTCCTACCAATTGTGACCAAGGATTTTCTATATCCTCTTATAATATATCTAGGTGTAAGATAATAAGCTTTTGTCAACAATCTCAAAAATTCCACATTTATGAAGACATCACTTACAATTAAATAGGCAAGGTTTAAGTTCCAAGGTTGTAGACTGGTGGTGGATTTATATGTTTTTCATAGAGAAAGGTAAATAAATCCCAACTAGAAGAAGGTATAGTGTCCCCTCTTCAATCATGAAATCAATTAGTCCATGAAAAATCATCTATAGATTGGGCTAAAAAATATCTTCAAAGGAGATCTAAAAAAATCCTGATGTAGGTGCCTATTATTTTGTTTTTGAATACGGCCAAAATACTACTGGTTCTCCACTCATTTTTAATATAATAAAGCCATTATAAAAATATGGTAAAAGACTTAATCTCTAAAATTACTCCCAAAAAGTCCAAAGATTCTAATTATATCGCAAACAATTTTGACAAAAGGAGTTTAACCTTACTATTTTCATGTTGCTTCAAAACCCTCGATAGCTTCTGAGAATTCCTTGCATGCCACTAGTTCTTGATTGAAATCTAAGAATGGGAATGCAATCACTAATGGAAAAAACTAGCATTTATTCATCACCAACTTGCATTCATTTGTATCATCTTTTAAAAAGAAAAAAACATCAAATGAACAAGATGTCATTAACTAGTCGTGCTATGTTTTTCCTTGTAAATCTCAATCATCAATCTACCTAATGCAGAATTTCATGATGGAGTCAACATCCTTTGACTTCTCTTTGAAATGAGTTATTATACAACATGGATTTTGTTAGTCAATCTTTCATGCCTTTGAGTTTCATAAAATTTCCCTAGCTTGAGAAAGTTGGTCCTCTTGTTCTTCGTAGTGTTTTGTGAAGTTTTGCCTTGTTTAGGTGTCAAAAACCCTACCCAAGGTCTAATTGTGTGCTAAATTTTCATGTCACTTAAGTCTCTTATTTGGCACATGGTTATTATCTCCCTTTTCTCCATGTCTCTAAAGGTTTAAAAGTAAAGTATAAAGATCCAGAGATTAAGCGACTGAATAGTATCCATATGGTTATCTCTTAATCTCCAAGTGATGGGAAGTTAGTTGTTTTCATCCAGTGACTTGGCAATAAAGGATTTCTCCAAGTCTCTCCATATCTGGCTGTGATGTCTTAACTTCCAGCGATCTAACATGATGGTTATCTCTTAGTCTCCTAAGATAGCAGTTAAGGCTTAGTAGATCTAGAGATCATGTGACAAGGTTTAAAGGCTTAGAAATGTGTTATTTTCTCCTAATCTCATAATTTCATGATCAGGGCATGAAACATTCAACAATTAAGATGTCACCATAGATAAAGATCAAGATCGATAGTTATCGCTTAATCTTGAGACAAAGATTGGGTTAAGTAGAGAATTCAATGATCCAATGAAAGAGGTTATCTAAAAATCTCATAAAGTCACGGTGTAGTCTTATTTCATTTGGAGATTAAGTGATATAATACATGACTTAACTAGTGGCGGTCATCTCTAAATCTCATGAAGTCTGATGTTAAGTTCTTAACATATAGTGACTTGGAGAATAAGGTGTTCTCTAAGCCTCAAAAGGAAGAGGTTATATTTCAATGTATTCAAAGATTCAATGACAAAGGATTAAGTAAATGAGAAGGAAGTTATCCCCCAATCTCATGAAATAATCATTAAATTTTGAATCATCTAGAGATTGGATGATGAGTGTAGATGATGGGGAAGATCAAAGGTTGGCACTTACATGTTTTTTAGATACTGACATCAATGTTTTTAGAGCAGGAGTCACTTTGCTTGAAAGAGAACCTACCTTGCCTCTCATTACTGTGGAAGTAAATGCCAAATCTGAGAAAGGTGAGTTATGGGTGATGTATTTTGATGGTGCAAATTGCAAAGATGATTTAAGAGTAGGTATTCTACTCATTTCTCTTGATGGAAATACTTACAAGTTCTCTTTCACATTAATTTTTAGTTGCACAAATAATATAGCAATGTATGAAGCATTGTTGATAGGATATAGATTGTCCTACAAGCATGGATCAAATGTGTGAAGGTAGTTGGTGATTTTGAATTAGTGGTATCTCAAGTGAGATCAATTTATGCTTCTAAGAAAAAAAGACTGAAACAATATAAGAATGTTTTTTGGGATATGATTGAAAGTTTTGATGCATTCAATATTGTGTAGAAGGATGGAAGCAACAATAAAATGTCTGACTTGTTAGCTAATATTGCAATCAATCCAAGTGACATAAATTTTGCATGCATCTCTAAAGTTGAAATTCAGACTGGACCTAGTATACCAGATAATTTTGAGAACTAGCAGGTCTTTGAGGATGACCAAGAAATCTTAAGATTTATGAATTGTGAAGATAAGTATCATGGTCAGGAATTGGACTATTCAGCTTTAGTAGAAGTTTCTAAAGGAAAAGAAATTGTTCTTGGAAATGAAGTTCTATAGCTCAAAACTAATAAAGTTCCCAAAGGACTTGTTGTTTTAGAAGCTATGTTTGTTCATCAAGATAGAGTCCAAATGGATACTAAGAAAAGAAACTAGATGGACTTAGAAGAAATTAATCTTCATACAAAAGAGACACCTAAAAAGGTATACATGAGAAAAGAGATGTCTCAAAAGGTGAGAAAGGCCATGATTGAATTATTGAGAAGATTTAGGTATGTTTTTTCATGGTCATATGATGATTTAAAGGTTTATAGATACTATTTGTTTTAGTATATCATTCCTTTGAAGAAAGATGCTAAACCTTTTAGGCAAACATAGAGACCAATCAATCCTACCCTAGCACCTAAAATGCAAGAAGAAATGATGAAGCTAAGAGATGTTGCAATCATAGAGCCTATCATACATTCTTCTTGGGTATCAAATTTGGTCCCTTTTAGAAAAAAGAATGGAGACATCAAATTGTGTGTGGACTTTGATGAACTACAACTGATTTAGAACCTGATTGAAGGATCTATGATTTAAGATCACCAAGCTAATTAATTAGATATTTAATATAATTAAATCAGTATTATGTTGTCATTGATGTCAACTAGTTTGACAGTACTTATCTTGTAAGTTACTATACTGAAACATCTGTAGTGAAGGAGTGAAAGAGATGAAGAACATAAATATCTACATGACGAAGATTGATATGACAGATGAGGATAAGGAATACATTGAGTAACTTGTTGATGAGTCTATGACTTCATGTTATTGAATTGATTATGTTTCATTCATCTATGATGAAGAAAATAGTTGAAAGACACAAAGTAGTGTTGTCGGTTGATGAAGTATTTCAGTATACACTGACAAAGTGTAGTGTATACCGAGCACAGTTTTAACTGAGCTTGTGTTCACTGACGCATTTCTTTGTTAACTGAGAAGAATAGAATGAACTAAATGACTAGTTTAGCTGATAAGATTGATGAGCTGGCAAATGTATGAATTTGAGGTAACAGATAAAGTTTGTTACACAGATCGATGACTAACAAAATTTAGGAAAGATCTAAAGGATGAGAATCAAATGCGTTATTGACACAAGTGCTGAGGTATGTTTAAGAGGCAAAATCAATGAAGATGATTAAGAGGAAAAATCTAATGGAGTAGAAGAAAATGGTTTACATGTCTATTTAAGAGACTGGAGATTTAACAATGAGTGTGATGCTAGAAGAGAAATATACTATAGAATCATCACATGAACAAGTTTTCATGCATTCTAATCATACTAGTTAAGGAGAACCCTACTGCAAAGCATTATCGAGTGATAGAGAGTGATTATTTTGGGTTGCCGATCCCAGGTGGTTTTTCCCTTCATAGGGTTTCCACGTTAAATATCTTGTGTTATGTGTTGATTGTGATGTTTGTTTTAATGTCATTTTTACATGTTGCATATTTGATTTGATCGGTAACTGTTATAAGTTTTAGAGTGGTAATCAGTAAATGCATAAACAGTAAAAGTATTTTAAGTTACCGAGTAGCAAAAATTGAACTATTTATTTTTGGATTATACATTTTGTATTGGGACAGTGATTAACTAATTCACCACCCTCTCAGTTATTCTAACAATTGGTATCAGAGTGTTGGTTGCTTTGAATAGAGTTTTAAGGACTTCAGTAAAAACATCTCAAAATGTATAAGAGCGAAGTGCCAAAGCTGAGCAAAGAGAACTTCATAGTATGGCAGAGCTGGATGAAGTTGCACATATCTAGATTTGGGAATGTTGCACTAGAATTGATGGAGAATGGTTATATAGAACTGACACCAAGTCCCTGACACTTGATCAACTAAAATACAAGCATGAACACAATGTTACTATGATGGAACTTGTCACTACCTGCACTGATGGTAAATTTGAAGTTATCAAAAGTTGCACTACTACAAAAGCCATGTGGGATAAAATTTCTCAAGTTTACAGTGGAGATACAAATGTCAAAAGAGCTAGAGCAGAGAACCTAAGGGGTAGATTTGACGATATGAAGATGAAAGAAGGTGAGAATATTGTGCAATAAACAAATATAATGAAAGAGGTAGTACATGCTATTAGATAATTTGATGGAGTCATTAGTGAAGAAACAATTGTTAGCAAAATACTCAGAACCTTATTGTCAATTTATGCAATCAGAATATCTGCTATCCACGAGACAAGATCTACATCTGGTAATGTACTTACACTTGACAATATGATTGGTAAACTTACAATGTTTGAGTTAAATAAATTTGATAATAGTTTTGTACCTTCTATGGAATCCGCTTTCATTCTTCTCTGAAGATTAGTAAGTCTAACGGGAATAATAAGAATGATAGTGACAGTAATACCAATGATGAGCTTGACGAACTTGAAGCTCTTATGGCTAGAAGATTACCCAAAGGTAAAGGAAGGTATAGAGGTAAGCTACCTTTGGCATGCTTTAATTTTAAAGAGGTTGGCCACATCATTGCTAGATGCCCACATAAGAAAGATGATGATAGAACCAAAGACCGATCTGAAGAAAGCTATGGGAGAAGATTCAACAGAGGCTATTGAAACAACAAAGATAACTGAGACAACAATGGAAAATGAAAAAAGGTATGTTTCATAGCTAAAGATAATGAATCTGAATCTGATTCTGATGATGATGTAGAAGTTGTATTTGTTTCTGTGAAAGATGACTCGGAGGAAGAAGAAGAAGAAAAACATGAAGAAATGACATTGATCTCTAAAGTTAACAAAAATAATACATGGATCATAGACAGTGGCTATACAGATCACATGACTGGTGATGAGGAGAAGTTTGATCAACTTGAAGAATACAATGGAGGATCAGTTAAGATGGGTAATGACACACCCTATATGGTAAGAGATAAAGGAACCTTGATGATAAATGATATGATAAAATGTGATAATTCTTATTGGGTATTAAAATATAACTTGTTAAGTATGGCACAACTGAATAATTCAGGTCATCGAGTTGCTTTTGAGAGCAAGAGAGTGAAAATATTTGATGATGGAGGAAGACTAGTTGGAACTAGAGCACAATCAAGAGGTAATCTATTTTATCTTGATACTAATGAGTCCTCTTGCTTGATGATGAAAAATGAAGATGCTTGGTTGTGGCATAAAAGGTTACGCCATGTGAACTTTGATAACATGATTAAGATTAGTAAAAGGAAAAGAGTTAGAGGGTTTCCTAACTTGTCAAAATTGGATCATGTCATGTGTCATGAATGTCAAAAAGGGAAAATAACTAAATCTAGTTTCAAAAGTAAGGATTACTCAACAAAGAAGATACTTGAGTTGGTTCATACCGACCTATGTGGTCCTATGAGAACTCAAAGTTATTATGGTGATACATACTTTTTTATTTTTCTTGATGACTATACTAGATTGATGACAGTTATGTTCTTAAAAGAAAAATCTGAAGCATTTAAGATGTTTAAGTGGTATAAAGCTAAGGTAGAAAAAGAGACTAGTAAGGAATTGAAATGCCTAAGATCTGATAGAGGAGGTGAATTTATCTCTGATGAATTTACTAATTTCTATAATGAGCATAGTATTAAAAGATAGGTCTCTACCCCGAGAACACCTTAGCAAAATGGCATTGCTGAAAGAAGGAACAGGTCAATAGTTGACTGTGCTAGGACACTGATGCTGCAAAAGAATGTTTCTCAAACATACTAGAGGGAAGCTACCATTACAACTATTTATGTACTGAACCGAGTTCAACTGAAGAAGGACACCAACAAGACACCCTATGAGTTGTGGTTTGGACACAAACCTACTGTAAGTTATTTCAGAATTTTTAGAAGAAAATGTTTTATTCTCAAAGATGAGAGAAATGGTAAATTTGACTCAAAAGGTGATGAAGGAATATTTCTAGGATATTCTAGTTAAAGCAAAGCATATAAGTGTCTAAATAAAACTACTAATAAAATGATTGAAAGCACTAACATCTGAGTTGATGAGTTTGATGAAAAGAACATAGAGGAAAGTATAAAGAAATCAAAAGACTATGATAGATTCACTTACATTGAACAATCAGAGTATCTACCGAAGCCATAGCCTGTGATAACCAGTCAGTAGGAAAACAATACCGAACAATAGGAAAGAGAAACCGACGAGTAGGATTGACCTACTGAGCAAGAAAATGAACTTGCATAGGATGAACAGGAAAGGAGAGATAGGATACTGGTGATTTTTGTCAGAAGATACCATCTTGAATCACAAATCACTGGAGACAAACAAGTTGGCATGCAAACAAGGAGCAATGCAAGACAAGGTACATGTCTAGTTTGTGATTATGAACTGAAAAATGTAAAAGTTGCATTAGAGAATGATGAATGGGTTAATCCAATGAAGGAACAAATAGAACAAATAGAGAAGAACAAAACCTAGACCTTAGTACCCTGAACTAAAGATAAGAATGTTATCGGTACTAAGTGGATATTCAGGAACAAGCAGAATGGTAATGGAGAAGTAACCATAAATAAATCTAGATTGGTATGCAAAGGATATGTGTAGGAGGAAGGCATAGACTATGGTGAAACATTTGCACCTATTGCTAGATTGGAAGGAGTCAGAATACTACTTGCATATGCTACACACAAGAAATTCAAAGTATATCAAATGGATGTCAAGTTAGCATTTCTGAATGGAATACTTGAAGAAGAAGTCTACATAGAACAACCTAAAGGGTTTGTTTATCCAGAAAAGAAAAACATGGTATGTAGATTACATAAAGCTTTATATGGTTTGAAGCAAGCACTGAGAGCCTAGTATGAGAGGCTGCATACTTATTTGTTAAGTATAGGATTTGTAATAACAAGTGAGAACAACAATCTGTATATGAAAGGAGATACTGATGATACAATTCTTATTGCTAAGATATTTGTGGATGATATCATATTTGGAGGTCAAGATCAAATATATAAAGCCTTTGCTGATGATATGAGGAATGAATTTGAGATGTCCATGTTCAGAGAGATTAAGTTCTTTCTTGGACTACAAGTGATTCAGCAGTGTGATGGGATATTCATCACACAGTCTAAATACATATAAGAACTATTGAAAACATTTGGCATGGAAGATACTAAGCCTATGGGAACACTGATGGCTATTGGATGTAAATTGAATAAGGAAGATGAAACTATAGAGGTGAACCAGACACTATACCGATCAATAATTGGTAAGCTAATGTATGTAATTCACAGTAGACTAGACATAACACATGCTGTGGGAATAGTTGCTAGATTTTTTTCTAATACTAGAGAATCACACATGATTGCTACTAAAAGAATCTTAAGATACCTAAAGAAAATAGAAGACTATGGATTATGGTATCCTAAGGAAGGAAAGTTTGAACTTAGAGTCTATACCAACGCTGATTGGGCTGGAAATGTGGATGATAGAAAAAGCACCATCGAAGGAGCATTCTTCTTTGGTGAAAGACTTGTTACCTGGACAAGTAAGAATTAGGCTTGCATTTCTCATTCTATAGACGAAGCAGAGTATGTTGCTGCTGCTACAAAATTCTCAAATATTGCATATATTAAACAAGTTCTGGAAGGTATCAATGAGATAATCACTGAGCCAGTGATTATATACTGTGATAACACCAATGCAATTAACATTTCAAAGAATGCAGTGATGCATTCTAAGACAAAGCACATATCAATAAAGTATCACTACTTGAGACAACAAGTACAAGAGAAGAAAGTTAAGCTAGATTTTGTTAAATTAAAAGAACAACTTGTAGATATATTTACTAAAGCTCTACCGAAGGACACATTTGAGTACTTAAGGACTAGACTTGGGGTCTGTCCCCTATCTACCGGTCACTAAGGGGATTCAGATGTTGCATCAACCTAATCTTATTAGAAGATCATACATGTTGATGCAGCATAGTTCACACTTTGGATCATGTCTAAAGCTATGAAAGGTACTGGAACAGATTGGCATATCAGTATATAGAGATACAAAGTATGCACCGGACACCAGAGAGTTACTTGGCTACTAAAGAGTTGTTTTTTAATTTATTTCTTTGGCATTTTTGTCAAAGGGAGAGATAAAAAATATGAAACATATGAAACAATATGCACTGATGAGAACTATCTGAGTGAGAGATAATCTAAAAGAAAGGGAGAGCATTGAAGATCAGTTACTGAGAACATAGGAAGGAATAGGAGAGCTTAAAAGATCATATTTATAAATGTTGTTGAGTAACATAGTGATTAAACATATTAAGCTAGGGAGAGCTTGTACAACATTTGTTCACATAGTTGTAGAATACATGTTTGGTATGTGTATGGTATATTTCATATTACTTGAGTTGCCATCAATGCCAAAGGGAGAGATTGATGAACTAAAACTGATTTAGAACCTGATTGAAGGATCTGTGATTTAAGATCATCGAGCTGATTGATTAGATATGTAATATAATTAAATTAGTATTATGTTGTCATTGATGTCAACTAGTTTGACAGTACTTATCTTGTAAGTTACTATACCAAAACATCTGTAGTGAAGGAGTGAAAGAGATGAAGAATAAAAATATCTACATGAGGAAGATGGATAAGACAGATGAGGATAATGAATACATTGAGTAACTTGTTGATGAGTCTATGACTTCATGTTATTGACTTGATTATGTTTCATTCATCTATGATGAAGAAAAGAGCTGAAAGACACAAAGCAGTGTTGTCGGTTGATGAAGTATTTCAGTATACACCGATGGAGTGTAGTGTATACTAAGCATAATGTTAACCAAGCTTGTGTTCACTGACACATTTATTTGTTAACCGAGAAGAATAGAATGAACTAAATGACTAGTTTAGCTGATAAGATTAATGATCTAGCAAACGTATGAATTTGAGGTAACAGATAAAGTTTGTTACACAGATCGATGGCTAACAAAATTCAGGAAAGATCTAAAGGATGAGAATCAAACATGTTATTGACACAAGTGTCGAGGTATGTTTAAGAGGCAAAATCAATGAAGATGATTAAGTGGAAACATATAATGGAGTAGAAGAAAATGGTTTACATGTCTATATAAGAGACTGGAGATTTCACAATGAGTGTGATGACAAAAGAGAAAAAAATTGCAGAAGTGTGAACAAGTTTTCATGCATACTGATCATACTAGTTAAGGAGAACCCGACTGCAGAGAATTACTAAGCAACAAAGAGTGATTACCAATAGACAGTAAGTTGATATATTGTTGAATAAAAAATGTTACATTGATCAGAAAGATTTGTATGATTTGAATATTGATCTTTAATTTGCAATTAAAGTTGTATTAAGTCAGATCACCTACTATTACATATTTAACCATTGTACATAGTCAAATCTCTTAACCGAGTGGGTTAAGAAAGTCTTATTATGTATCATTCATAGAATGAACATTGTCATCCTGTCAACCCTAGAGTGTTTCTAGTTGGATGATAATGGTTGGTCTTAAATCCTCTAACAAGGTCACACCTAAGAGTGTTTTTATAACCTTTAATAGGGTTGGGTCTTCACCGACCTCATTTTAGAAGAGTGAATATTTTAGGTTGCCGGTCCCAGGTGGTTTTTCCCTTCACAGGGTTTCCACATTAAATCTCATGTTATGTGTTGATTGTGATGTTTTTTTTAATGTCATATTTACATTTTTCATATTTGATTTGATCAGTAATTGTTATAAGTTTTAGACTGGTAATCGGTAAATGCACAGATAGTAAAAGTATTTTAGGTTACCAAGCAATAGAAATTGAAGTATTTGTTTTTGCATTATACATTTTGTATTTGGACAATGATTAACTGATTCACCCCCCTCTCAATTATTCTAACAGACTTAAAAAATTTGAACATCTCTTCTTTGAAAGACAATTACTATTTGCCTAA
This sequence comes from Chamaecyparis obtusa, assembly GCA_027943335.1. NCBI lineage: Eukaryota > Viridiplantae > Streptophyta > Pinopsida > Cupressales > Cupressaceae > Chamaecyparis > Chamaecyparis obtusa. The sequence goes on along the minus strand of BSBK01009996.1, from coordinate 369,394 downwards.
TATGGAGGCAATATTACAAAGAGTAACTGGGTCTAATCTAATGTCCATGATGGATGGTTTCACAGGTTATAATCAAGTGATTGTAAAGGAATCAAAATAATTTAAGACTTCCTTTACAACACCTCAGGGAACATATGTGTATGTGAGAATGCCATTTGGTTTAACAAATGATGGTGCTACATTCCAAAGAGTAATAGATGTTGCATTTTCTGAGTTCATAAATGATTTTTTTGTAGAATACCAAGATGACTTGACTGTGTATTCCAAAAAGGAAGAAGGTCATTGTTTACATTTGGAGAAGATATTTGTAAGAGCCATGGAGTATGGAATTTCTCTGAATCCTAAGAAGTGCACATTTGGTGTGACTGAGGGTAAACTACTAGGCCACCTAGTTGGGAAAAAGGGAGTAAGAATTGATCTAGAAAGGGTAGTGGCTATTGATAAGATTCAAAAACCACAAAATGCAAAAGGAATCCAATCCTTTTTTGGCCAATTAAATTTCTTAAGGAGATTTGTTACAAATTTTAATGAGATTAGTAGGCCTATATAAAAAATGTTAAAGAAGGGGTCTGAGATCAAATGGAATGGTGAGCCCGATGAACCTTTTGAGAATATCAAATAGGCAATTAAAGATGCACCTTTAATTAAGGTACCAGACCATGATATTCCAATGCATATTTTCTCTTTTTCTTCTGTTCATATTGTTGCTACAGTCTTGTTGCAGAAGAATAGTGAGGGTTTTGAACAACCTATTTCTTTCTTTAGTAAATATTTACAAGCTACTGAATTAAAATATGACATTAATGAAAGGAAAGCTTATGCACTTATAAAAGTTGTGAAGGATTTGAGATGCTATCTCATGGGAGAAACAATGATTTCTTTTGTACCAAGTGTTGTAGTTAACAAAATTTTTTCACAACAAGAAGTATCTGGGAGGAGATGTAGATGGATAAATAGGATCCAGGAGTTCAACATTGATATTTAGATCACCAAGTTGGTTAGAGGTTAGGGGTTAGAAAATTTGATGGCTTAGTCTAATCTTGACGCAAATCAAATAAATCGAATGGAAGTTGATTACAACTGTGACATGGATGATTGTGTCTGGTACCAAGATGTTATTTATTACTTAAGGAATATGAAGTGTCCATTAAGAGTGGATAATAGAGAGAAGAGAAATATAAAGATACAAGCCATTAAATATGTTATCATGAGATCCAAATTATGGAGAAGAAATTTGGATTGTATTTTTTTAAAATGTGTAGATGAAAATCATACTGATAATCTATTGAAAGAAATGCATGAAGGGATTTGTGGTGGACACTACATGGGTAAAACTACTACTCAAAAGGTTATAAGAGAAGGCTTTGGGTGGCCCACAATATTCAAAGATGTAGAAAAACTAGTAAGAAATTGTGATGCTTGTCAAAGATTTTTTGGTAAGTTGAAGTTTTCAGGAAATGTACCATTGAAGCCAGCGGAACTACAAGCCCCTTTCCAATAGTGGGGAATGTATTTTATAGGTGAAATACCAAATAATTCTAGTGGAGGAAATTCTTGGATCTTAGTTTCCATCGATTATTTCACAAAATGGGTAGAATCTATTCCCATAAGGAGTACAACTAGGAAAGTGCTAACTTATTTCTTATTGAATTATATTGTTACTAGTTTTGGTTTCCCTGAAAGGATTATGTGTGAAAATGTAATGTGCTTCAGGTCAAATGAGTACAAGTAATTCTATGAAAGTCTAGGAATTCGAATGTTGTATTCATCACCATATCATCCATAAGGAAATGGACAAGAAGAATCAACAAACAAAAGCCTGATAAAAATTCTCGAGAGGATCCTTGAAAAGAATAAGAAAGCATGGAACTCAAAATTGCCATTAGCTATTTGGGCTGATAGGGTGACTGTTAAGAAGGAAATTGGGTGTGCACCATTTGATTTGGTATATGGGATACATGCAAGGATGTCTCAAAATAATTTATTAGAGATGTAAAGGTTTATCTAGCTGTATGATGAAGATTTAGATGATGAAATGGAGTTGAGGATTGAAGATCTGATCAGATTGTATGAAACTAGGAGGGAGTCATCTTCAAAGAATGCTAAGATGGTTAAACTTGTATGACAAGAAGGTTGTAGAAAGAAGATTTGAATTAAATGACTTGGTGCTACTATGGAATGCCAGATTGGAAGATAAAGAAAAACATGGAAAATTTGATCCAATCAAGTTAGGGCCATGTTTGGTTCATGAAAACTAGGGACCAGATTCATATATTATCAGATAAATCACTGGTGATATTCAAGAATGGCCTGTTCATGGACGGTTCTTAAAGAAATACTTCTAGTGTGTTAGTCCATTTTCCTGTCATTGCAAAATCTTATGAAAATGGCCTCCTCCCTACAAATGTTTTTGGTTAGTGCCCTTAGCCCTATGTTCTCCAATGTTTCACCTTGCTCCAGTCCAAATTGCATGTGCTGAATTGCAAAACCCAGAAAGATTTTCAAGCTTTAAGGTCTGTAGGAAACAAACTTTAAAATCTGCCACAGTGTCGAAACCCATAGTGTTTTTGAAAATCTAGGATGTTTTCGACCTTTTTGGTCTGCATGAAAACCTATGTGTTTTCACATCCCTTGCTTTCTTTGTGTCAATATCTAAAACCCTGTGTGTTTTCGATCCTCTTTCATCGAAAACCCTATGTGTTTTTGCCCTCGCACTTCTGCCCTATTTGATGGCATTCCCTAGCTGTGCAAGTGCGATGGGTGGTGGGCCTGGTATTTCAAAGGGTCTCAAAATGATTGGTTGTCACATGATCACATGTCAAAAATTTTTGACATGCGACCATGCGACCGGTTGACATCTGGTGCTTGGAGCCCATTGGCGAATATGTGCGGTGGGACCGGTCTTCTTGGCATTCAGGCAGATTAAAGTTTGGTTTAATCTTGTGGCTATCATTATACTATTGATACAACTTGCTTGACCTTTAATGCAGTGGTATAGCGATAGCTGTTGATTCTCATAAGGAAGGTAGGTGGGTCTGTTGACACGTGTGTGCAGTTGGCACTATTCTATTCATCCATGTATTTGCACAATGGCTTGTTGTTAGTGGGACCTAGTTTTCAGATGTATTAGTGGGTCTTGATCCTGTCAGTGAATCGACAAATGGTGTATAATCTCATCAAGTGTGTCAGAGATTTAAGATCTTGCGACGACCGTTGATCTTCCTATGTGGGCCTGGTTGAAATTTCTCGGTGCTTTTGGCGGTTGTGATAAATTATTTAGCAGCCCAACAAATTTCCTTCTTGTCGCTAGTTCACGTAATGTTTGGCGATGCCCTCATTCATCCGATGATTCAGCGAACAATGGTCGCATGATTGCTAGGTTTTTTGGTGATGGTGTAAAGTATTTCACAAATTGGCGAAAGTTCTTTGGTCGCCAGTTCACCAGATAGGTGGGGCCGGTGTTTTTGGTGACATGGGCTTTTCTAATTGGCCAGTAGGTGATAAGGTGGCAGTCTTTTTGCCTTGTCACATGTTTGCAGGGGCCACTTTCTAGCTATGTGATCATGCGAAAACTGTTATGAACATTGTCATTGCGGAGTTAATGGTGGGCCCAGGGTTTCAAAGGGAGATTAATCAGACGGCTGCATTTTAAAGTTGGTAAAGGTTTAAATTCTGGCCATCATTTCTCTGCAGATGCCAAAGAAATAATCGTTGAGATTCAAATTTGAATTTCTGAGAGTTTCCAGCGACAGAGGGTACCATTTTTATGGAATTCAATGCATAAATGACCCCGTTTGGTGAGAAGCGATTGGTTTTCCATTTGCAGTGTGGTCCAGGATATCTAGTGCTCATTTGTAGAGAATGTATGTCATAGTTGTGGCTCAAGGCATGTTGCAGGGTGTCCTTTTGAGCTTGGTTTTATGATCCTTTGTATTTGCAGAGAAGAATTTCATAATTAAGGATCAGTTCAGGATTTCCTCTTTCCTGGATTGGATGTGTTTCCTGCCCCTGAATTAAATTCATGATTGTTTCTAGTAGGTTGGGTGGTTGAAACCCTAACCCTAGTCATCTGTAGCTTGTTGCAAATTTCCAAGATGACTAGGGGGTATAAGTGGTAGACTTTTTGAGTTTGGAGGGGTTCCAATTCTTTTGGTTTTGATCCCAGATTGTTGATAGTGAAAATTTGAACAAGGAGAGCCTGGATTTAGGGTCTATTTCCTTTGTGCATTTTGTCATTTGATAATGTATTGATTCTACGAGTCTTAGTGAGAATATTTTGGATTTCAATCTCATATTGGTGTGTCTTTTTGTTTTGCTCTTGAGCTCATATATGTTGATTACACAAAGTGGGTTAGCATATGGTAAACAAAGAGTATTTTGGGGTTATCTTTGAGCTCCTAACAAAGTTAGGATTAAAGCCTTTAAGGTGAGTCTAGTGAGTTCATGGTAAGATAAGGATTTGATGTCCTGATATGTGAGTGAGGGGAGTAATAGGCAAAGCACTTACTCTGAATCTATATGTGTTTGAGTTAAGTTTTTGGGGTGATATAGGTTGTTAAGTGACTCTCTGCCCTAGGATAAGACACTGATCCATTCTCTAGAAGCAGTCCATCATCAAAAATCACACACATAATTAAATGATAAACATTTCAATCAGATAGTAAAGGGTATAGTTGTATATTGTTTAGAGACTCCTTTGAAGAAGTGAGTCAAGGGTACACTTGCCTGAGCATTGAAGCTCAAAGTGTAGAAGGATCTCCTTGATCCTTGTTAATTGGCCCTCTTCCTTGTAGACTTTGGAGTGGTGATAGAGTCAAAGTTTCACTATAGTTATCCATCAAAGTATAAATCTACAAGTCTTGAAGATCAAAGGGAACAACCAACAAAGTGAAGGTATATTCTTTCCATGAATGCTAGTTAGGTTTTGTATATATGTTGTAAATTTTGTAAAGGTGTGGTTTATTTTGTTTATGTCTAGTTTGGCCCCTCTCAATAGGTTTTTGCCCAGTGTTCTCCATAGTTCTCATTGTTCTCAAGTTTGTGGCATGCTCTTCTAGTAAATTATAAGTTCTTGCATGGGGACAAGTTACCCACCATCCCTAGACAAAGCCACTGTTAGTCAATTTTTCATGCCTTTGAGATTCATAAAATTTTCATAGCATGAGATTTTCAATTTTCATAGTCCTCTTTTTCTTCGTAGGGTTTTGTGAAGTTTTTCCTTGTCTAAGTGTCAAAAACCCTACCCAAGGTCTAATTGTACATTGCCTTTTCATGTCACTTAAGTCTCTTATTTGGCACACAGTTACTATCTCCCTTTTCTCCAAGTCTCAGAAGGTTTAAAAGTAAAGTATAAAGATCCAGAGATTAAGTGATTGAATATTATCCATATGGTTATATCTTAATTCTTAAGTGTTGGGAAGTTAGCTATTTTCATCCAGTGACATGGTGATAAAGGCTTTCTCTAAGTCTCTCAATATCTAGTTGTGATATCTTAACTTCCAAGGATATGACGCAATGGTTATCTCTTAGTCTCCTAAGATAGTAGTTAATTCTTATTAGATTTGGAGATCACACGACAAGGTTTAAAGGCTTACAAATGTGTGGTTATCTCCTAATCTCATAATTTTGCATTCATGCATGAAAAATTTAGCAATTAAGAGGTCACCATAGATAAAGATTAAGATCGATGGCTATCGCTTAATCTTGAGACATAGATTGGGTTAAGTAGAGCATTCATTGATCTAGTGAAAGAGGTTATCTCAAAATCTCATTTAAAGTCACGATGTAGTCTTATTTCATTTGGAGATTTAGTTATACACTACATGACTTAACTAGTGGCAGTCATCTCTAAATCTCATGAAGGTTGATGTTAAGTTCTTAACATCTAGCAAGTTGGTGAATAAGGTGTTCTCTAAGTCTCAAAAGGAAATGGCTATGTTTTAATGTATTTGAAGATTCAACGACAAAGGCTTAAGTAAATAAGAAGGCATTTATCTCCTAATCTCATGAAATAATGGTTAAGTTTTGAATTATCTGGAGTTTGAGCAACAACTGTAGATGATAGGGAAGATCAAAGGCTGACGCTTAATCTCTAGAACTTTCAGAGGGTAAATGAAATATCTAGTGACTTAGAGATAAAGTCTTGTCTCTCATTCTCCAAATAGAAATGTGGTTAAGAAAAAGGTTATGAGATTATGAGATTTGTCTCATTCATTTATTCTCAAGATAAAACCATAGTTAAACTTAACACTCAAAGAACATGAGATAGAGGTTTTTGCGTGTTCTGCAGATAACATGTGGTTAAGTTTTTATGGGCGATGAAAGAAAGGGTAATTCTAACATGGAAATTACCTTTCTAAGATGGAAAAATTAATGAGATAAGCCAATCATGTTTTAGTTGGGTTTTTTGGCAGTTTTCGAGGGCTTTTAAGCTATGAAATAGTAATCATGGTTTATTTCTTTCTTTCCAAAAATTGAATGCAACTTGTGAACCTCACATATTACGAATAGCATGGATTTGAATTTGGTTTCATGCAAAGTGAATGCTGAGGTGACTTAGAATAGATTTTCTATGATTTTGGTTAGTTCTATGCATTCATTGATAGAAGATATATAGATAAGAGACTCCCTCTTCGCACATATCAGATTTTTAGAAGAGAAATTAAGAGAGAGTAGTTCCAGAGAGTGATTTTCAAAGAGCCAATTTTAGAGATGAGAATTGTCTAGAATTACAAAGATGAGCCAACTAGAATCCATTTGTGCTTCATCTAGTGAAGGAGTAAAGGAACAAAAGAAGAGGTCACATCATGGGATAAGAGTATGAATCCCAAGAAGAAGAAGCCTACAAAAGTTGATCTAGAAGCCATGGAGGAGAACTAAGAAACATATCAAACTTGATCATTGAGCACAGGGAGGGTAGTTACAATAAAAAATATAATGTATGTTAGTCGGTTGGCGGTCATTATCCATGAGACAACTTTTGAAGCTATCTTGAACACATGCAAACAAAGGTGCCACCTGTTGAAGATTTGAAATGATTAAGAAGATACTTCTCAAGTTTATTCTCCATTTTTTTGTAATCATTTTAACTATTTTTGTCTTCTAGCATCTCTCTTTTCCTAGCCATCTGAAGCTTGTTGCATCCTAATTCTTCTAGGATTCCAAGATGGCTATTGATTTCTATATATAGTAGGGTTTTTTTTTGTTTCAAGGATGGTGAATTTTGTAACTGAATATAGATAGAATTTTGATCAAAATTATGCCATTTTCAATATAGTGATACAGGAAATTTTAATGCAAATATACAGCAATCCCTTCTTATATTTGTGAATGTCTTCTTATTTTAAATATTGAGTTCTTATATGTTAATTTTGCAAAGCAATTTAATGTATGGTTTACAAAGTAGATTGTGAGATTGTTTTTGAGTTCCTTTCAAGGAAGGGGTAATTCTTAGGGATAATCTTAGAGAATTCATAGTTATTTTGAGAATTTGGTGTTTGAGTATGAGATTGAAAGAAATAATTTGTAAAGCATTTATTCTAGATTCTGGGTATGTTTGAGTTAAGTTTTATGTAAATTTATGTTGCATTTGACTATGTGCCCTAGAATAAAATACTGATATGCTCTAAAGAAGGATTTCTTCATCATCAATCAAAATATAAATGATATAATCTTTCAGTTCATGTTTCAAAGATATTAATGTTTAATATTTATGCTAGATAAGTGCAAATAAGTTCTACTAATTCCTTTAAAGAAGTGAATCCTAAGCTATACCCACCCAAGCTTTAAGGCTCAAAGTGTAGGAGGACTAATCTCATAGTCCTTGTTAAATGGTCATTTTTCTTGTCAAATTTAAAGTGGTTTTAAAGAGTCAGGGACATTAAGTTGTCATAAAAAATAGGAATCTGTTGGTAGAAAAAAGAGGAACCAATAGATTTGACATGGTGATAACCTATTTGTTTGACATCTCCCATTTGGATGACAATTCAAATCATGTCGAGATTGAAAAAAATTTCTCTTTCATATGTCCTAGTTAACACATGTCATCCAATTGTAACATTGCATGTACTTTATATGAATAACTTCTTCATCTTTATTAGATACAAGGTTTTACCTTCGAGACATGTGTTAGCATCTCATAACGTTGAAACATTTCTATCTTCTTACACTTAAATCTTGTGGAGGTGCAATCTTTTGAAACTTGTCCATGAGATACTTTTAGGCTATCATACACATGTCATAATTATTTCACTAAATATTATGTATTTCCTCACACAGATCATCAACCTGAATGTGATCATGAGATAAGTATTTCTTGTAATATTCCTCAATGCCACATACACATGGAAAAATTCTACATCACAATTTGGAAACCATACACCTCAGGACCCCTTGTGATGGTGCAATTTACCTTTTTTTACTTTCCTTCACTAGACCACATTATTGATGTGATACTCATTTATGACATTGTAACTTGAAACCTTCAAATATAAACATCTCTTGCAATCATATGATCTTTATTCTCTTACTTTAAATTGTGAGACTATGAGGGATACACAAAAAATCCTCACATCATCACACCCTTTCTATATTGACATAAGCCTTTCTTATGATCGTGAAACCACAATTTTCTTTATCAGGGTTATGACACATGGCATCAACTTGCAACATTGTAATAAAATTGTATACTATTACTTCTTAACCATGATCATGAGATATGCATTTTTCAGAACTTCTAATGGTTCACCACAAGAATCCAAGCCCTTCTAACTATTTCCTCGTGCGGTTGTGATCATGCAATCATGACTTTTCCTTTACTATGAACTAAGTACTATGTTATTCTATGGTTTAATCACATCACTTTGGGCCTATTAATATAACTGCAAACTTGGGCTATGGTATCACAATTAGGAACTTCAAGAATTATAATTTGCACATACTTATAAGAAATGACTAAAAGGTTGTCATGCTACTAGGATAATAGACATAGGTAGAACATTAGGAAAACAATATTTAGTGGATGCTTAGGGATACAAAAATTAATCACAATCATAGACATAGACGCATAATGACCAACATAAAAAAATTGACTCGTAGGGTAGGCAATTGAACATTTAGGACACAGAAAGACAACTCAAAATTATGAAATTGATTATAAATGGTCACATAATGATTGAATATAAATTATACAATAATGTTAGTAAAAGTGTTACTAAAAGAATAAGAAAAATTGGTTAGGTTTTCTATAAATGTAATAGAATAGGAAATATTGTAATTTTTTACAAAAATTTGGGACAAAAGAGTGATCATCCAATGGTTACAACAATTTTAGAAGAAATAAATAGAGCATATATGATAAAGGCCCAAAAAGAATCATCTGAAGAAGGTCATACATCCATCCAAGATGGTGTTTTCTCTTCTATTAAATGACTTAGCCTACAAGGTTTGAAAGGGAGTTTTCAAAAAATTATTTTTCCCTTCTTGAGGATAGATTCTAAGTTTCCCTTCAACATAAAAGTAATTTTTGAAGTTGTTTCCAAAGGAAAGATTCTCATTTCATGGTCCAAAAAGGTGAATATTTAGTTTGGTACACATTGTATCATCTTTTTGGAGGTATTGAAAATATTATATATTTAGTCATTATTGATCTTTTACTCAATTGCAATTTGGAGACTTCAAAAGTAGAAAACTAGTGCAAAGTAGTGTGAAAGATATTTCAACACGGAGATGGTAAATTGTGTAAATGTAAGCGAGATACACAAGCCTCTTCATATTAAGAATTTATTTATTCTGTCAAGTAAGGATTTTTTGGTAGTTTTTTTAATATTAATGAAAGGATTAATTATAAGGAAGATGTTTTTTCTAGTGAAAATGAAGAAGAAGATGAATATAAAGATATTCATAAACTAAAGAAAATTACAAGTACTAATATACAAAATGTTGTTGAAGAGGAGCATACTAATTCTCTAGTCTCATTAGATAATAGTAATTAGTCAATTGAAAAGGACCTTTCTTTGCTAAGTTAGTCCAGAAGATTGAAGAGTGGTTGAAACATGTTCCTTAATGGTTCACTTGATAATCAAGATGTTATTGTAGAAGGGTTGGAAAAATATGTAAAACAAAAAAAATGATGTTGAATGATCTTTCTAATTTATTTATAGAGGAACTTATTGATGTAGTGAGAGGTAAGATGGCTACTAATGTCTCTAACACTAAAGAGGCTAAAGTTCAAGAAGGAAATTTGATTGATAAATTGATTAGAAAGTGTAGAAAGAGTCATCTAGAATTGATATAGAAAGTAGAGTAATTCAAAAGAGAGATCAAATTTTCCTATGCTTTGTACAATTTTAGTGTGAATATTCCAAAGGCCATAGACAAATTCAAAAAGGAAATCTGCTCATTTGAGTCTTAGGTAACTGTAATGCGATAAAATAAAATATCTTTAAAGATGATACCAAAAATTTTTAAAAATAGAATAAAAGAGTTACAACTTTGATTGGATATGAAAAAGAGGAAGACAGATGAATATATTGAGAAGTTTGGTGATTTCAAAGAACTAGTTTAACCAAAACTTTATTTTATGATAAAGATACATGAGAGCACTAGATGTTTTGAAAGAGGCAAAGAAATCTAACAACTCTTGATAATATAGTAAACAAGCTGATTGAAATTGAATGTCATAATAATTTATTAGTTTCTAGTAGGGATGATTGAAAGATGACTCTAGAAAGCCGAGAGAAGAGATTCAGAGAAATATGGGCTTAGAATATTTAAATTCTCCATTATATTCTTTGAAAATTGTTGTTGGAGAAAGATAATGATATAAGTTTTGAAGTTTTTTTTGGCCTTTGTCCTTCATAGAAAAGGGATAGAAATATTAGAAAATTTACATGCTCATGGTGAGTTGATAGTAATTGATATTTCTATCAAAAAAAAAATTTGGTGGCTATTTTCCATCAATGACAAAGGGGAAGATTATTGGAAAGATATGTTTAGTTTCCTATTAACATTGATGGTAAAGATTGTGTTCTGGAGGTTTTTTTTTCCCCAAACACTATGGTCCATAATTCTACTATATTTGGAAACATAATATTTTGTATTGAGATTATAAAATATTCTAAGATAACTGTGTATTCTCTAGATGTCCCTTCTTCCATGAACAAAACATATATGATTTTACAGCTTCTATTAATTATGCATCATTTGTACTTTCTAAAAGGTTTTTGCATGAGAAATTAGGGTTCAAGGTGTGCTAGTACTTTTGCATATGGATTCAATTTTTCGTTTGGGTTGTGGTATTCTCTTGTGATCTAGAAATTATTCCTGGTGATCCAAAAATTGTATCATCCTTCATTATAGTTTTATTTAGTTTTTATCCTAGTTTAGTAATGTATCGTGATGACTCTTGAAGTGGAATATTTGCATATGACATGGATTATGATGTGGCATGTGGATCTCTTCACATCATGTGGGGCTATAGATTTAGTTATATTGTTAAATGGTTCTTTGGGAAGTATTTATACATGTTTTAGAAGTTATCCTAGTAATTGTTGTTGGAGAAAGATAATGATATAAGTTTTAAAGTTTTGTTTTTTCCTTTTTCCTTCATGGAAAAGGGAGGAAAATATTAAAAAATGTACATACTCATGGCGAGTTGATAGTAATTGATATTTATATCAAAACATTTTTTTGGTGGCTATTTTCCATCAATGAAAAAGGGGGAGATTATTGGATTTATATGTTTGGTTTCCTATTATCATTGATGCTAACGATTGTGTTCTGAAGGTGTTTTTGTTTTCTCAAATACTATGGTCACAAATTATAACTTGTATTTGGAAACATACGATTTTGTATTGATCTTATAGAATAGTTGAAGAAAACTATGTATTTTGTGCCTCAATACAGTGGAAGAAAAGTATGCAATCAGTGCTACAATATAGTGTAAGATAGTTATGTATCCTATGATCATGTGAACATAATGTTTAATAGTTCTTCAGTATCATAATTCTATATCTATAATTCTACGTGGTCTAGATCTCTCTTCTTCCATGAACAAACAAATGTGATTTTATAATTTCTATTAATTATGCATCATTTGTGCTTTCCAAAAGGTTTTTGCATTAGAAATTAGGGTTGAGCGTGTGCTAGTAGTTGTGTAGATGGATTCAAGTTTTTGTCATGGTTGTGGTATTATCTTGTGATTTAGAAACTATTCCTAGTGATCCATAAATTTTGTCATCCCTTTTTATAGTTTTTTTTAGTTGTTATCCTAGTTTGGTAATGTAATGGAATGAATTTTGAGGTTGACTATTTACATGTGTCATGGATTATTATGTGGGATTTAGATCTCCTCATAGCATGTAGGCATATAGATTGATTTATATTGTTAAATGGTTCTTTGGGAAGTATTTCTACATGTTTAAGAATTTTTCCTAATAATTGTGGATTTAGCATCCAACTATGCATAATGTGTTCATGATCCCTTTCTCTACTAGAGTGGGTCATGCTTCTTGTTTTAGGTATGTGTTATGCATTTAATGATTATCTCTTATCCAAATCAGTTTGTTTTATATGAGACCTATGTATTTAATTATTATCTCTTGTTCAGTTAGGTCCTGTAATACCCCAAAATTGGCACCTTATAATTCTAATCAATTTTGGTGCATTCCTTCGAATTTCTACATCAACAAAGTCCTATTGTACTAGGCAATTCTATCTCCTAATTGAATTTATTTGACTTGGTGTCAAAGTCAAAAAACCCTAAATTTGCATTAATCACACTATATTTAATTCCTAAATATCTTGACATTTATTGGCTAAAAATCCCTATGATTAATTAATTTAATTCTAAAGTCCTAGTGCTTTTAAATAAAATTAATTCCACCCCCTTTAGCTAATACACATCCAAGGAATTAAATAATATTTGGTTATTTGAATGGACATATTTATTTGGATTTAATTATTCAAAATAAATCGAAAAGGCACCCATGTGGTAATATTCATTCATTTAATTAAATAATTCATCAATTTGTCACACCTTCCTCCATGGAAATGAAGAGTCAGCCATTTCTTTCCAAGAAACTCTTCATCCTTCTCTCGAGCTCTTCTATATTATGAACCTTCTTTTCTTCATTTTAGGGAGGCAATTTTATAGTACCAGAACTATAGTGGATTTTTCTCTCAATTTTCATACTTTCAAGGTTTGTTATTGCATATTTAGAATAATTTCTCATTCTAGTATAATTGCACTTTCATATTAATTAGTTTTCTTATTATGTTCTAGATTAATTCTCACCTTTCTTTCAAGCTTCATAGATTAAATTTGCACTTTCATTCTTAGATTACAATTGCATCTTCATCTTAGATTAATTACAATTTTGATCATTTCAAGCTTTCAAATCCTCATTTTAGAGTTGGTCTAATGGTTGTTGGCCCTCGTTCTGAGAGTAAATTCAAACACCCCACTTAAATAGGAGGCAATAGGTCAATTCAATCGAGTGTGTGAATTGGACAATTCATGTTCACTTTTGTAATTCAATGATTGAGAAATGACTATGTTGCATCTATGGCTAGATTAGAGGTCCACATTCAACTATAAACATTTTGGCACCCACCGTGGGGAAAAAAATTGATTTCTGGCCTCACTCTCAAAAAATTTCTAATAAAAATTCTACACTCTGTCATTCATTCATACTTCACTATGTATGGATTCTCACGTGAGATTTCTGAGCGTGCCACGGGAAGTTTTGCTTTCATTAGGATTATCTCACACGACAAAGCACTACCTCACATAGGTGCCTACATTTTCTCATGTGACACCTTGTACTTCCTCGCACGAGACTGGCCATCAATTTTTAAAAAAAAATTTAGTTTCTGCAATTTACTGTTACTATTTCCTGACATCTATCATTTGCTATTATTTTTATATCTCTAATTTTTCTGACAGCATAACAGTGGGCTGCAGGACTCTTGACAAAGACTACAAACTTGCCAATGGTTTTCTTGAAGGATGGTTGTCGAAGACATTTAAAAACATTGTGTTTATTTACTATTTTTCATTCACATAGTATAACTAGGGCCTTGTGAAGATTTCTTGAGGGTCTTGATAGTGAGCTAGGGTAATAGGCTCTTCATTACATGGAAGTGATGGCCATGGATGAACCTGAGACCCATATCTTGCTAGCATGATAGATACGTGGGGAAGCAAGGAAAGGTAGTGAATCTTTAGCACATCTACTTGTTAGGGGATTATGCTCTTCTCTCTTTGAGAGAACCAGAAACCCAAAAGCTTGTGGATTGGTTGAGGAGGAACTAGCTCGATGATGAATATGTCTTGCATGTTTGGGTAAGGTGAAGAGGTATGAAAGTATACTCTTCTCTCTTTGAGAGAATTAGAAAATTTGACCCTTAGATCTAAGCCAAAGTTTGTGTCACCTTTAGAGGGCCTACCAAAAGTTGAACCTCTGTGAATGACCCAAGTGAGCACACACCTATTGCCGGTGATTCCACCTCACTATAATAAATAATTCTTTGTTGAGTCTAAAGACTCCAAAGCCTTGTTAACTTCTTTCTCTTAATTTTGATTATCATCTTGAGAAAGCTCTGTCTGTTGTACTGAGCAGTGCCGCTCCTAGCCCTGCTTGCGAGGGTGTATGAATTTCAAGTGTTTGTGTGGCAGTGAGGCCCTAGCCCTATATCGGGGGCACCAAAGGTTAGGGTGAACATAATCCCACTAAAATAATTTCCTAGTTAGTTGCCTACCCGGATCACCTCTGAAAGGATACATAATCTTTGCACAGGGAGGGGGAAGAATCTCTCCCCTAGATTCTCACCATAGGCATGCACCTAGATGTTTGAATGTGGTATATGACACTTGCCCCTACTTCAAGGGTAACCTTTGAACATATACTATTGAGTCCTTGGAAACACCAAAAACACGGGTGCCCTCTAGGGGGTGACATGGTTGTGTGAGGTGAACGCATGCACGTAAGCTGTGAGGCACAGATTCTATCTTCTCTACCATTTTTTTTTTGTAGGGATAACTAAGTGATTATTTTGAGTCTTAAACTATCCATCATGATTAAACAAAGACTCCCATTATTCTGCCAAGTTGCTTTGTCCTTGGTAGAACTATTTGCAACTACTTCTTGTATCAGTATTGCTTGCTCTAAAACTTTATGCTAGTAAACGAATGCTTGAAACCTTCAAAACTGAGATTGTTGATTCAAACTATTTGAAAACTAGAAATTATGTCAGAGAACAGTCCTTGCTGTGTCTCAAAATCTGACTTTTACCTCAAAAACTATGTCAAACCTGTCAAAATTTGGTCTTTTCCCACGCAAGATTTAAGAAGCTGAGCATTTCCTCGTGCGAGATTTCATTCTCTTGCGTGTAGTCTAGCACTTTCTCGCATGAACAAGCACTTTCACAGGTGAGCCTGTACCCTTTTTTTTAAAAACAATGAGCTATTTCTTGTTGACTGGTGAATTTTCTGCCTAATATGATTTTTGCTTGAGGTCTGTTTGCCTATTCTCCTATTGTTCACTGTCTAAAATTGAGTGTCTCGAGTTGCGAACCAAACCATTACTACTTAAACTCGTATTGTCTCTCTGTTACTTGTCCTATCTCATTGTGTTTTTTTACCTTGCGATGTGATAGTCACATCTCAGTTGTTCTAGCCACACTCTTGACGATTCGTGCCAGGTGCATTTCACATCATGACTTTTCTATCCTCTTATCTCCGTTTTTTCACTATCCTAGAGACATATTTCTAGCATAATCACAAGTCCTATCTCATTAAATTTTTTTCTATGCTTGTTATGACTAGAAGTGGAAACACATTCCCCATCCATGGAATTGAACAAGGTAGGGGTAAACCTTGTAATCAAGAAATAGGTTGTTCTTAACCCATTATCCAATCTAAGTATTGTGAGGGATCCATAAGTTCCTCTTCATTGAGTAAACTGAAAGACAACCCACCTCAATCCTCATCTCTAGTGTTCTAGGCATATAATAATCCATTATTTCATGCACAACCCGACTCATTGTTTCAAGAACAAGATAACTCATTATATCATAACTTTGAGAGGCCACTTGCTCGGACTAATCCTATTAGCATTATTGAACCTACCGACTTTGTTGAACCTATCAACCCATTTGAACCTATCGACCCTTTTGATCATGTTAAAGCACCAAAGGTTACCTTAGCCATGCCCTTTCGGCATCATTCATATCATTTTACTAAGTCTATGCTCACTGCCCAATCCTACATTGACAAGATGGGAGATCCATTTGATTTCCAACTAGAAAAATATAGCCAAACTCATGGGCAATCTCAAAATGACTAGCGTCTTGATCATTTTTGAAATGATCAACGTTATGATCAATCCCAAAATTATCAGAATCAAGACCAATCTCAAAACAAACCTCAAGGTGATAGACAACCATATCACTATCGCCCTCCTCCATATGACCAAAATCAAGTCTTGAGCATTTATGAGATCCTTGGTAATGACGATGAGATGATAACTCAAAATTACATAAATGCGGCAAAAGCCAACAAGAGTCTTATCAAGATGATGGAGAACTTCCTTCTAGAAGAGAAGGAGAAGTATTTTCTAGAGATGGCCAAACAAGGGACCAAATTACCGCCAGACTACCAAATCAAAATGTTTGTGGCCAAAGAAGAAGAGATTGAGACTGCAAAGTTGCAAAAGATGATTCGAGACATGGAAGACCAAATTAGCCAACTTGCGAGGGATAAAGATAAACCTGGACAATAATTCACAATGGAAAGCATATGTCCTTTCCCATTTGATAAGGTTCTTCACATGCCACCTCTTCCCAAAGGTGTAGAGTTGCCTAAATATGACAAATACTTGGGTACTACTGATCCCCAGGATCACTCAAGGGAGTTCAACACTCTATCTATGGAATTTATACATGATCAGACATATCTTATGCACCTCTTTCCTCGTAGTTTGGGTGGGTCAGCTATGGAGTGGTTTTCTCAGTTACCCGCTGGAATCAAATCTTTTGATGAGATTAATAATCTATTTATCTAGCATTATTATCACAATATTCAACATCCAGTCAATATTCAAGACCTTTGTAATATGAAATAGTGACAAGGGGAGCCTTTCTTAGCATTTCTCCAGAGATGGAGATAAGTATGTACAAAATATTCTCACAAACTACTAGAGTCTGAGAGACTCAACATCTTTTTGGACAATCTTGTCCCAGATTTTGCATATCAAGTACAATTACAAGGTCCCCTAACCTTTGATAGCATGATTAAGCAAGATATGTGCATAGAAGCATTTATGATCAAGAAAGGAGAGCTGACTTTGCAAAAGGATAATAAACAAGGATCTTCCACCTGAAACAAAGATAAAGGAAAGTTTGTCAACAAGAATAGAGATGTTGTAAATGATGGAGTGGTTGACAATGTGACCCCGAAGCCTACAAAATCTATTTTCAATCTATCCTCTAGTATACAGGTAGTCAAAGATATGGAGAAGGCTACAACGGAGACTCAACAGCCTTCAATATTTGCTAAAAATAAGCCTTGGGCATCTCAACCCAATCATGAGTTCACATCCTTAGGAGAACCACTTGATGTGGTTTATAAAACTCTTGTGCAAAACTAGATACTCACTCCTTTGGAAAAGAACCTCTATGATCCACAACCACAACCTCATTGGTGGAACAACACATACTGTAATTATCACCAAAATAAGGGTCATAAGACTTCTACTTGTCTCGAGCTGCGCCATAAAGTCCAAGATTTGATTGACAATGGTGACATTATTGTGGACGGCCATAACAAGAATTTAGATCATAAGGCATTTAAAGATCCCTTTCCTCCTCATGAGAAAGGTGAATCTTCCAAGACTAAGAACACCAATGCTAAGGTCAACTACACGTACACTACCAATGACAATGTCATTAACATGATTGAACCTATTAAGGTCGAGTATTGCAATGTGATTACTATTAAGGGGAGTGAAGATGCTCCTAATCCTAAGACTCCATTTGTCTTGTGAGGCCCCAGGTCTCATTCTTCCAAACCTCAATCATCTTAGGATTGTGCAAATGTTGTTACTCGCTCTCATGTGAAAATCACCATTAAGGGTCCCGACCCTTCTACATCCACTCCGAAGCAACCTGTGGATAAAGTTGTTGTTGTTCATACCAACAAGAACTTGAAATCAGTCCCTACACCTAGTGTGGCTAATTATAGCATTCTAGACCAGCTACAATGTACTAATGCTCAGATCACTATCTTTGAGCTATTAAAGATCTCACCTGCTCATAGGGAGATTTTGGATAAAGCCCTCACTTAGGTGAATGTCCCAAAAGATTTGGATCTATATCGATTTCAATCCATGGTGGGTCACTTGACCTGACCCCACTATTTTTCCTTCTTTGAAGAAGATGACCATTCGCTAAGCCATCCGCACAATGCTCCTTTGCATATAGAAGTCATGATAGGTCCAAAGCATGTGCACCACATCCTCATTAACAATGGTGCTAGCCTCAATATTTTCTCTACTAAGCTACTCACCCAACTAGGATATGATGAAGATTGCATAGATGGCCATAAGAAAATCACCATTAAGGCATATGATGAAGAAGAACACAAATCCAAGGGTCTAGTTGTGTTGCCAATCCGAGTTGGGCCTGTTGAAAGAGATGTCATTTGTCAAGTTCTAGATATTCCTCTGGTATATAATATACTATTGGGTAGACCATGGATCCATGAAATGTAGGTGGTTCTTTCTACATATCATCAATGTATCAAGTTCCCATTCCATGGTGCAGAAGTGACAGTTCCTACCAATACCAACTTTCTTGCAACATAGTCATGCAATCTGCAGATAGTCTAGTCCCAACTAATAGAGAGTCCACTAAATTCTATGATGCCAAGCTGAAAGAAATGGAACAGACTCTAAAACTCAAAGATACAGGCATGGGAGGGTATCAAATTGAACCTATGTTATCATTAGCGGCTCTACCTTCGTCTCTACATTCCTATGGGAGACCGTCTGAGAACAACAAACCTTCTATTTATTCTCCCTAAATAATCTATGAGGGTGCCTTTCTCAAGGCCACAACACCATTAGAGGATGAAGATGAGGAAAGAGATATTACAACTTGGCTTTACAAAGGAAAAGAAAAAAAATGAATAGATCACTCCTGCTCATGAATTAGAACAAGAACCATATAGTGAAGCCTTCAAAATCATGAACCACTTCAGTTATAAAGGGAGTGGCCCTATAGGGGTGAATGAAAATGGTTTTCTTAAACCAATTGAAGCCATAGGTCATCACACAAGGGACACCTTAGGTCTAGGCTTCAAGAAAATCCCATTTCATCTAGGGATTAACAAGTTTGTACCAGAGCTAGAACCAGAACCAAAATTCTATCCAGAATTTGTGGACATTACCACAACTGATAAATCAGAGAATAGTTCTAACAAGGATAATTTTCCATATCCCATTCCTCTAGATCTTTCTACATTCTTTGAAGGACCAGATGAACCTATTATACCTATCCATATGGTAGAGACTAATAGTGATTATGATGACACCGCTTCAGTGCATCGACTCAATATAACCAATGGAGAGAAATACGAATGGTTGATCTCAATTTTTAGGATAAATGGTACATACCACCACATTTCCAAGAGTGGTTTGAACAAGATCAACTTCAGCAAACCATTAATACTACAAGAGATGAAGATGAGTTAGATGGTACAACTAGTGTTGATGGAATTCCCATATCAAGCATCATTGATTCACATGAATATGAGTTTGACTCTCTGTCTGATGCAACTTTTGATAAAGATATAGATGTTCTTCATGTGTATGAAAAAAAATTTGAAGTAGGTGAAGGGTCTAGTGTTAGGTTGATCGAGTGTGAATTTACTAATGCTAACATTCCCTCTACTTCCACTGTGAGGACTCAAGAAGAATCAAACACACCTTTGGATGAGATCACTCTAGATCTTGACTTACGCATCCATGCTTTCGATGGTTATACTATGAACACACTTGAACCTACCACTTCTCTTTCACTCCGCCATCTCGAACTTATTAATTGGAACTCTCCCTCTCCAGCTAGCGAAGTCCTTATGTTCCAGAATGACTACACTCTTGCATGTAATCTTAATGCTATTGAACCTGTAATGTTCCCCACTAGTGAAGATAGTATCAACATGACTAAAGATGATATCAAGTATCTTAGTCATAAAATTAAAAGAAAAAATAATAGATGCTCTGATGGGGAAAACCACATTGTGGCAGTGTCAAAGCCAAAAAAAAGTAAAAATAAAAGATGTATCTGAGGGTGAAAACCTCTCTGAGGTGCCCAAGGATGAGATACTTGATACACTTCCAAGTCATTTTCAAGAGAGATCATCAGTAGTGATTGAGCCAACCCAACCAGTGAATTTGGGTATGAAAGCTGCACCTCAGATTATTCATTTAGCACAGTCTCTATTTGTAGAAGAGAAAGAGGAATTCACCAATTTCTTTGGAAGAAAGAAAATTAATTTTGCATGGACTTACTTTGATATGCCTAGATTGGATCACAACCTAATCATGCATCATCTGTCTATTGCACTAGGTGTCAAGCTTGTCAAACAAAAGCTTCAGAAGATGCATCCATATGTCACACTTTTAGTCAAAGCAGAGTTAGAAAAACTCCTCAAAGATGACTTCATCAGAGTTATTGACTATGCAGAGTGGATCTCTAATATTTTTCTAGTTACAAAACATGATAAGTCTATTAGTATGTGTATAGACTTTAGAGACCTGAATAAAGCATGTCCTAAAGATGACTTTACATTATCCAATATTAACATGATAGTGCACATGACAGCTGGTTACCAAATGTATTCTCTAATTAATAGCTTTTCTGGTTATAATCAAATAAAAATCATGCCAGAAAGACCAAGAAAAGATAGCCTTCACATGTGCTTGGGGAACATTCTATTGGAACGTCATGTCCTTCAAACTTAAAAATCCTGGAGCTACATATCAAAGAGTTGTCACCACTATTTTTCATGAAATGATGCACAAAATAATGGAAGACTATGTAGATGAAAACTTGGCTAAAAGAATGCAGTGGAAAACACATCTTCTAGATCTAGGTCCTATACTAGATCAAATGGAACAATTCAGTCTCAGACTCAATCCAAAAAAGTGCGTGTTTGGTGTCACTTCTAGCAAATTTTTGGGCTATATCATATCTACTAAAGACATAGAGGTAGATCCTAAGAAAGTTCAAGCTATCACAGAAATGCCTCCATCAAAGAACATCCATCAGATGAGAGGACTTCAGGGTAGACTATAATCTATTCGGCGCTTCATTACACAACTAGTCGATAAGTCACAGCCATTCACCAAAACTCTCCATAAAGGTGTGACTTATGAGTGGAACAAAGAATGTGACAAAGGGCTCACTCAAATCAAACAATATCTTGAAAATCCACCAATCTTGATGCCTCCTATTCATGAGAAGCCACTCATTCTTTATATTTCAGATACAAACACATCTCTAGGTGCTATGTTGGCTCAAGAAGACCAAAATAACAAGGAAAGAGCCATTTATTACATCAGTAGAACCTTGGTCTGTTATGAGATGAACTATTCAGTCATTGAAAAGGCTTGTCTAGTAGTGGTGTTTGCTTCATAGAAATTATGACACTATATGCTTTCTCACACTACAAGACTCATTGCTAAAATTGATCCATTAAAGTACTTACTCAGCAAAGATGCTCTCATAGGTAGACTGGAAAAATAGGTCATGATACTCAGTGAGTTTGACATTGAGTATGTAGAGAGAAAAGCTATTAAAGGAAAAGCTATTGCAGACCAACTGGCAGAAGCTCCTCTCAAGGATCATCAGCCATTGAAAACTAAACTTCCAGATGAGTCTATAATGCTTCTTACACATCAAACATGGAATATGTTCTTTGATGGTTCATTTACCCAATAGGGGTCGGGTGTCGGAATACTATTTGTCACACCACAAAGATACTTTTTACCAAAGGAATATAAGATGTTGTTCCCTTGTACAAATAACATCATTGAATATGAAGCTTTAATCAATGGTATGAAGATAGCCATAGAATGGCATGTGGATGAACTTAAGGTCTTTGGAGACTCCCAATCAGTCATCAATCAAGTTAATGATATCTATCAAATAAAGGATGAAAACCTGGTGCCTTATAAATGGATGGTGGATGATCTAAAAAAGTACTTTGCACACATTACCTTCCAACAGATTCCAAGAGCAGATAATAAAGAAGCTAATGTCATGGCTACTCTTGCCTCCATGCTACAGATGCCAAAAAATGATTTCAGACATGAATTCCTGGGGGAGACATTACGCTACCCAGCCTACAATACCCCTGAATCCAAGATGATGTATTCACTCATTGGACATGATTCATCTTGCTACCATCATATCTACTCCTATCTCTAGGATCAAATTATTCTAGACACCTATACCTAGAATGAAAAAATCCACCTAATCCACAGTGCTTCACAATATGTCATAGTAGCTAATAACTTGTATAGACAACGTCTAGGTGGTACCCTCCTTAGATGTCTAGAGTTTGACGAGTCCAAACGTGTGTTAGCTGAGGTACATGAAGGCATATGTGGTTCTCATTTGAACAATCTGACATTAGCTCGTAAACTTATTAGAGCTAGTTACTACTGGCTAGATATGGAAAAAGAGGCTATAGAGTATTCCAATTCTTACAAATAGTGCCAATTACATGCAAATTTGATCCACGCTCCTTCCAAGGAGCTCATTCCCTTCATCAATTTATGGCCATTTCAGCAATGGGCCTTTGATTTGGTGGGTTAGATACATCCATCTTCCTCCAAAGGACACAAGTTCATTATCATAGCCACAGATAATTTTACCAAATGGGTCAAGGCAATTCCTCTAACTATAGCTGATGGAAAGTCTGTAGAAAGGTTCATATTGAATTACATCATCTGTAGATATGGTGTACCCTCCTAAATAATTACTGACAATGGGGGCAGTTCAAGAATAAGGATCTAAAGGAATTATGTACTAAGTTTAGAATCATTCAGCATTGGTCCTCAATCTATTATCCCTAGGGTAATGGATAGGAAGAATCTTCCAACAAGATAATTCTCAAGATCGTACATAGAACAGTTAACAAATCGGTAGAGATTGGCACCTCCAGATTAATCTAGCTTTATGGGCCTACAAAACAATAATTCAAACTCCAACAGGGGCCACACCCTTTGCCTTAGTAATATGGCATGGATGCCATGTTTCCTATTGAGGTTGAGATTCCTACATTGTGAATCTCTCTGAAGAACCTCATTACTAATGAAGACATTAGAATATCTCGGCTACAAGAGCTAGAGTTACTGGATGAATGTTAACAAGTGGCATTTGATCATCTTAGAGCATACCATAAAAGAATGTCCAAGAGCTACAATAAGGAAGTTAGACCAAGGTAATTCCAAGTGGGTGATCTCATCCTAAGAGAGAACCCCAAGAATCAATAGCAACGGATACAAAAAGGAAAGTTTGAACCAAACTGGCTCGGTCCATACATTATCACTGCAACATTTGGGTCTGGTGCTTATCAACTATCTACTACTATAGGAGAACAGCTCAAAGAGCCGATCAACACTCTACACTTGAAGAGATTCTACAACTGAGACATTCCCTATGTGCTCATGTGCATACTCTATTATGAAAAAATCCTAAAAATTGCAAAATTTCCTAAAAAAATGATCTTAGTGAAAACTTGGTAAACAGACTCTTTGATGTATCTATTATCCTGGTGAAAACTTGGTAAACAGGTGTCTTGATAATAATTTTTCTTTTAAAAAGTAAAAATTGAAAAAATACAAAAAAAAGTAAAAATTGAAAAATACAAAAAAAATTAAAAAGAGAAAAGTACAAAAAAATTTGAAAAAGAACAAAAATGTGCCATTGATGAAAACCTGGCAAACATGCACCATTGTAGAAAAAATAGAATCTCTGCCAAGATGGTGAAAACCTCCTAAACAAGTGCCTCTTGTTCCCTAATGCTATACCTATTGCAGGACCGCTTGGCTCTTGCTTTCCTTCTTTAGTTTTCTTTCATGTTTCCTACTTTAGTTCATTTCCTTCTTTAGTTTGCTATCTTATACACTTTCTCTTAGTTATCTTCAATATTTTTGTCAACTGTACATGTATTGAAACTGGTCACATTTGGGGGCACCTTCTTGGTCTAGGGGGCATTGTCCTATCATTTTTGGAGGATTTTCTTGCATCAGTCACCAGTGCTTCTCACTGTGTCTGCCTACTGATGCTTAGCTACTTTTGAGATTTTTCTCCTTGAGGATCTCTCATATTGGTCACCAGTGGTTCTCACTGTGCCTGCCTACTAATACCTAGCTATTGCTTGGATCCCTCTTCTTGAGGGTCCCTTGTAAATTAGTCACCAGTGGTTCTGACTGTGTTTTCCTGCTGATGTTTTATCCGCTCTCAGATCTCTCTCCTTGAGGATCTCTTGTATCAGTCACCAGTGGTTCTCACTACGTCTGCCTGCTGATACTTTGTTAGTTCTCTGATTTATCATTGAGATTGTCTCTCACATCAGTCACTAGTGGTTCTCACTATGTCTATCTACTGTCACCATCCTATTGAGACTTCTTATGCTATATACTTCTAATCTGACATCAATCTACTTAAACTAAAACTGAAATTGAAAACTAGATTTGAAACTCTTTGAAGCATGTTGAGCTTTTCTTTTGTGTTTTTGTCTTTTTTCTTTATCATTCCTCCTCGAGTAACTCTAAGACATCTCTCTTGACTGAGAGAAGTGAAGACTAGGGGCATGGTCTTTCCTTTGCTTTCTTTTTGCTGGTTTAGTTCCAATGATCCAATGAATCTATATAAGAGGGGTGTCCACTATGAGAGCCTTCATCTCATGTTGGATGGCCATGTGTACCTCAACTCCTTTTATATGGAAACTTTGGTGAGGTTGGTTCTTCTCCTTGTTTTTTTTGAGTGACTTCTTTTTGCTATAAGTGAAATTGCAAACGCTCGTCCTATAAAGTGAATGTAAGGGTCACTACGAGCACCTTTAATATGCTTAACATTCACTTAGCAAAATGAAGAAACTCTGGCATGTCTAGCATGTCTGTATGCAAGCAACATTCAAGTCATTCTGGCCTCCATGATTTGATGCTTATGTTAACTTTCTAAATCAAAAGGAATAGATGTTTAGGTCATTCTGGCTTCTTGTGGCTTAATTCTTACACCTCATTCTAATAAATCAAAGACTAATGTCATATTCATATTCTCATGATTGCAATGTCAGTGAGGATTGTATGGCATCCTATGAGCGTCCATTACTAAAACCTTTGTCATGATAATAAAATGGGTCCAATAGTTGAGTCCTAGCATTTGCATCTAGCTTAGGCTTGCATTTTCATTCTAGGCCTACATTGAGACAATGTTTTGGTGCTCTCTTTATTGTCTTCTTCTAGATTTATTCATCGAAGGTTCTCATCTTTCATCCTAGATTCATCTTGGCTGGACAAGTGTATGGTCCTCATTCTCAATCTTTAAACATTCTTTTGGTTAGTACCTATCATGTATTGTGACATCCTACATGAGATGATTAGTACCATATCCATTGCATTTTCATTGCATCCATAAATTGCATTTACATACATTCTACATCTACATATCCATATACATGATCATTCATTATAAGCATAAATCAAATCATGTATTACATTTATCTATCATTGCATTTCACATTACATACATAAAACATGTGCATATTTCATCTGCATATCATAAAGGAACCATGTCAGTCTCATTTACATTTTCATACATAATCTCACATCTATCTATGCATGCATCTCGTCATATAGGAAACATCTCACAAAGCATAAATATCCAAAGCAATATATACACAAGTACAATGATATAAAAATGATGATCTCATATATATCTTGGTCGATCAATGTTAGTATACATCAAAATAATGGTGCTACTCGAGCATAGTATCAAAAATGGTCTACAATGTATATCAAGATGATTCTAGCTCCGTGCATCACCACCTGGGAGAGGTGGAGGAGGTGGACCCTGTGGTGGTGCCTGAGGAGGTGCTTGTGGTGGTGGTCCCTATGATGGAGGTCCTTGTGGAATGACCCGTGACCCAGCATACTCTAAAAATGGTGGCACTACTCCGCTAGATCTGGCACTACTCCCATGTATGGTGCATAATAGTATGTTGACTATGTAGCCTCATATCTAGCTTCTAGTTGTGCCCTATCTAGTGCCTCATGGAGCCCTCTAATCTCTCAATCCCACTCTGATACTCAGGTCTCCTAGATGATAACCTATGTATGGAAGTCATCTCTCTCCCTTTGCACCTTCCTGATCCTCTCTCGGCTCTACCTCAGAGCCTCCTGTAGCTGTATAACCTAAGGTGGTCCCTGTGCAGCCTGATCCTACATATCGATGTCCTCACCCTGTGCCCCCTTGTTAGGAGGTGGTTTCTGAGAGGTGTCACCTACCCTCTCTCTCGTGGACCTCTTTTGGGTCCCACTACTGCTAGCACTTGCATTTGAACCCATAGTCCTAGGAGGGATAGGAGTCTGCCCACTCCTCAGTCAAAAAACCCTTTGTTTTTGCTACTGAGCAACCTACTATTATGAAGGCTATTGTTGTGCTGGTATCTGCTACTACATTAGCACTTATTGTTGTTGTGACTACTGCTACTATGCAGGCTACACTACCTATTGTGCCCTTTGTCCCATACCAATAGGATTTGTAAACCTAGGATATGGGAATGCTAAAATGTGATCTCTATATGCAAGTGTCACCCCTACATTGGTCACATCTTCCATGTAGTCCCACTGAGCTGGTGGTATCCATGCCTCAATCATGCATCTTCCCTAGTCTAATCTGGGTTGCCAGCTCTTCTTCATCTCATTGATGAATCAAGCATATGTGCAATACTCCTGGAAGACATCCTGCGGTCTCCCAAATTATCATAGCACGCATGTGAGCAGGAAGCACTCAATGATGCTTGTGGTGCATCCAATCAACGGATGCGAGAAGAACATATGGGGGAGCTCCTGTCAAGCATCGTCCCAAACCTTTGTGGCTACCAATGGTCTCCATATGACTTCTACCATGTCATCTAGCTTCCCGTGCCACTGCTCTATCTTACCTAGCGCTAGCTGAGTCATGGGGCTTGCATACTTGTAAATATAAGGTTCTAAGGGCTGCCTCATATCATGAAATATCAACCTACATACAGGGACATGCTCCTAGGCCCAGATCTATAGAACAAAAACTCTAGCATCCATGGTTTGCGCACTATGATACGTGATCTTGTGCATCTCATGGTACATATGTGCAAGCATGCACTCACCCCATCTAAATCACACTAGTGACTACTCAAGCATCTGCTCCAATGTATGTCCCCAACCAAACTCTAGCCCATGTTTCCCCTGATCTAGCATCAGATAATAGCTTAAGAACACTGCTAGGATGACTGCTAATCTGTACTTGGCTCCATATCGACCTATAAGCTCATCCCACGAGATGACTCAACCCATCACCAAATCATCCTGGAAAATGGCCCTTAGTGCCTGTGTGCCCGCCCTTTCCTGAATGTCATACTCCACACTAGTGTCATGGAATGGTATCCTTAGTATCCTATATATATCCTTAGGGGTGACTGTCATCTCCCCCATCGGCAAGTGAAAGGTGTTCATCTCCAAGTGGAAATGCTGAACCAATACAACTAGTAAACCATGATTTACCTGAATGTCAAGTATGTCACATAGGTATGTCAATCCTAGCCCATCAATGTGGGCACCTTCGGCATCGGTCAATCTCTCCACTAACTCCCTGACAACTGGGTGGTGGGACCAGAATGCAACATCTGGGAAGTCAACCTGCAAAGAAAGCGATGACACTCGATCAATATTTCAATTATGATGGCTCTTCAAAGCAATAACAACAACTAAGGATATGCATCTATCCTAAACCTGACCCGTGGATGCTCTAATTGGCTGATTCTATGCAAAATTGGACGAAGACTCTACATAATTGTAGTAGCTTCTCGTGCAAGATTTTCTTTGTTGCGCGAGACAGGATCTCATCTCACATGAGAGTTCATCACTAGGCATGAAATTTCACACAGCATCACCAAACATCTCACGTGAGCTCACAGAGGATCCCAGTGCGAGGAAGCCCTAACCCTCCTGAGGAAACCATTTCCTCACATGAGGGGTGACTAAGGCTGATGCGAGGAAATTGTTTCCTCGCATGACATTAGAAGAACTAAGCCCTAAAATGCCTAAAATATAACCTAAATGACCTAATAAAGTGTTAAAACTTGAAATGTAAGATGGTTTATCAACTACTTACAAGTGCGTCATACTCTAGTGGTCGGTTGTGTTGTCGGGAGCACTCAAAACAATGTGTATGCACTGGCATGTCCTCCATCTCTCTCAGAGCTCCCAAATCGCTAGAAGACAAAGTAAATAATGAATTGAAAATGAGCCTTCTGAGCGTTATATAGCTTTTAACCTAATTTTCAAAAGTGCTCCATTTTGTGCAAAAACTTCACTCTTGGCTAAATCTACCATTCTAAATCCATTTTCGCGATCAAAATGAAAATCTGACATCTCTAGATAGGTCAAAATTGCTTTTTAAATTTATGGGACCCTCGGGATCAGATGCTTGTGCAGTCGCCCTTTTGGTGGTATTTTCTTGCTAGAATCTATCTCATCATCACTTTCTTGAGATCTTCAATATTTTCATCAAAAGTCAACTCTAGTCAAATCCGGTCAAACTTGGTGAACAAGACCCCCAAATTGCTCCAAGTCACTTCTGCATCCTCTCGATGCTTCCCTAGTCTATTATGAGTTTCGTTGGATCTCCAATTTTATCTATATCTACAACCTTTTGTTGTCAATCATCTTTCTGATGTGTCATCTTTCGATTTCTCTCCCGAGGGGGCAGGATGATTGCATCATTGAATCTTGTCAAATCAATTCTTGAATCAGTATGATCTAAATCAAAATTCCTCATCGCTTGGGGCATCTCTTCACTAGGGGCATCTTTGGGCCTCGCATCTTATCATCTTGTCATATATTTTTGTAGGTATCTGAGCAATCTAACTTGGATGCTTGAGGATTAAGATTTGTTCTGGAGATGGTTCTCCAAATCTCATTAGGTATTGGGGCAATCTAACCCTAATTCTTGAAAGTCAAGCTTCTTTCTAGAGATGGCTCTCAAAAACTCTTTTAGACCATTATTTGGGCAATCTAACCCGGGTCTCAGAGGACTAAGCTTCATTCTAGAGATAGTCCTAAATCTACATCTGTTATCATCTAATCAATGGGTATTGGGGCAATCTAACCCTTATTCTAGTCTTCTCTCAAGTGGTAATTTGACCAAGGTCTTCACAATCTAACTTAGACTTTGAAGAATCATGTTTCATTCTGAAGCTGGTTCTGCATCTCGATCTGATCGATGTCTTGGAATTCTAACCTTGATTTCCAAGGGTTAAGCTCCATTTTGGAGACAATCCTAAAACCTCATCATCTATCACATCAGACTATTCTTTGAATCAATGTGTTGTTCGTGCATTAATTCAAAGAGGGGCAAAATGTAATACCCCAAAATTGGCACCTTACAATTGTAATCAATGTTGGTACATTCCTTTGAATTTGTACCTCATCGAAGTCCTAGTGTACTAGGAAATTTTGTCTCCTAATTGACTTTATTTGATTTGGTGTCAAATGCAAAAAACCCTAAATTTGTATTAATCACACTATATTTAATTCCTAAATATTTTGACATTTATTGGCTAAAAATCCCTATGATTAATTAATTTAATTCTAAAGTCCTAGTGCTTTTAAATAAAATTAATTCCACCCCCTTTAGCTAATACACATCCAAGGAATTAAATAATATTTGGTTATTTGAATGGACATCTTTATTTGGATTTAATTATTCAAAATAAATCTAAAAGCCACCCATGTGGCAATATTCATTCATTTAATTAAATAATTTGTTAATTTGTCTCACCTTCGCCCATGGAAATGAAGAGTCAACCGTTTCTTTCCAAGAAGCTCTTCATCCTTCTCCTAGGATCTTCTATATTATGAACCCTTTTTTCTTCATTTTAGGGAGGCAAGTTTAGAGTACCAAAACTATAGTAGATTTTTATCTCAATTTTCATACTTTCAAGCTTTGTTATTGCATAATTAGAATAATTTCTCATTCTATTATAATTGCACTTTCATATTAATTAGTTTTCTTATTATGTTCTAGATTAATTCTCACCTTTCTTTCAAGCTTCATAGATTAAATCTGCACTTTCATTCTTAGATTACAATTGCATCTTCATCTTAGATTAATTGCAATTTTGAAAATTTCAATTTTTCAAATCCTCTATTTTAGAGTTGGTCTAATGGTTGTTGGCCCTCATTTTGAGAGTAAATTCAAACACCTTACCTAAATAGGAGGCAATAGGTTGATTCAATCGAGTGTGCGAATTGGACAATTCATGTTCACTTTCATAATTCAATGATTGAGCAATGACTATGTTGTGTCTGTGGCTGGATTAGAGGTCCACATTCAGCTATAAATAGGTCCATTCTATGTTTTGGTTTGGATTCTTCTTGAATGGAACCTTATGGCACTTTTCTATTAATGTGGTTGCCTTATAACTTAAATTATAATATCCCTTTGTCTTGACCATTTTTTTTGTAATCTATCTTGTATATAAGCACAATTGGTACACTAGAAAAGTGAGATGTAGATATAGTAATTGATGGAGTTGTTGAAAAATAACCCACAGCTCCCAAGAACACCTGCATGTAAACACCTGTCACAGAAAAAGAGAGAAGCAAATAGCTATGGAGGC
Source organism: Chamaecyparis obtusa (assembly GCA_027943335.1). Taxonomy (NCBI): domain Eukaryota; kingdom Viridiplantae; phylum Streptophyta; class Pinopsida; order Cupressales; family Cupressaceae; genus Chamaecyparis; species Chamaecyparis obtusa. The sequence goes on along the minus strand of BSBK01009996.1, from coordinate 338,439 downwards.
CTAAACGCATTGATCCATGAGAGAGGAGAAATCCTTGATGTGCGAAAACAAAAGTTGCAATCAATAATGAAATGTCAGAAAAGGTAAAACCCTAAAAAGGTAAAACCCTAGGTTGCATAATAATAATTAATAAAGATAATTAATTATTATATTCCTAAAGTTTAGCTTAAGTCGAAAGAGGTAATAAGTGACTGAATAATTAAATCAATATGATTCAATTAATTAGTAAACACTTTATTACTCTAATAGTAATGAATTAAGGAAAATCTACTAGTGTGATTACGGAAAGGCATAAATTAGCTAAGTGAAGATAGAAACAATGTGATAAAGTTGTGTAGATTAGATGCACCATTAGGATACCTTCTTTTTATTTATAATAAATATTTCTTTGTACCTAGACAATGTGTCTTGGATATAAAAGTTTTTTTTGTATCTTTCTACTTAAGTAGTGAGCCAATATAAGAATATATGGAGTAGTGAGCTCATAGCTATCTTTATGTAAAGGAAATGAGCTATGTAGAGTAATGAGCTATTACTATAATTTTAATTAGAATATTACTATCAGTGATCTATCTTTTCAGGAAATTACTCATCATGGTTTTTCTCAGTTTGATTTTTCCATTATTCCTCAGTTTAACTAGTTTTAAAGTGTTGTTTGTTTTTTTCATTACTTTCTTATTGTTTCATATGGTAGTTATAGTTATAATTATTTTTGTTTATCATTTGTTGTAGTTTTTTTTAGTTTTTATCCTATTTTTGTAATGTGTTTTTGATAGATAAAAGAAGCAAGAGGGTGCTGGCCCATGCTATAGAAGGACTACAACCACATTAACAACATATTAATAGCACTAGTATAGAGCATTTCATGAGTAGTTTATCAATAGAAAAAACAAGGTATAATCTGCCTCTATCAAAAACAAACTGTTATACACTAAGTTTGCACCCTTGTTTCAAGCTCTCGTAATCTTGATAACCTAGTATAACATGGGAATCATTTCCAAGTTGTGGGACCTATGCTAACTAAGATGAAACCTCCAGGTTCTAGGCTGGTTATCAAGACTACGAGAGCTTGAAACAAGGGTTCAAACTTAGTGTATAACAATTCTGGCATGCCTGGTGGGACTACAAAATAAATTATTGTTTGAAGATTATGTTATCTCTGATATACAGAGTGCATAATACAAACTTTTAGAAGTTGTTCTATCAAGTATATCTGGCAACTCCACTGATTTCAAGGATCAGGGCTAACTTGTTCAAAGTTTATGAGAAAGATTGAGACTAGAAGCTCAAAGCCTACTCAATTTTTAGAGTTGCCTTCAAAAAGAAGTCACAAAGGTAGGTCAACTCAAAGAACATCCCCTGCAAGGAGAGTTCAATCAACACCTACTGATACTGCAGAAAGGAGACCTTTTCCCTTTCATTCCAGAAGAAGAGGTAGATCTCTAACTAGAGATCTAGAGGAGGATTCAAACCCAACAGCAAATACAACTCATATTGTTGTTAATCTTCAGATTCCAACTCCTACAATAGCTAGGTAGTTTGCCTTTGCACCTTTCAACCAAGGGAGTCTGTTACCCTTTGCTCAACATCATGATGTGCCCTTGGTGGCACTAAAGAGTATACCAGATTTCACAGGTGAAGGGAAAACTATTGCTTTTGAACACATAAGAGATGTGACCACCATCTGCATCATACACAATATTACTCAAGAGGATGTGGCCACAAAATTATTAGTAGCCTCTCTAAAAGGTAAAGCTCTCGAATGGTTTAGAACTCTAACTGTTGGTTCTATTACTTAATGGGATGAATTAGGAGATGCATTGAGTAAACATTTTGAGGATAAATCAGATAACTTGTCTCTAGTAGAACAGTTGACAACCATTAAGAGAAACCTTCAAGAGCAAATGACAGATTACATTAGTAGATTCCTCAAAACATGGAATAGAATTCCGGTATCAATAAGGCCATCAGCTGACCATGCTTTCCTATATTACTTGCAAAGCTTGAATGGTCAAATTTTTGTCATGATCTAGTCTATGGGTGGTACTTCTTTACCCCAAGCTTTTGACATAGCTATCAGGGCTGAAAATTGTTTAATCCAAGCAGGCATGATTGCTAGAAGGCCACCAATGCCCATCTTTCCTAGCCTTCAACCCATTGCACCCACCCAAGTACCCCCATTTACCCCTATTCCCACCATATTAGCACCTTAGGCTAGTACCAATGGTCAGGAGCTAACAACTAGTTTCTCTCAAGAGCTACAAGAAATAAAGAATAGCCAACAGAGCAGTCAGCAAGAAATGACAAACTTTTTGTAGACCTTAACTAAAGAGGTCACAAATTTGAAGAAACAAGGTCAAGGAATCAGACCACCATTTTAGCCACAAGGCCAAGGTCCTAATCAGAAATATCAAAATCAGGGACAACCTTATCAAAAAAATAGGCCACCATACCAAGGAGGCTATCAAGGAAAGAGACAAAGTTTTAATCAAAGACCATTCCAACCATATAACCCTGCACCCCTCAATTCTGCAAATCTAGTTAGGGATATGGTTCCTAGTCAAAATAATGTGGCTATGGATAATGAATGGTGCTTTCCTTGTAATCAGCCTCATAATCAGGATACATGTTCAAATGGATGGATGAACCAAGCTCTAATGGTTCAAAATGCCTCACAAGCTCAATCAGAGGCTTCATCAAGTGGATCGGTTCCTCAACAAGAACCACAAGAAAATGAGACCGCTCTCTTCAATTGGGAGCAACTAGACTTCAATGGAGTCAATGATGAACTTTCTTTTGTTGCCTATACAAGAGCAAAAAGGAGAGTTAGACAATTGTAAAAGAAATTCACCTTTCTTGAGAGTTATCTATGGCATTTTTTCTACCCTCTGGCTTCTACAGTTGTAAATCTTTCATTGATGATTTAGATATTGTAGAGGTATTTTGTGACATCTTTTCTGTCCCTATGCTTCCTTGTCTAAATTATCTCTTATTGAATCAAAGTATATGATGTTTTTGGTGGTATCTTAGGGTTCCTAATTCCTCTCTCTTTCTACAATTTTATGTATTATTGTGTGTGATTTGATTTGAATGCTCTTGTGGATATACCTCAACCCCTTGACTATCTGTCTCATTCCTATATCGATTTGTAGAGGTGAATGTTTGTTTGCAGGTCATAAATTGTGTCTAAATCCCTCAGGAATGCTATTGTTTGTGAAATCCTTTCTTTCCCTGAATAGCCTCTTTCTATTGTAGACCCTTCTATGAAATACTTATGCAAGCCTATTTAGTGAGTTGTGATCTCCTAGACCTGAGTTGTTCATTATTTTCATCCTCTATACTAAGATCCAAACCCTTCATTTCAGTGTATCACCTAGTAGGTAGTTTTCTTTCAAGTCATTTCCCTTCCAAGCATTCCTTCTATCCCTTTCCCTCAAAAGTTTACATTTCATGTCTAGAAGCAAATTAAGGTGATTATCCAAGAGGAACCAGCCTAGAACCTGGAGGTCTCATCTCAGTTAGCATAGGTCCCACAACCTGGAGATGATTCCCATGTTATACTAGGTTATCAAGACTATGAGAGCTTGAATCAAGGGTGCAAACTTAGTTTATAACACAAACAAAATAGTTCTTTTCAAAAAGATTCAAACCAAAGTATCTTAAGCAAGTAGTAGCAATTAAAATAACAGTATCATGCCCATAGGTCTAGACTATGAACTAGGAGGATTAACCTTAAAACATGAAACTAGCATAGAGAACTTGGGGCCATGCCCAATCAAAAATAAAAACCTCATGACAATAGCAACAACTAGGATCTCCAACCTAGATGTTTGGACATCAAGGTCATGGCCCACTCTTCCTGTAGGAATAGGAAGAGATCTTTATTGTCTTTGTTAGCCTCTAGTTTTCCACCAACTAGTTTTTCCTGCATAGTGCAGAGGGTCATAGCCAAAGCATGCATGACCGTAAGAGAAAATTTGTTATTCATCATAATGTGGTGCTTGAGTTCCTGCATGTCCTATTTGATGGCAGCTATCTCATTGTCCAAATCAGAGAACTTTAGCTTAAGGGTACCCTTAAACATATCATTTTCATCTAGAGGCACAGAGTTGTGCTCAGTAGTGGGGGACTTGGTCTGATTATCATGAGGGGAGGTCAGGGGTGGGTAGTGCTATGGGGAGTTTCCATGGTTTGCTGAGGTTTGAGAGGGGAAGTGGTACCAGTCCTGTTTGGACTCAGGTAATCATCAGAAGAGCCCTCAATCAACTCAGTGGTATGGGAGTCTATTTTCAATAGGGACTTCTCCTTCGGAGCCATTTCCTTGATTCTATTTTTGCACTACTCCTTAGAAATTCTATTAGACCGGTGGTGACCAGAGCCCCCTATGTCCACCTCCAACTTGACCTAGCTATCAAAGATCCTCCATTTTTTGGGCTTTCTTTCAATCTCAGGGGTACTGTTAGACTCCTTCAAATCTTTAGTATCTAAGGACTCAGAGACATGGGATTCCTCAAGATCCTCCCCCCTTTTGAAAGGGTTGTTCACACATCTTTTGTGGCTTTTATCATCTTTAGGGACAACATCCATCTCCTAGATTTGACGGATAGAGTGGGAGGTGGAATGAGTGGGATTGTTGGTTTTTGAATGGGAATCCTCCTAGGTGACCTCTAGGATAACTAGGGGAGGTTGTGGTGGAGCACAAATAGCCTTATGGAAGTGATAGAGATAGAGTAGGAGACCCTGATGGACAATAGGGGTCATTTTTTCAAGGTTTTCCCTAATATCAAAGATATTGCTTTCAATGGAATAAAGGAGGTAAAAGGGAATGGATATGAGGTCCCGATTTCTGATGTGATTGAGAAAAGGTAAATGGTAATAGTAGAACACCATAAATTTACCTTCTACCTGGTGAAATACTTCATCACAATGAGGCACAACTTGGGCCAGAATTCTGGAAGCTCCTCACGGTTAAAACCCCCTGACTTCTTCACAGGTTTCTCCCCCGCTCTGAAGAATCGACTAATGCTGGTAGGTTCCGGCATCTTACTATTTTTTTTTATACTTTCTTCCTTCCAAAGAGAGCCATGTCACCTTAGCAATGACCTCCTCATTAATTTGGAAGTGAATGCCCCTAATAGAAACTTTCCTATTATTCCAGGATGAGACGAACTACTTGGATATTTTCTCATCATGTCCCCCCTTCATGTGCTCCATGAAACCCCAGATACCACTCTCTTTAGAGTAGTGGGTCACTAGAGGGTCGAAGGTGAAAGCCTCATCAATATTATCTGGTTCAATGGGTAATGTATTTCCTCCCATGTCGACAATCTCCTTATCCTACACTAGAATATCCTGAGAATCAAAGGGTTGAGCTTCGTGAAAAAGAGCATAAAACTAGTTGTTATGAATTAGCCATTTCAAGAGAAAATTATACTCAAAAGGCTAGCCTTGGGTGGTTTTTTTTGAGCCAGGATCTGTATGGCGATATCCATTGGATCTCTAGGAACCATAATTAGCAGTTACACCAGAGCTACACTTAGTGTCCTTGTTAGCCAAGAAAACCTGCTGATGTAGACAACTATCTTTCCACAAGTATTCACATGAAAGGAAATTATGATCCTTTATGGGGTTTTGGGCATTCTTATTCATAATCACAAAAATCATCAACTTGTGCTAACATGTAATCAAAGTAGGGCCTTTAGCAAGGATGATAGCTTAACTCATTTTAAATATTAGTGGTATCATTTTTTTCCCCTCTAATTAGTTACTAAGTCACCTTAGGTAGTTTGTTGACCACCTTCCAATTACTTAGTTTTTTTTTCTTGAGACCAATAGAAGCCATCGAATTTGCCACCACATTTCCCTCTCGAACGTGTGGGATATAGTTTTGCATTGGAGATTGTTGAGGAGCTCCTAGATTTCCAAAATAATGGAGTTAACACACCACCCCACATTATCTCTTCCTTTGATAGCCTCCACCACCACTTTGGAATTCCCCTCAATTTCTAGCAATTTGATGTTCATTTGGATGGCAAATTTAATCCCCCATAGAAGAGTCATACCCTTAGCTTGATTGACAGTGCAATTATTGAGTGGCCCTGCATAAGCCAAGAGGCAAGTGCCATTATGGTCTCTTAGCACACCTCTCCCACCCTGGGTGAGATTATTAGCCACCCCATCAAAGTTTAATTTGGTCCAACCTCTTGGCGGGGCAGCCCATCTAGTATCTTTTCTAGCCATCAAATTGGAGTCATCAAATTTGGAGAAGCCAATCAGCAGGTTCCATTTATTAGCCATTTTGATTTCCCAGGTAGATGGGGGTACTGAGGGGAGTTTCCACTTAGTCGTGTTGGCATTCTCGCAAAGGAGCTTGGTCCCAAGATAGAGGCAAGTCTCAAGTGGGTTATTAGACTCCCTGAATATCCTATTGTTCATGTCCTTCCAAATAGTCAAGTAGATGTGAGGAGGTAGAATACGCCAAAGGAGCTAGAGAAGGGGATGATTAGATGGGGATCTCTAGTTGGTGAACTAGTGGACATCATTACCCAAAGCCCATGAGATTCCTCACTTGCCAATGACTTCCTGCCAAATGTTAGCAGCCTAATCATAGTGTATGATTAGGTGGTTCACCATTTCCTCCTCCTTTTTTCATAGGACACACCTGCTTGCCATGGAAAATCCACTTTTCATAAGGTTATCCTAAGTTAAGACTTTACCATGCATAAGGGTCCACCAGAAGAAATTGATTTTCGGCGTGAGCTGAGGGATCCACACCTTCGTCCAATCCCCCAGGTTATTCTCTTTCTTTAGACAAGTTGTAAGTAGTTTTGACAGAGAAGGTACTAGCTTGGGTAGGGGCCCAAATGATGGAATCTTGGCCACCAAGACTTGGGATTTGGACATTCCTCAAGATTTCCATGAGCTCATTAGCCAAGTATAGAAGATCTGGTCTATCTCTGACAAGATTAGATATATCCCTTTTATTCACTCCAGCAAAGTAGTTGGAAGTTTGGTTGCCAAGGACAGGCCTAAGGAAGTCCATGAGGGGGTTGAATCTACTACCAAGGTTAGTGCAATTCAAAATCCAATAGTCATTCCAGAATCTAATAGATCTCCCATTTCCAAGATGCCAGAAAGCACCTTTAGATAGCAAGGTTTTGCATTTGTAGATGTTTTCCCAAAGTTTGGAGCCACTAGGGAGGTCATTATCATGATACATCATCCCATAGGGATGTCCTTTAAGGTGCTTAGCTTCCATTATCTTGCACCAATCCTCTTTCCTTTCTATGAGTTTCTAGGCCACATTCATGGTAAGGGCTCTATTCATCAAGCCAATTCTCCTCAGGCCCAAACCACCCAGACTTTTTGGGAGATAGACAATATCCCAATTGACCAAGGACATCCTCTTTTTTCCTTCATAGCCAGCCCACAAGAAAGTTCTCTAAATTTTTTCTAATCTATCTGCCATGTTGCTTTTGATCTTGTAGAGAGATAGGAAGTAGACTGGGATCCCCTGGAGAGTGGAAGCCACCAGTTGAAGTTTACCAGCATTGCTTAGGATCTTCCCTTTCCATCCAGCAAGTTTCCTCTGGGTTCATTCCAGGATGGAGTTCCAGAATTCTTGGGACACCTCTCTAACTGTGAGGGGGATGACAAGGTAGGTAGAAGGGAGTGAAGCCGACTGACAGTCCAGAATTTGAAGCACTCTATTTTTTATCTCCTTGGGAGTATTGAAGAAGAACATTCAGCTTTTATGATAGTTAATAAACTGTTCGGAATCGGAGGCATAATTTTCCAGAATTTTTTTCCACTATCTGGCCTCAATCACTGAAGAATACCCAAAGAGGAAGGTGTCATCCATGAATTGGTCCAACACAACCTGATGTAGAGTGGAAGTAGGTTTGACGCCTTTTATTCTCCCCTTGGAGTATAGCATAGTCAGATTCCTGCTGAGGACTTCAGCCACCATAATAAATAGGTATGGGGAGAGAGGATCTCCTTGCCTGAGCCCCTTTTCAAGTTTAAAGAAACTACCAGGGGTGCTATTGACTAAGATAGAGAAGTTGATAGTTTGAGTACATTCTTGGATAATGTGGACAACCTTCTCATTAAATCCCATCCTAGCAAGGATTTTTAGCAAGAATGACCAATTGACTTTATCATAGGCTTTAGAGATATCGAATTAACAAGAATGACCAATTAATTTTAGTAATGTGTTATGATGAATTTTGACATGGAGTATTTATATTGGACATGGATTATGATATGGCATGCAGATCTCTTCATAGCATGTGGGCATATAGATTGAGTTATATTGTTCATTGGTTCTTTGGGCAGTATTTATACATATTTGAGAAGTTGTCCTAGTAATTGTAGATTTAGCATCCAACTATGTTTAGTGTGTTTGTGATCTCTTTCTCTGCTAAAGTGGACCATGCTTCTTGTTTTAGGTATGGGTTATGCATTTAACAATTATCTCTTATCTAGATGGGTTTTTTTTTTATATGTGATGTATGTATTTAGTGATTAGCTCTTTTTTAGTTAGGTCGATTCTATGTTCAGGTTTGGATGCTTTTGGCATGAGACATTATGGCACTTTTCTATTAATGTGGCTGATTTTTAACCTAAATTATAATATCCCTTTTCCTTGGCCAACTTTTCTTAATTTATCTTGTATATAAACACAACTAGTACACTAGCAAAGTGAGATGTAGATACAATAATCAAGGAAGATCTACTAGTGTGATTTTGGAAGAGCAAAAATTAGCCAAGTGAAGATAGGAATAATGTGATAGAGTTATGCAAATCAGGTGCAACATTAGGATAAATTATCTTTATCTACAATAAATATTTTATTTTACCTTGACGATGTGTCTAGGATACAATTTGTTTTTGTATCTTTCTACTTTGGTAGTGAGGCATTGTATGCAAATCTGGAGCAATGACCTCCTATCTATCTTGATGTAAAGGAAATGAGACTTATTTTAGAGTAATGAGATCCTATTATCATTGTAATTAGAATATTTCTATCAGTGATCTCTCTTTATGGGAAATTGCACATCATGGTTTTTCTTAGTTTGATTTTTCCATGTATAAAACTAGTGCTAAAGTGTTGTTTGTTTTTCTCATTACTTTCTTATTATTTCATATGGTAACTATAGAAATTAGTTATTATTGTTTTTGTTTATGTTGATTAACACCCCTCCCCCTTCCTAGCATATAGAGTGTGTTCAACTACATATTTGGTCATTTTCCACATGAATGTCAAAAGTAAAAAGCAAGCACAAGAAAATTTAAATTAAATTATTTTAAACATAATTCAAGGACATTATTTATTACTTTCTATTTAGTTGTAGTGAATTTTGGTTCTTATATAATGGATAAATAGCCATATGAAAAGAAAGAAAGATTTATTTGGAAGTGTAATTTTGATCTATACTAGGAAATTATAACACAATATTAATTATCAGTAAATGAGCAATAAATATTATCACAAATTTTAGTAGGAAGATCATTGTTTTTAATAGATAAAGCAGCAAGAGGGTGCTAGCCCGAGGAACAAAGGACTAGTAGCACATTAATAGCACATTAATGGAACTAGTCAAAGTAGATATAACAGTTTAATAGTATAATCACCAAGTAACATTTCCCCTATCAAAAAGAAAAACCACAGTACTGATCAAATGAATTAAACTAGAGTACATAAAATGAATAGTAGCATGTAAAGTATCAGCTATAAGCCACACAGGGTTGAACAGAAAGATATAAAAACTAACATTAACCAAAACCTCAAAATAGGGGATCCTAGGGCCAAGCCCAGTCAAAAATAACCAGCACATGGAAACTAGAAATTAGTTCTTCCCACCCAACTGCTTAGATGACAGGGTCCTAGCCCACTCTTCCTGCAGAACTAGGAAAAGATCCTTGTTGTCCTCATTTGCTTCCAAACTGCCACCGGCCAGCTTTTCTTGCACATGATGGAGGGTCATAGCCGAAGTGTGCATGACCTTCGGGGAAAATTTGTTGGTCATCATGCATTGGTTCATCAGATCCTACATATTTTTCTTGATCTCTGCAATATCTTCGTCCAAATTTGAGAACCTCCTTTTGAGAGTACCTTTGAATTTGTTTTTGTCCTCCAAGGCCTCAGTATTGTAATCAAAAGTGGGGGGCTTATCCTGGGGATCATGAGAAGGACTCAAGGGTGGGGTAGGGATATTGGGGGTTTCCATGGTCTTCTTGAGGTAGGAAGATCATTGTTATTTTTATATTTATTCCTAGTTTGAAGCATTATTTTAGAATTGTTGATCAAATTATAAATAATGATTATAAATTATGTTTTAATGATAATGCATGTATTATTCTAGATTAATTTTTTAGGATTGTTGATGCAAAGGTTGAGATACAAAAGAATTTAATATTTCCACTTCAAATGAAGAGTGAAAATACTATGCAAGAAAAAGATAAAGAAAATTTCAAGAAACATATATAAACTAAACATGAGTGTGGTACTTGAACCATGGACATCTTCATTAGAGAACATTAAGTTTATTGTAGAAGAAATATAAAAGATTATTCCAAATTGATAATTCACATAGTTCATGTGAAATTTATATTTTAGGAAAGAATCATCTATAGTAATTTGTCCATATATGATACATCATAGGGTAGGCCACAATTAAAATATATTCATATTGTTTTACATGTTTTGATGCAAACACAATTATTACAAGGGAGCATTCAATTCTCAATTTCATAGGTGATTATACAAATAAGACATGGATTTACTTTCTTATGTAGAATTATCAATAATTTGAAAAATTGAAGTATTTTAAACCACTTGTAAAGAAATAAGTAGCTTATAAAATAAAATAAAATCTTGAAGTTTTACAATTTTGATGGAAATAAAAATAATTCACTACAAGGTATACCTCATAATAAAAAATTTCAAAAGAAAAAGAAAAATAGGAAATGTTTAAGATTTCTAGAGATGAAGGCCAAAATCCTATATAACAAGTATTGAGAAATTGAAATTCCTTAAATCAAATTTAATGAGAGGAAAATTAATTTAGTACAACAAAGATATGCAGTTGAAAGAATTATAACTATACCAACTATGATAATCAAGTGTAACTACTAAATGGCTCATTTATTATTAAACAACATAATAGTAATAATAGTAAAAATGTTATGCTAATATTTATTCAAAGAAATTTTTATATGCTATATTTGTATATATAGTGAATAAAATTAGAATAAAAGTTGATGATATAACTGAAAAAATACATATATGTTGGTTACTGTGAACAATCAAAATAAGTTAACCAAAAGTGGACATGCAAAGAAAAAGATTGAAATGAAAGTTTTGATACAATCATTAAAGCTGCAAAATAAATACCCACAAATGAACAAGAAGATCAAAGAATGCAAGGCAATTGATCATATTCAGAAATAGGTACTCCAAAAACTCTCTAGGAGATCATTTTAAGAGAATTGTTAAAATTTAACAATAATTGACCTCTAAGGGACTTTAGAAAGGTGATTCATCAAGCTATCGTTCTTCTAATCCAGTGGTAAGTGATGAATCTAATCCTAAACACTTTTGTAATTAAGATCAATATAAATAAAATATATAGATTTATATTCATGTTTTTCTTTTCTCATTATGGATTCTTTATTTTCTATATTGTTTTGAGGACACAATGAAGCAAGAACCTTTGGTTAAGGCTGCAAATATAGATATGGACTCTATTTAAAATAATCACAAATAGAATTTAGTACATTTTCTCTAAGGTAAGGATGGAATAAGAGATAAATGAGTTTATAAGGCTATGATTAATAGTAATTATTAAGTTAAAAAATATATTGTAATGTTAGTAACTGAAATATATGTACCCATATATGGATTTGATTAAAATGAAATATTTGTACCTATAAAAAATCTTGATTTAATTATCGTATTAGAAAAAATAATTCAAAAAATAGATTTTTATCAAATAGATGTCAAATCTTGATATTTTTCAATAGTTTTATAGAATTCTATAAACCACTAGTATATTGAGTGCAAGGACGAGACGGAAAGTTATAAATATTAAACAAGGATCTTTTGGGAGTCAAACAAAAATCTAAAGCATAGTATACGTAATACAGATATGTTGAGGAGATTCATTATGTTGAGTTATTATTACAACACTTACTTCAATTGTAACAAGAGATGTAAAGTTAAAGAGGATAAAGGGAACAATGTTTATCTAGCCATATCCAAAGCTTGATGTATCGTCTGGTTGGAGGACCATATATTATTTATGGATTTAGCCTAATTTTCAAGTAGATGAAAAAATATAAGTCTTGATTTTGCAAAGTTCAGGAAGGAATTATAAGATCTGTAATAAGGGAAAAGGGATATGGAATATTATATTCCATAGCTAATTATTTGATTTTACGTTCTTTACTAATAATGATATTGTAAGTAGCATATATGATAACAAGAGTACTTACATATATATGCATTTTATTTTGGATTAGGTGTAGTTGTACGGGCATAATAAAAAAAACTTATAACTTAATAAGTTCATTAGATGAAGAGAAGTGTGTTCCAACAACATCTACAACATGCCAATTAGTTTGGATGTGAATGGTATTGAAATATTTCAAAATATTTATTTCATTTTCAAAGAATCGTGTTTTTCATAAGAGGGAAAAAATTCGTGAAAAGTATCATTCATCAAAGAGCTAGTGAATGATGGAGAAACCTTGACTTGAATTTTTATATATCCAAATATCATTTGACAAATATATTTAAAGAATTTTTAAACTAGCGTTAGAATATTTCCATTTTAGTCTGTCTTCTAAGATAAGCTTGTATAGGTGGATTTTATTTGAGATTCACTGTTGTTCAATTGCATGCCCACATCATGGGAGAACATCATGGGAGATTAATGACATGTTTTTATTAGCCTAATTGTATGTCTTTAATGTCTTAGTTACTTTCATGTTGACTATGCTGTTTTTGAAGTATACTTGCTCTTCCAATAATATCATCCCTTCAATTGATCCCCAATATATGGTAATATAGTATTGGATCAAGATTAAAAAATAAATTTAGAGGAGTCTTCTAATTCTATTTTTCTCTTTTTTGTAGTAGAGCATTTTTATTGGGTTTTCTCACTTTATTCCTTTCGTGAGAGTTTTCCTTTTACCTACCTAAGCTATGCCTAAGGGGGTATTAGTGCTAAATTTACCTTCTAGATAATATTATAGGTGGATACTTGATTACTTAGTGCGGTTTCCTTTCTTTCTTATAATTGCATTGATTGTTGCTTTTAATCTTAGTTCAATGGAGCTAATGTCTATTATTAAACCACTTCTCCTTGAATTCAAGAGGTAGTTTTTCTCAGTTGGACTATAAATTGGTTCACCATTTGTAATTTTTACAATGTAGATTATTCATTCAAGTACTTGATAAAAACCCATCTTGTTAGTGCTTGCATATCCTTTTGAATCTTTGGAGTTGTTCATACTAGCAATTCGTTGATAGGTTCTCATTGATCCAACATGATAATCTAAATTTGTAAAGTGCTAATTTAAGAAACACATCTCTATGTACAAAACAAATAATGTAGTACAATAAAGGGGGAGGATCATATATGTATTCTAATTTTCATATGTATAGGGGTATTACAATCATGAGCTCACAAAGTTTCAATTTTGGGGGGTTCATCATAATTTGGTATTTATTTCAATCTTTCTATTTTCAAAATAATCTTAGAGAACTATTTGTCTTTGGAAAAAGAGATTGAGAATAATTTCCTAGTAAGATCTAGTATCCTATCTCCTTCTATTAATTCAAAAGCCAAGGTACTTTTAACAAATAAACTCTTATGAATGATAGAATAGCTATGTGGAACATCTTTTGTGAACACATCCTCATGAAATGATCAATCTACTTGCCAGATCTATAATTTATAATACTTCTCTATCACCTATTGCTTCATCCAAAGTTGTCTCCATAAGAATGTCTAAAAATTCATTTGAATAGAATTTTCATACTATTTTCTAACATATTAGAATATATTCATAGAAAATATTGTATCTTTATTTATAGATTTATTATTTATAAGTTTTGATGACTACAATATTCAAACTTCTTGCACAAAGCTCATAAATGCTTCATAGAAAGCATTCAAAGATTCTTTGTAGTGATATCATCTTGTTTTTTCCAATATCAGTTCCTTTCTTGTAAGTTTCCTAACTACATAACATTCAAAGACGCTTTCTCAAGAGCATCATAAGATTCTTTCTAGAATAATATCATCACCTAGAGCAGCTAAAAAATATCCAGAGAATTCATATTTGAGGAGAGTTTCTTGTTAATAAATAAACATATCAACATTAAAAATATATATAATTTCAAATGAAAATTATAAAAGTATGTAATTTCATACGAGCCATCAAAAGAAATCTAAGATTACATCCAATAACTAAAACCTAAGATCTCTCTACAAACAGTATATATTTAATGCAATTGAATATAACGGTAATAAGTTCGTTGGAGTCTCCTTTGTGTTGACAGTCTACTCAAACTGCATACTGTTGTTCACTAGAGTTAAAGAGCCTGCGCAAGCCAAAGCTTATGACGCAGGCCATCCATCCTCCCAACAAAACTCTTAAACTCCCTTTTACTACAGATGAGCACGCAAAGTAGGCTCCAATGGCGCCAATCAAGATGAGAACCAAACTGGAAACTCCAGCCAGCAGCCCAACTCGAGCTATGTAGTGAGTAGAAAAAACAGCAGAGATGAGAGGCAAAAGTGCTCCCACAGAAAAAGCAAGGGCCGATGCACAGGCCGCCTCAATAGGGTCTGGAAGGCTAATTATAAATGTGGCGTGCTCGAATCCCTTGAGGGACTTGTTCTCTCTCTGGAAATTGGCCAGTTCAACGTCGTGCTGTATTTTCACAGAAATGAATTCTCCAATCGCCATGCTACATGCCCCCGCAGCCACAGCCGCAATACCCGCCTCCAACATGGGTTTTGCCCCCGATTTTCCCGCGCCTGCGCCAATCATCAGCCATGCTGTGGTCACAACTCCCTCGTTCAATCCCAGTATAGCTGCACGAAGCCATTGCCCTCTTTGCAGATAATCTTTGTTTTTCTTTCGGACAGATTTTGGAGAAGGAGGCATGGCAATTGCAACGTTTGAATTTTTAGGGTTTGGGTTTGGAGAAGGCGTGGCAATGGCAATGTTTGAATTCTTAGGGTTTGCTTTCCGAGAAGGCATGGCAATAGCGACGTTTGAGTTTTTAGGGTTTGAACTTGGTGATTCCTCTGTAATCCCTCCTACTGTTTCCTTCATCATTCTCTTCAATTCCATTTTATCCATCTGACAAATAGACGGGCTGGTTACTCTACTCGCCATTTTTTCCTGCAAGTCTTAGATATGGAGATAATTTGAGCTCGGAAAATCATATAAGAAAAAGAGAAACCAGAAAAACTTTCAACAAAATAAGCATGCGATAAAAACTTAACAATACGCATGGGAAACATCTGTTGAACAAAGTTCTTAGGATGTTCCGTCTGTGCTGTTTCTGTAATTGGTTTCGGAAAATCACCTGTGATAAAATCGGTTCCTGATCTGCTGTGCTTGTCCTGCTTCTTGGACTGATTTTGTTACTGGAAAAGTTTTTGATGATTTGCGTTTCAAATTTGTAATAAGTTGAGACTCTTATCAATCAAAAACTTCCACGAATACTCTTTACAGATATTTCTAATAGAGCTCCTTACATACAATTTCAATGCCAATATAAAATAAGAGGAGTGTTTACTATTTCTATGTATGCATGAGGTGTAAGTGGACTATTAAGGTGTTATCTTCCAGAAGACTCCTCCGCCGACAATAACTTGAAAAGAACAATTTTCTATATGAGAAGAATATGCCGATCAAGCTTGGCTGTGCTTCACCGAATCCTTTCAGTCACAGATAAAATAAATGCAGTGTGTTACTGTTCCCACCTAAGATCTCGTCTCCTCCCATTTTTTAATCTCATGGCGTGGGAGATGTTTCGGTCAGTTTTGACAAAGAAAAGCAACTTGAGGACGGTGTTAGTGGCCAAAACGTCAACAATAATAGAAAATAGCTGCCACAAGAAAGCCATGGCAGGTAAATGTCTGTTTCCTTATCACGCTGGTTTTCTGGTTTTCATTTTATTTTATTTAGTACTAGATATTAAGTCATTTATAATATTATTTTTGTTATCCTTTTTTATAGAGGATCAATATGATTGGTAAGATTGTTTTTGTTTGATTCAAGAACACAAGTCTTAATGGGAGTCCTATTCAAAATAGAAAATAGCTGTTCTAATAGATCTATGACAAGTAAAGGCACGCTTGCCTATCAAGTTAGTTTTCTGTTTTTCATTTCATTTTATTTAGTATCAAGTATTATATTATTTACAATCATTTTTATTATTCTTTTTGTTTCATTTTAATGGAGGATCCATAAAAGACCATGAGTCTTAATATGAGCCACATTTAAAATAGAAAATACCTACCTCAAGAAAGACATGGCAGGCAAATGTTTGCTTTGTTATCAAGTCAATTTTCTAGTTTTCATTTTATTAGTATTTGTCCGTAGGCTAAGTACTATTGTATCAATTTTTGAGTTTTTTTTTTATCTTAACTATGATTAAATGAACTCTTCTACACCAATCAAAATAAATTATATTTTATATTTCATTATAAGTTTTTTCATTTCTAAAATATAGATGAAATATTTTTAACTTTATAATATCTAGAAATTATTTTTTTGTCATCTCATTGGACGAATGTATTTGAACTCTTATAAACGAATTTTTAGTTTTATAATTAATTTTAATTTATATCTAAATATAATTCTAATATTAATAAATGTATTATAATTATTAAATATATTTTAATTAATTATTAAACATAGCACACCTTATAAAATAAGTATTAATTCAATTATATATACTATTTATAATAAATATAATAAAATAGATTTAAGTTAATCTACAATGAAACTTATAATTAAATCCGGCAAGTACTAGCCACTATGTGGCACTTGTTTTATTTAATAGTAGATACTATACCATCTACAATATCACTTTTGTTATTCACTTTTGTTTCATTTTAATAGAGGATGAATATGATTAACAATGTCATTTTATTCAATAAAAGAACATGAGTTTTAATGTGAGTCACACTCGAAATAGAAAATAGCTACCTCAAGAAAGCCATGTATGGTAAATGTCTGCTTGCTTATCAAGCCAGCTTCACTTTTATCTTTGTTTTTTTCTGCTCCTATTTATTTTATTTAGTAGCAGAGCTTAGTATAAGATCAATATGATTTATGATTGGCAAGATAGATTTTACTCCATACATAAGTATGAATCTTAATACAAGTATTATTCTTTAAGACAAACACACTCAACAATAGTTGGTTTGTAGCTTTCACTAATCAAGAACATATTTATTAAAGTGATTTAAAAACTACAAAAATCTAAATATGACTGCCTTCAATATGCTAAAGATTGATTTGAGAAATAAGAAAGGTGAAAAATACAAATCGGACAATTATGGGGAGATTGGATGCTCGCTCTGTGCTCTACTAGGGTTTTCTACCTTGCGTTGATTCTATGTAGTCCTTGTCCTTCACACATACCGCAATTATTGTGGGAAGTAGTTTAGTATAAATGGCTCCATCCACTTCTCACCAAGCAGTTGATGCTGGTGCTAGTGTGGTTTCAGATAAGAATGGTACTGCCAAGAAAACATCCCCAAAAATTTGTCCCCAAAGTGTTTCACGAGGTATGGCCTAGCCTGATATTGCTCTACCCATTAATGAGTTTAATGATTCTTGCACTTGGCTTGAAACACATACCCTTATTGGCTATTTTCTGGGTCACAACCCTCCTGATCATGTTCTCAGGGATTGGGTTGCGAAATCTTGGACCCCTCACAGAATCTACTTGGATGGCATCTAGAGCCTCACCAAAGGCTTTTTTTTGTTTCATTTTTCCAATCCCTCCCATGTGGATGAAATTTTTGCCAAAGGTCCCTGGAACCTCAGGGCCTCACTATTAATCTCCCAACGTTGGTCTCGCGACTTCTTTGTCTCTGATGACAAGAAGCTAAAAGTCCTGATGTGGGTAGAGTTTCCTAGTCTTCCCTTACCTTGTTGGCCTTTCATGCATGCCATAGCGCAAAAGGTAGGTAGGATTGTATTTAGTAAGCATGACTATTTTCTTAATCCACAGCCTCAAAAGAGGCTCTGCATTAAGGTCGACCTCTCCAGGGATCTCAAAGAATCCATTGAGATTTAGGTTGGCGATACCACCTTCACCCAGAAGGTGCTTTATCTCAACCTTCCCAACTCTTGTTATTGTTATCAATCTACGAAGCATAAGATTAAGGACTACTCTCTGGCAGTGCCTCATACCAAGACTCCTCCCAAGGATTCTGGTTCTTAGCTACCTGAGGCTGGAAAAAAAGATGAAGGGGTCATAGTCGGCCGCCGTAACAAGCCCCACAAGCAGCCTTCTTTGGCTTCCGCCTCCCATCCACCACCCTCAGATAATGCGGTTTCTTTAGAAACCTCGGTTATCAAGATTTCAAACCCTGCTTCTCAGGGGAAAGGAGTTTTTAACTCTCATATTATCACTCCTTCAACCCGCATGCGTCAGGCAGCCGCAGAGATTGCTTCTTCCAATTCCTTATGTCATTCTCGTAGCCCTTCTGGGTGCGCTGAGACTAGGTTTGATGGCCCGCAGGAAATGGCATAATATTTCTTTGGAATTTTTTGGGTTTTCTTTTACCCCAAGTTATTTATCTAATAGTTTTGGTTCCCTTAGGGAAGGTGATGGAATGCACAACACTATTATTCCATGAAGTACATCTCATGGAATGTTCATGGGTTGACAAACCTACACAGAAAATTTTTTGTAAGGGATTTGTTTCCTCATTTTAGTCATCTGGATGTTTTATGCCTCCAAGAAGTTAAGATTTTTTGTTTTATGCTTGATGCTTCTTGTAAAGTCATTTGGCCTACAAGCCTTGCTCTCTATTCTCAGCTTGAGGCTAGTCGAGGAAGAGTTGCTACTCTCCTTTCTCCTCATTGGCATTCCTTTCTGGTTAGTCATGGTTTTGACCCCATGTAGAGAGTTGTTTGGGCCACTTTCATTATTGAAAATCATTCTTTTGGCATAGTTAATGTTTATGCTCCCAATGATGTTGTTGAGAGATCTCACCTGCGGCGATGGCTTGCGAATTCTCTGCCACGTGCTACCTAGATTGTTTGTGGGGACTTTAATATGGTGGAGATGGCATTTGACAAGGATGGCCTTTTGCCTTTTCAATGGACAACTAGGGAAAGAGAAGCCCGGTACTACATGTGTAATAAATTAGGGCTTTTTGATCCCAATGTGGGCCACCACTGTTTCGATGGGGTCTGGCACACTTGGTCTAATTGCAGGGCCTCCTCTAATAGAATTCATAAAAGGCTTGATCGTGGTATGATATCAGCATAATATTTTTTCTCTTTTTCTGAAAATAAAGTTTTACCGGTCACTCCTCTTGTTGATGCGACCTTGTCAGACCACTTTCCCATCCAATTTAATATTGTTTGGAAGAAAACTAAGGCTAGGCCTCTGACCACCCAATTTTACTTTAATACTTATGTCCTTCACAATCCTTCTACTATGGCCAACATTCATTAGGTTTTGAACCTCAAGCCTAGACCCACTCAATTGATAGGTTGGATTCAATGGTGGAATGATGCCATCAGGCGTACGGCTCATTTTTTGTGCATCTATGGAAAATAGTTGGCCAAGTGTCATCATAGACCCTATGATGTCAACACCAAAGCCTTACGTGTTGCCACTGAGGCCTTAGCCTAGGATCCTTTCAACCAGAATCAGCAACTTAATCTTGCTAAGTTACATCATCAAAAGAAAGTGGTTGACAACCATGCTACTAAAGGAGCCCAGATCAAAGCTCTCTTGTACTGGTTAAAGGTTGGACATCAAGCTTCTAAAGAATTTTTTACTACTCTCTGTCCTCGGCATACCAGTACGGGCATAACCAGAATCAGAGAAGGTCACAACCTTCTAATGGATCTTCTTGATGTTTTGCAAGCCTTTGATCATCACTATGAATAGGTTTTTGCTACTTAGGGATATTCTCCTGATAGCGAGAAAGCTCTTGCTGATTGTACCACGGTTGTGCCACAGTATGTCTCCCCTACCTAGCGGGTCTTCTATAATCAACTACTTTCTTTGCAAGATCTTCGTGAAGCTGTGTTTTCCATGGCTGATGATAAATCCCCTAGTTGTGATGGCTTCCCTTGTGAGTTTTACAAAGCCCTCTAGGATGCCATTAGTCCTGATCTCCACCAGGTCTACCTGGAAGCATTTCATACCCAATCTCTTGGGGATATCATTAACCAGGGTAATGTCAAGTGTATTCCCAAGTCTGAAGATCCAGAAGACATTTGTAACTGGCAGCCCATCACCTTTCTCAATGTCTCCTACAAGATCATTACCAAGGCACTGGCTCTCAAGATCTGACACTTGCTTTTGCAGATTGTTCAGCCTAAGAAAACAAGATTTATTAAGTCAAGATTTATTCTTGACAACATCATTGTTGTGTGGGAAGGTATGGAATGAGCTTGTAATTCTTACTAGAAAGCCCTTTTTCTTAAGATTTATTTTGCTAAAGCTTATGATTGTATTGAATGGCCTTTTATCATTGCAATGCTTCACGCTATGGGTTTTGGACCCAGATTTATTCAATCTATGCAGATGCTCTTTAATAATGTCTCTACTTGCATTACCATCAATGCGCACCAATCCTCCACCTTTGGGCTCTTTCATTCCTTTCGACAAGGTTGTCCTCTCGCTCCGACCTTGTATGTTTTGGCCGCTGAGGGTTTTAGTTACTTGCTTGCTCACTCCATTTCTATCGATAATGTTTGGGGAATCTACTTGTCAGATTCATCCCAACAGCTAGTCTGTTAGTACCTTGCAAAATTTCATGGCTCTAGCAATTTTTTCCTGGTCTCTACAGTTATTTTTATGTCTCTGGCCTTGAAACCCTTGTCAAATCTCAAAAATCTAGCCGTTGTATTGAAATTTTCTGCAGTCTACCTTGGCCCTATTCTAATTTTAAGTTACCTTTACTAGCCACTAAAGTTCCAAATCCACATGTGCTTATTAGAGACCACTTTAGCATGTTCACAGTTAGGTTTTTCTTGTGTCGGTGGGGTCCCCTTTATTTTTTCCTATGTACCCGTGCTTTAATCTTTCCTAAGTTCCCAGCACCTAGTGCATTTTAAGTTTTCCTAAGTTTGACTATTTTAATACTTCCTAATTTTTTGGCTTTGTATTTTCCTGGGCCCAGCTCTCTGACACCATCTCCATCTGACGGCGGGCGTATCTTCTCATGAGATGTGTCAAAGGCTTGCGAACTTAAGATGGCCATTGATTCATTTCCATGACATAATCCTTTCAATGCAAGCGGGTCCACTCCCAAGTAGGCTCATGTGGCGATCTATCATTCATCAAAGATATCCTATAAAGCATGGTGGGCCCCGTATCTCAATTACATGATTCCTAATCGACGGTTGGCATGTAAGCGCATAGAATCCTTTGAGCCTTTCAGATCTTGCACCAGCCATCCGATCTCCCAAGCGGTATAATGTTCTCAGTGGGTCCAAAGTAACATGTAAGCACAGTTGGCGGCATCTTATTGGTCCATGTAATAACATAGTGGTAGTTATCAGTGGGACCTAGTTTCAGAATGTGTCAGAGGGTCCTGACACTTTCAGTGGATCGATGAATGTCGTAAGTTTTTATTAGATGTGTTAGAAGCTTGAGATCATGCGACAGCTACTAATTTATTTCGGTGTCAGAGGGTTGTCAGGGTAGGGAGGAGATTCTAGATCAATGACAGGCATATAATCTGATGGGATCTTCTGACCACATGAGATTTTAAGATGGCCCTTGATCTTCTAGGTGGGCCAAGGCGGGGACTTGGCGATTTTGACAAAATGGTTTAGTGGCCTGACAAATATCTAATGGGTTTCACTCATTCACAAAAAAGGATAGCGGTGCTCCGATTTGACTCCCGATTCAGCAAACAAGCATTCTCATAATCACTAACTAACTTGGCAGAGGTAAAAAATGTTCTACGAACTGGTGAAAGCCTTTTGTCCCCAGTTCACCAAATGTAATCAGGATAAGTTTATTTTCCTATAGTCACCAGTTCATGGGGTTAAGCGGTGGTTAAGATTTTCATTCCATGAATAGGAAATGCCTTGTCGCGTGTTTTCTAAGTGTTGACCCTGGGCTATCTGATGAGTTAAGTCATAAAGCCTGTGAAACATGACAATCGAACAGTCATGATATAATGTTGATTCAAGTTTGAATGGCAATCGCCGATTTGCTAATGGCACTTTGATATGACCGTTGAAATTCAAATTCAAATTTTTTGAGGGTTTCTCAGTGACAAAAGGACAAAAATTTAATGCAGAAGCAACTCGAGATGGTAAGAGATGATTTGTTTGTTGTTGCACTATGGTCCATGGTGTGATGATCAATTGTAGAGATCTGTACTGTGTAAGGAGTGAACAAACAATGGCTCGAGGCATGTTGCAGGGTGATTGAATAGATTAGTTTTCATGGAAATTCCTTGCTATTCTATACTATTCTCACAGATTTTCATGATTGCAGATCTGTTTGAGATTCATTCTCTCCGAGTTGCCTGTGTTTCTTCCCCTGCAATAACTTTTGTTGTATTTTGATTGGTTGGGTAATTGAAACCCTAACCCTAGTCACCTGAAGCTTGATGCATCCTCTTTGAGGATTCCAAGGTGACTAGGGGTATAAGTAGTGAAATGTTTTATTTTTTAATGGTTCCTTCTTCAGAAAATTTTTGAGGAGAACTGGTTCCATGAAGGGTCCTTTTCCTATAGATTTTCTCTACTTCTCTGCATATAGGGTGCTCTTTACTCCTTTGTTGGCTCAGAGAATATGATATGCATTGTAATTGATTTTTCTTATGTATGAGATTCAATATATGTCTACTGTTATCAGATTGTCTCCATTTGAGTTTTCGACTTATTGATTGAAGCATCAAGGGTGTTTCCATCTTTCTATTTGCATTTCCTATGTGTCTGCAATAGAGTTGTTTTCGCAGAAGCAACTAGGTTTGGGATTGGTTTTCAGGTGTATATGAACTGGGGTATCAAGGGTATCTCATGTTTGTCTTCCAGTGGATGCTGGTTAATGTATTGTTTGTTTATGAGTCTCTTCTAAGGGGAGAGTTAATATCCTTTGAATACGTGATAGCATATTTGGGTACACATGTGGACTATTAAAGTATGACCTAATTAATGGTGTATGATTGGTGTAAGGCATCAGCATATTAGAAGGTATTGCTTTCTTGTTTCATAGTTGTCTATTATAATGGGGTATTTGACTCTGTGGCCCATTGGACAAGGCACTAGTCTATCAGAGATTTGGTGTATCTCAGGGGTCTCTTCAACCCAACATTAAAATCATTCAAATCAAATACCTTTCCCTTTCATGTTGGTAGTAGTAATAGGTGGCTCTCTCTAGTCTTTAGACTCATTCTATGCAAGTAGGGCTATTGCATGTGAATTGGCTTCATTGGGGTACAAGTTACCTGAAGGGGTTTGAAGACTATTCCACAATAATCCATCTGTAGGCCTATTGTTTATCATGAGGTGTCTTGAGTGTGCAGATAAGGCAATACCCACCTGAGTGATGTGGAGCTCAAAGAAGAAGGAGGATGTTCTTTATCCTCATCAATTGGACTATTTTCTTGTCAAACTTGAGTGCCTTCCCTGAGAATCAAGCCCATCTATTAATTCAAGTTTGGTCCTGGAAAGGAATAGCTCCAACAAATTGGCAACTCTGCTAGGGAGCCATTAGAAAGAGTCAAATAAAATAAAAATACATTTGTTAATATCTTCTCAATATGTATTAAGTGGCGACTTTGAGGTTTCTGTTTGATCAGTGCAATTCCTGATAGACAGTGTGATATCCTAGTGTAGTTTTGTGTTGATTGGAAGAGGTACAAAGAAATGTAAAAAAAATTTCCTCTTCAAGGAGGTGGAAACTCTACATACAAAGAATGTAATGGAGCTACATGATAAGCTCTAGATCTACCCTGCCTTCCATTCAACAAAGTCTTCTGCTACAAAACTCTCAGGTATTTCTCAAAGATCTGAAATGTTTCATTATTAAGTGATCAAGCACTAAGAAAGGACATATAAGTGTGAAGTATGTAGGATGGGTTTAGTGACAAAAGAAGATTAGTTTCAAGTATAGATTTCCTGTCATTAGTCTTCAAGATTTTCAAGTGGGTGTGGAAAAGCTACAGCTAGTGATGGATGTTCACGGGGTTTCTTTTGTCAGAGGATATGTGCCATTTTGTTATGATGGCATACCTGGCTTCCCTAATAAGATCCCTGATGGAATCAAGAGATATTGACCAAAGTATCATAGGGACCAGCATCAGTCAGCAAGGAAACATGTTTAGTGCTTTGTTGATGTAATGTGTGATTTTGATGTTTGCCATGAAGACCTATGGATGAAATTGTTTGTTCAAACTTTAGAAGGTGATGCTAGAGACTGGTTCTCTTTTATACCAGCATGTTCAATTTCATCTTGGAGTGAGATGCATTTGGCCTTCATGGAGCAATTTGGAGAAAGGGTAAGCATATCTAATTCCTATGATAAGTTTTTAAAGATTCATATTGAGAATGATGAACTTGTTCCTCATTTCAATATCAGATTTGCTAAAGTATTGAATGATATCCCTGAAAATTATAGACCCAATGATCAAGTATGTATGAATGTCTACTTTGATGCATTTGTTAAGAAAATGAACTACTTACTGAGGGATAAAGAACCTAGGTCATTATATCAGGCATTTATAACTATGATGGACATTGAAAACAATTTGAAATATGGATTGACTAGAGGTCATTTTTCCATGAATGTACGCTGGTATAATGAATATGAAAGAAAAGAAAACTATAGTGTTGATACCACAACTCCAAATCAGTGTATCAACACTCCTGCTATAATTTGTAATCAAGTTGAAATGTCAAATCAAGATATGAGTATAAATGTTGTTGAGTCTTTTGCTACTGATGAGACATGTGTTCAGGATACTACAACAGTAAGATATATTCCAGACCTTGGTAGAATTAAGCAGTGTGATGGTGTTTTGAGTTGTAAATTTGCCACTGCAGTCAATTCTTGTAATTTTGATTATGAGCCTGATTTTGCTAATGCTCCTAGGCATGAGGTTGTTGCTTCTATGTCTCAATATCATACAAATGAAGAGGCTAAAAGTTGTGTCTCTACTGATGAGTTTGAAGTTGTTGCACAAGATGAGGAATGTGATTCACAGGCATGTCAGTCACAGTCTGAGGAACATAGTGTTGAAGGTGGTTACTCAGGTGAGAGTGATGAAGGCAGTGATGTTGAGGTGTCTTCATATGAGTTAGATGCAACATGGGAGGAGGAAAGTAATGATGGAAGTGAACACTCTTTTCTCAGTAAAGGTATGTTTTCATTTTCTAATTTTGGAAATGAAAGTGCATCTTAATTTGTACATTGTACAAATCAGTTTGAATATGAGGATATTGAGAATGATTTGTCCTCAAGGTTTGAAGATAAAGAAATGGTGATTCAATGTGATATCAGTGAGGATGAACATGAAGATTTGAGTAAAAGGTTATCTAATCATCCTGCATTGGATAATGAGGTTGCAGGATATAATAGAGAGTTTAGGGGTGAACCATGGTTTTGCTATGATGGTTTTCCTAAACAAGATAATGAAGAAGATATAATTGTGGACACTATATGCTTGGTAAGTGATATTGACTGTGAATCTTCATGTAGTTCTAATTCTTCTTTGTGTGCTGAGAATCTCCATGGAGATGAAATGGGTAGTGAGTTTAAAGTGTTTTCTAATACTTTATATGATGAGGACTATGATGATGATCAGCCCATTTTTTGTCATAATGTGCAACAAGGAGTATTACATGGAATTATCAATCCATTGTTTGAAGAACACATAGAGGTCTTAAATGTTATAGAATTTGATGATGATGACATGTGTAAGTACAAACCTGATTATCCTTTTGAGCTCCAACTAGCTACACCTGAGGATATGCAAAGTCAAGGTATGAATGGAGATTTTTATCAAATAAAGTATGTGGCTTTTGCTTTTCAAATTGATGGCATACATGAATCAGTAGATAAGGATCGATTTCAATTTGATGATAGTATTCATGAGCATGCTGAGTCTTACTTTCATAGTGAGTAAGATGATGAAAATGTTTTAATTTTTACATGCACTATGGGAATGAAGATCAAAATTTTGTTTTGCTTGATGGATTGATTGAAAATGTTGATATACTTGATGAAACAAATGCGAATAAAATTTTAGGCTTACCTCAAGAAGAAAGAAATGAAAATCAGGTATATGAAAAAGGTAAGAAGTTTTGAAAGTTTCCAATGGTTCAGGGTCGTGGTTTGTATATAATAGGTGTAGTTTTCCTATTTTCAATAAAGTTGTTCAAGAAGGTTTTGTGGGATGTCTGCTTCTCCCAGAGATCTGATTTCTTGCCATGCCTATAGGAGGCATGCATCCCCAACTAGAGCCACTGTTAGTACCCTCCAAAATTTCATGGCTCTAGTAATTTTCTCCTGGTCTATGCAGTTATTTTTATGTCTCTGGCCTTGAAACCCTTGTCAAATTTAAAAAATCAAGCCGTTGTATTGAAATTTCCTCCAGTCTACCTTGGCCCTGTTCTAATTTTAAGTTACCTTTACCAGCCACTAAAGTTCCAAATCTGTATGTTCTTATTAGAGACCACTTTACCATGTTCGTAGTTAGGTTTTTCTTGTGTCAGCGGCATCTCCTTTATTTTTTCCTATGTCCCTACGCTTTAATCTTTCCTAAGTTCCTGGCACCCAGTGTATTTTAATTTTTCCTAAGTCTGACTATTTTAATACTTCCTAATGTTTCAGCTTTGTATTTTCTTGGGCCTAGCTCTCTGACACCATCTCCATCCGACAGCGGGTGTATCTTCTCATGAGATGTGTTAGAGGCTTGCAAAATTAAGAGGGTGATTGATTCATTTCCATGACGTAATCCTTTCAATGCAGGCGGGTCCACTACCACGTAGGCTCATGTGGTAGCCTATCATTCATCGAAGATATCTTATAAAGCACGGTGGGCCCGGTATCTCAATTAGATGATTCCTAATCGACGGTTGGCATGTAAGCACATAAAATCCTTTGAGCCTTTCAGATCTTGCACCAGTCGTGCGATCTCCTAGGTGGTATAATGTTCTCAAGTGGGTCCAAAGTAACATGTAAGCATAGTTGGCAGCATCTTATTGGTCCATGTAATAACACAATGGGAGTTGTCAGTGGGACCTAGTTCCTGGATATGTCAGAGGGTCCTGACACTTTTAGTGGATCGACGAACGGTGTAAGTTCTTATCAGATGTGTCAGAAGCTTGAGATCATGCGACGGCCACTGATTTATTTCGGTGTCAGAGGGTTGTCAGGGCAAGGAGGAGATTCTAGATCAACGACAGGTGTATAATCTGATGGGATCTTCTGAATACATGAGATTTTAAGACGGCCCTCGATCTTCTAGGTGGGCCAGGGTGGGGACTTGGTGATTCTGACAAAATGGTTTAGTAGCCCAACAAATATCTAATGGGTTTCGCTCATTCGTGAAAAAGGATAGCGGTGCTCCAATTTGACTAGTGATTCAGTGAACAAGAGTTCACATAATTGCTAACTAACTTGGTAGAGATAAAAAATGTTCTACGAATTAGCGAAAGCCTTTTGTCCCTAGTTTGCCAAATGTAACCAGGATAATTTTATTTTCCTATAGTCACTAGTTCGCTGGGTTAAGCGGTGGTTAAGATTTTCATTCCATGAATAGGAAATGCCTTGTCACGTGTTCGCTAAGTGTTGACCTTGGGCTATCTGATGAGTTAAGTCATAAAGCCCATGAAACATGACAATCAAACAGTCATGATATAATGTTGATTCAAGTTTGAATGGCAACCAATGATTTGCTATTGGCACTTTGATATGACCGTTGAAATTCAAATTCAAATTTTCTGAGGGTTTCTCAGTGACAGAAAGGACTAAAATTCAATGCAGAAGTGACTAGAGATGGTAAGAGATGATTTTTTTTCCGTTGTAGTGTGGTCTAGGGTGTGATGATCGATTGTAGAGATCCGTACTGTGTAAGGAGTGAACAAAGAATGGCTCGAGGCTTGTTGCAGGGTGATTGAATAGACTAGTTTTCATGGCAATTCCTTGTTTTTCTATATTGTTCTCATAGATTTTCATGATTGTAGATCTATTTGAGATTCATTCTCACTAGGTTGCTTGTGTTTCTTCCCCTGCAATAACTTTTGTTGTATTTTGATTGGTTGGGTAATTGAAACCCTAACCCTAGTCACCCAAAGCTTGATGCATCATCTTTGAGGATTCCAAGGTAACTAGGGGTATAAGTAGTAAAATGTTTTATTTTGTAAGGGTTCCTTCTTTTGAAAATTTTTGAGGAGAACTGGTTCCATGAAGGGTCCTTTTCCTATAGATTTTCTCTACTTCTCTGCATATAGGGTGCTCTTTTCTCCTTTGTTGGCTCAGAGAATATAATATGCATTGTAATTGATTTGTCTTATGTATGAGATTCAATATATGTCTAGTATTATCATATTGTCTCCATTTGAGTTTCAGACTTATTGATTGAAGCATCAAGGGTGTTTCCATCTTTCTATTTGCATTTCCTATGTGTCTACAATAGAGTTGTTTTCACATAAGCAACTAGGTTTGGGATTGGTTTTCAGGTGTGTATGAACTGGGGTATCAAGGGTATCTCATGTTTTTCTTCTAGTGAATGATGGTTAATGTATTACTTGTTTATGGGTCTCTTCTAATGGGAGAGTTAATATCCTTTGAATAGGTGATAGCACATTTGGGTACACAGGTGGATTATTGAAGTATGACCTGATTAATGGTGTATGATTGGTGTAAGGCATCAACATATTAGAATGTATTTCTTTCTTGTTTCATAGATGTCTATTATAATGGGGTATTTGACTCTGTAGCCCATTGGTCAAGGCACTGATCTATCAGAGATTTGGTGTATCTTAGGGGTCTCTTCAACCCAACATTAAAATCATTCAAATCAAATACCTTTCCCTTTCATGTTGGTAGTAGTAATAGGAGGCTCTCTCTAGTCTTTAGACTCATTCTATGTAAGTAGGGCTATTGCATGTGAATTTGCTTCATTGGGGTACAATTTACCTGAAGGGGTTTGAAGACTATTCCACAATAATCCATCTATAGGCCTATTGTTTATCATGAGGTGTCTTGAGTGTGGAGATAAGGCAATACCTACCTGAGTGATGTGGAGCTCAAAGAAGAAGGAGGATGTTCTTTATCCTCATCAATTGGACTATTTTCTTGTCAAACTTGAGTGCCTACCCTAAGAATCAAGCCCATCTATTGATTCAAGTTTGGTCCTGCAAGGAATAGCTCCAACATAGTCTATGGCCATTTTGCTAACGATTCCTTTATCACTCTCGAAGAGGATGAAGAGAATATCAAGGAAGCCTCATAGTGTTTAGACACTTTTTGTCTAGCCTCTAGTTCAACCATTCAATGGCACAAAACCCTCTGCTACAAATAGTTGGCCCTTCCCGAGCCTCCCTAGTTTTCTCAATTTGGTTGGACTAGGATCCAACATGGGAAAATTTTCCACTTTCTAGGTATTCCATTTGCATTTCAAGGCCACCCTACTGATCTATGGAATGTAGTTCTTGCTAAAATTAAAAAAAAACTTACCTACTAGATCACGAAGTTGCTCTCTCTCATAGGAAAATTCTAGATCTGCTCCAAGGTTTTGGTGGCTGCGCATGTTTATTACTCTTGTTGGGATCCTTTCAAATCCTCCTACAAGAAGATCGAGAAACTTTTGTGGGATTTCCTCTGGGCTTTTGGTATTGATCACCAGAGTTTCCATAGAGTTGCCTAGGATTCATTTTTCCTCCCAAAATCCTCTAGTGGGCTTGGTTTAATTGATACCTAGAAGCAAGGGCACACCCTTTGTGCCAAGTGGGTTGTGTGGTGTCTCACTAGCAATGAAGCTTGGAAAATTTTGTTTCGGCACTGCATTTCCTCAAGCTTTCCTCTTCACAAGCCTTCCTAGAAGGGGATTGGTTTTCAAACCCTTCTGGTTATGAAGGAGCCTATTCAGATCCAGTGTACTTTTGTCACCAAAATTATTTGGAGAGCCTGGGAGTCTATCAAATCATGGCTCCATTAGGCTTGGAATGGCTTCTGTGATGGTCTTTCTTTCAAACAGTAGAACATTTGGTGGTCCCCTCTTTTTGCTCAACAAGGGACTCCTCTTGCCAGAATTCAAGGGGTTTGTGCTCTTTTGTTTCACAAGTGTGGCATTCAAACCCAGAAAGATATTTTTTCCAGAGCCACTATGAGTCTCCGATCTTGGGATGATCTCTAGGTTCAATTTCACCTCATCCACCCAGATCGTCAGACTTTTGACTTGCTAGTTTCGGCTATACCACCTCATCTCCTACATAAATTAGGAATTCAATATGTTAGACCATGGTGGAAGGACTAGAAATGGTATCCTGCTATGCCCTTCACCAGTTACAAACCTAAGCTTGGGTATTCTTGGCTTATGCCTCATTTGCCCATGATTGATTCTCTCAACCAGCATTGGCATATCTCTTCTTCTAAGAAGAGTTGGGGCTGGAGATTTCATACTATTTGGGACTCTGTCATTGAGCCTAAAATTTCTCATTATGTCTGGTGTTTGTTATACTAGGGCTTACCTTTGGGAGCTAGACTCATGCATTTGGGGGTTCTTGATCCTAAATGCCCTTTTTGTGGTCACTCTGAGACACTTATGCACATTTTTTGGTTATGTCATCGTGCCCAGAATTGCTGGGTCTGGATTCACGACTTCTTTGATCCTTTTTGGCCTTAACCTTTTTCATGGCACATGGTGCTTCTTGATGACTCTCCCAAAATGCCTTCCTAGTACACCTAGATATGGCATACTTTTAGGATGGAGATTTTGTTTACCTTATGGAAAGATCAAAATATTGTGCTTTTTTCTCATAGTTTTCTGGATATTCATGTCTCTCTTTATGCTAAGGCATGTATTTGTAATAATGTAGTGATGCAAATTCAGGTGCAAGCGAATAAAGTGGCCCTTTAGGTTGCTCATTTGCAGGAGTTTCTCCAGCAGGAGGGCAATACCCCTTGTATTGTGGCTCAAGTGCCTCCATATTCTCTCTCAGCTGATCGTACACTGCCCAGGGGCTGACATCGTAGCCGGAGTTCCTTTGCCAAACACTCCAGGACTCCGCGTTAATGGCATCACCTCTCCACCTCTCCCCCTCCTCAGAGGGATGTAGGTTCTGGTTTGCTCTTGTGCTTGCCTCTACTGCTGCTGCTATTGCTTAGCGCTCAGCCTCTATTCCTTCCAATCAAGACAAATTCCCTTGCCTGGCGCTTGCTATCTCACCTAGGCGAGAGGAAGGAGAACTGGAAAAAGATGATCCAGAAAATGGCTGGGCCATTCCTGATCAGACTCTTGGGCCCAATGTTTGGGGCATTCCTAATGACAAAGATCCTCCTCCCTATTCTGCTACTGCTCTTGCAGCTTGAGGGTTTTCTCTGTTTATATGCTTTTTGATAAATAGTTGTATGATTACAGCCTAAGTGTCGAGTGACTTGTGGGGTGATTTTTCCCCCGATCCATTTTTTGTGAATACTATACTTTTATATTATTAATAGAAAAGACCTCTATTCATCAAAAAAAAATGCTAAAGAAATTCAAATATTCTTAATGAACCCACCAAAAATAAAGTCTTAATAAATGCAAGAGTCACATCATAATAGATACCCATTAAAAAATATAACTAATGTTTATTTTTAATTAATTAAAATAAATGTTGAAAAACATTCTAACCCTACATAGGTGTTATCTTCACCAATAACACAATTTCCCAAGTTCAATCTTAACTATATATTCCTCAAACCTTTTAGATAATCTCTTTCTTCAAATTAATGATTCTCTATTATTCTATATATTTTTTAAAACTTAGTAATAGATAATCTTGAGAAAAGTTGATGGCTCTCAATTATTCTACAACCTTTAAGTTGTATAAGTTAAAATTTTAAAACTATGAAAAGTAGAAAAAAATAATTATGTAGGCATTAGTACGTTAAATAATATTTGTTTTTGTTTACTACTCTTTGTATAAAAGGGTTGCTTATACACTATATCTTCTTTTGTTTAGAGGAAAAAGTACATGGATTTAATTTTTATTTTGATGAATATTTTAAATATTCTGATCACATATAAAACAAGTATAAGTCATCTCTTTTATTAGCACGTCGTCATTAACTCCATGAGAATTTAATATTTCTCTTTTGGCTAAGAAATCTTAATTGAGGGCATAAATTATGGTTTGAAAGTACAATAGGATCTTTAACTATCATGCTATATAATGGTCAAACTCTATACATTTTGGTGGGAGTGTTTCAATACAATTATATGTCTAATAATTTATTTATAATTTACCTTATCTTAATAAAATTCATTTTTTTTTATATTATTATCTAATTATCTGACTTTATTTTTTCCTTTTCATAATTAATCTTATTGTTGCATACATGATGGTAAACTTCAAAGTTATTTTAGAATAATTTTTTTTACTTTCCTACTCCTTTCTATTAGTCTTTATATTTGTGTACATGAGATGCTATTTCTTGATATTTAAAGACATTCAATATGTTTGTGAGAAAATATTATGAAACAAAAGAAAATTCTAATTTTCTAAGGGATAATTAGTTATAATTTGTGTCACTTGCATCTTAATTGTCTAAATTTTCTTTCAATCTTTACTCAAATTCATAAAATCTAATTAAAAGGTTGAACTAACAAAAATTAATCATAATGATCTAGCTTATTCACATAAGATATATACAAATATTGCAATCCTTACAAGCTTATAAAAGTTTGTAGATTAAGGGAAAATAGGGTTCAGAACATTATTCTTTTAAGAAAAAAACTAATTATCTTGATTATAAAACAAATAAAAAAATGTTATTTATTTATTCACATTTTATAATTCTAATTGATAATTTCATTTTTTAAAGGTCATTTTTCAAAAATTTATATACAATTATTTTTAAATTTTAAATTGTAAAACAATGATTTTTGACAAAAATTTATGGAAATAATTTTCATAAATGGAAAATAATTTATTTAAAATTAAAAATAATAAAAACACCACTTAAATATATACTTTTTTTTTTAAATATTTATATCTTTTATAATCCTAGTAGCGTATTTATAGTTTAAATCAATTCTTATAAGAGACATAAAAGCCTGTACTTTACATTAATATAAAAGTGAACCATACATATGGTTGTTGGAGAAGATGAATATGTATAGACATTAACAGTACATACTAGCTATGACCAAAACCCTACTAACCATTACTAACTACAAGATAAATCCTACATGAAGAAGATAGTAATAGAAGACTTACATGAATAAAAGAAATGTTTCCTTGAAAGATTAACATATAAGACAATAAGCCCATAAACCAAAATTTTATTGAAAGTATGAGAATAAAACTTAAGAAATGCATGAATTTTCACCCATATCCCTCCTTGCATAGGCTAGATGAATGTTCACCCCATTTTCCTTTGATGTTTTTTGATGAATAGTGCCCTTCCTATTAATTTAGAATATAAAGTACATATTCACAAAAAAGAGTTAGGGGATACAAGATCACCTCATGAGAGTTCAAATGGCCAAGTCAAAAATAGTTACAAATACCATTAACTATTCATAAAAAAATGGGCACAGTCCAGAGAAAGCCACCTTAGACAGCCAAAGCGATGCTAGCCAAGGGGGGAGGATCCTGATCATCTTTGATGCCCCAAGTGTCAAGGCTAGGAGTTGGATCTGGAAGGGACCACACATATTCATTCTCTTTCTCCTTCTCTTCTTATTCTCTCCTAGAGAGTAAGATCACAAGGTCTAGGCGAGGAAACTACTTAGAACAAGTGGGCCATGAGGTGTCACCACTAGCCTCTAGCCAGTCAAAACCACTAGGTGCCGACAAAGAAGAAGGAGCCAAAAGACAACCATAAGTAGATCCACAATGTGAAGGAGAAGCCAAGAAGCCCCTCCATATATCACCTCCTCTGCTAGGGAAGCAGTGAGGATTTGACCGTAGAGTGTGAGAATGACGAGTGGAAGAACTGTGGTCATGTTGGTGCCCACCAGATGGAGTCTACTCCTTAGAGGCACAATCCAATACCATTTTGGTAATAGTACAAGGGGCATCGCCCCAATGTTGAAGTAACCCTTGAAGGTGGGCCACCTTTAGAGAAACTTTGTTTTCCTGTACTTGAATCTGCATAAGAACATTATTATATGAAGATACATTATTGTATAGAAAGTTCTATGTTTATAAGAGAACATTTCTGTCCTTCCATAAAGTGAATAGAATTTCCATCTTGAAAGCATGTTGTATTTGTGAGTACTTGAAAGGAAGCCTAGGAGAATCACCCATCATAACCAAGAAAAAGGCTTCGACCTAAATGGCTAAAAAAAATCATGAATCTAGCTCCAATATTGTTGAGCTCTTCTACAGAACCAAAAATTATGGAGAAAGGACTTTGGTTTCCCACAAAAAGGATACCTAGGGTCAAGAACTCCCAAATTCATTAGTCTAGAGCCCAAAGGAAAGACTTGGAAAATAATACACCAAGAAAAATGAGTAATTTTGGGCTTAGTAGTGGTGGACCAAATAGTGAGAAATATGTACCTTCAAGCTTTTTGGGAAGACTAAAAATGCCAATGTTGGTTAAGAATGGTGACCATCGACAAATGGGGAACCAACCATAGATAACCCATCTTGAGTTTATAGTCAGAAAGTGGAGTACAGGGATACCACTTCCAATCCTTCCACCAAGGCTTGACAGACTGAAGGCCATGCTTATGAAGCATGTGTGGATGTAACGCCAAGACCAATAGGTCATACATCTATCAATCTGGGCAAGATAGATGAAATTGGACCTGAAAGTCTTCCTACAATCTGAGATTCATAGTAGCCCTGGAAAAGAGATCTTTGAGTGTTTTGATGCCACATTTATAAAAATGTAGAGCACAAAAACCCTGAATCTTGGAAAGAGGAAGCCCCTGGGTATGAAACAACAATGACCACCAAATATTATGCTAGTTGAAAGAACGTCTATCCCAAGATCAATCTCCAGCCCAGTTAAGCCAAGACTTAATGGCTTTCCAATCTCTCCATATGCTTTGGTCTACAAAAGTGCCCTGTATCTAAACTAGGTCTTTCATAAAAAGAAGGTTTTGAAAGCTAATCTCCTTCTAGGAAGGCCTATTAATAGGAAATCTAGAATAAATACAATGTTTGGGAATAATTTTCTAGACCTCATCTCGAGTAAGACCTCTAATGAACCATTTAGCACAAAGATCAAAACCATACTTCTAAGTAGACAAAAGACCAAGCCCTCCAAAGTCCTTAGGAAGGAAACAATACTCCCAAGGAACTCTATGATATCCATGATGGTCAACTCCAGAGGCCCAAATAAAATCATGAAAAATATTTTCCAACATCATGTATGAGGCTTTTGAAGGACCCTAGCAAGAAGAATAATACACATGGGTAGCTACTATGAATTTTGAATAGATCTGTAATTTACTAGCTAGTGAGAGAGGCTTGGAAATCTAGTAGGAAATCTTCTTATCTATATGAGAAAGAACATTATTCTATGGTTCCACTGGTGAAGCTTGGAAGGCAAAAGGAATTCCCAAAAAGGAAAAAATTTCTCCATGTTGAATCCACTTCCACCCATACTAGAAAATCTAGGGTAGCACCAAAAGAAAGGATTGCCTATAGCATTGTGTTTTATGCCACTAAATGGTTGATGCATAATCCAAGTGAGGAAAGAACCACCTAAATATTTTCTTCTTCCTCAATAAAAGTGAGGAAAGAATCATCTAGAAAATGACCATTGACAAGTTGACAAAGTGACTCAAGAAGGGAAATTCCACTAAAATTGTGAAAAATAAGAAATATCCAAAGATTTTAGTAGCTAGAACATAAAGGGAAGGTAAGAGAGGAAAACCCTAGCAAATAGATATGAAAATCCCAAAAGCGTATAATTGATGTGCATTAATGGTGATGCAAGAAGAAGGATCCCAAAAAATAATTTGAATATATTGGATAAAGCGAGGCCCAAAATTAAGGGCTCTGAGCATCACAATGATGAATGGCTATTCAATGTGATCATAGGCTTTAAAAAAGTCTATTTTGAGAAAAATAGTACTCTTCTTGGAGTGTCTTGTCCATTCCATGTCTTCCTAGATAGAAATAATGTTGTCCAAAATAGAGTGTGATTTGATGAAGTTGGTTTTCTCAGACTGAAAAATGAGAGTCAAAATGTGATGAATCTTGAGAGCCAAAGCTTTGGCAATTATCTTGTAAGATACATTGATAAAAGTAATGAGCCTCCAATTGCAAATATCCTTTGCATCACCAGCTTTGGGTATGAACTTAATATTCCCTTGATTAATGATTTTCCCTAGCGACTATGAGTGAAAATCTTTCAAGTAGACCTTATGCAAGTTGGGGCCAACACAAGACCATAAGGATTTATAAATATCACAAGGAAAGCTATCACAACCATGGGATGTTTCATCTTCCATGGAAAAGATAGATTCCTTGAGGTCCTCAAGAGTGAGCATCTGATCACAAAAAGTCCTATGGGAATCTGAAAGCTTGTTTGTCACAACCACAATACAATCCTACAATGCTTGATCCCTACAAGGAGATCTTCCATGTGCTATGAACACCTCATAATTTCAAACAAAATCTTGAAGAGTGTCAGGAGGTTAAGTGAGAAATGATTGTATTTAATTATTTTGATACATTAGAAAGAATGACAAGCTCTAAGAGCCATGAAAAAAATTTTTGAATCTTTTTCCCCCACCTTGAGGTAATGCAATCTTCCTTTAATTTGAGCTCCTCTAGTAGAACACTAGTCATAAATTTTCTTCTGATGTATGAGTTGAGCTAGCCTAACTTATAAGACTGCATCAAAAGGACTCGAAGCCAAATCTTTAATAGTAGCATTGAAATCTTTGGTATTGGCGTCATAGGACCACTAGTAATACATAGCAAGTTTTCTACCATAAATACATAGAAATATAGAAGTGTGAGTGATGGCATCATTCCACCAAGAAATCCATCTAGTTGGTTGATATGGCTTAGGCTCTAGCTTCCAAACCCTTTGAATGTGCACCATGGTGGCTTTATGGTGAAGCAAAGAGGTGTTTAGATAAAAATGCATCTTGGATAGATTCATCCTAATTATCTGCCATTTAATAAAAAACTTTAATGAATACTGGTTTGATAAAGCCGCATCCACCAGTGGAAAGACATGTAAATCTTGATTTGTCAAAAATAAAAAAAAAGATTCAGACGTGATCATGGCATGATCAAGCCTTTTAAATATTTAGGGCCAGCTCTAAAATTACACCAAGTATGATAGGCCCCATTTAGATGGAGATGATTGATATCGGGATTAAAAAGGCCTAATTTATTACACATTTAAAACCAATCCTTTATTTCTCCAGTCATCCATTGAAAAGGAAAAATCCCATCCTTTTCTGGCACTGCCTCAACCATATCAAAATCCCCATACATGACCCAAGTTATAGGTGGTAAAGAGTTAGCTACCCAGTTCCACAGATGTGATCTTTCAATAGTGATATCAATGGGAGCATAAACATTAATGATCCCAAAAGAATTATTGTCGATTAACAACAAAATCCATACAATTCTCTACATGGGGTCAGAACCATGATTAATAACAAAAGAACTCCAATGAGAAGAAATGAGAGTGGTAACTCCACCTAGAATAGCTTCATGTTGGGAAGAAAAAATAAGGCTATCTGGCCAAATAACATGGCATGCATTAACAAACATGAAACCAACAATCTTAACTTCTTGTCCAAGCATAAAAAATCCAATCCAAAAATGCGGTGATGAACAACTCTAATAGAATACATACTGTGAAGGTCTAGTAAGACCTCTTAAATTTCATGAGATGTAATTCATTACTATGAAAGAAATCTTAACTAGGTCTAAATCTAGTGAATGAGTCACCACTTGGAGTGGATCTCCACTTTTCTGGGCCATCATCTTTGGTCACATCACTCCTAGGAGGGCTATGAGAATGACATAATTTTAATTGAACTACAATCATTGATTCAACTTGAGGAGTGAAAACCCATGGAGAATGGGAAGTACTCCTAGACACAACATTCCCCTTCTAGCCATGGTTTTAAATAGGAGTTGGAGGAATATCCTTTTGAGCGGGTGAAGCCTAAGAAGAAATCCCCATCGGCGGCTAGGAAGCTAATCCGAGAAGCAATTTCTGAGAAAAAGTCAAAGTGTTCTTGCCTTTGTGAACTATTATATTCCATCCTTCATCTTTTTTAGCACCCCATACAAGCCAATAAGATTACTCCTTAGGAGGGGATTTGATTCTTGGCACTACCAAAGGACATTCCTTAATCTTATGCTCAAATGGCTCACACTTATAACAAGTGTTAGGTATATTTAGATAAAGTATTTTCTGGGTAAAAATGGTACTACCCACTTCAATATCAATGGTTTTCTTGAGTTTGCAAGTCAATTCAACATCAACAAAAACCCATTGTTGGGGAAATTCATTTAAAAAGAGATTCAGTTCAACAAAAAACACCTTACCAATAGAATGAGAAATGGTTTGAACGAACAAACAACAAGGCAAAGGGAGACCAGGGAATTTAACCCAAACTTGCACCATAAGTTTCTTATCACCTGAGATAGTAAAGTATTGAGACCACTTTTGAAACACCAAAAGGGAAGACCAAATGGTCTGAGGCCCATGAAAAGGGATAGCCTCAACATGGGAAAGATTCAAGAAACAAAATCAAAAAAATCCCTGGGTAAGGCTTTGGACACCACCAAGGCATACCCCATGAGGATTGAAGCCTTGGAAACCCATTCTCATAACATTCTTTCAGGAGGAAC
This sequence comes from Chamaecyparis obtusa, assembly GCA_027943335.1. NCBI lineage: Eukaryota > Viridiplantae > Streptophyta > Pinopsida > Cupressales > Cupressaceae > Chamaecyparis > Chamaecyparis obtusa. The sequence goes on along the minus strand of BSBK01009996.1, from coordinate 299,187 downwards.
CCTACCCAAAAAATAACCTATCAAAGCATTTTCTCAAGCCATTCATAGGCATTAGCAAAGTCTTGAATGGGAAGCACAACATCAAGGGAAGACATACCTTGTGAAACACCTTCGACACAAACTTGTGAGGGTGTTTGTTAAAGGACACCATGAGAATCCATCACCAAATCTTCATCATTAGAATCAAACGTTGAGATAAATCTAGCCGAAGCAATCATATCCCTAGTGAAAAATCTTTCAATAAATGTGGTATAACATACATAGACGCAAGATTTAGAAAAATAGGACAAAACCCAAAACCCTAGCAGAGCTCACTTTCCTCCAAGGATCACCAAAAGACACTTTAAAAAATCCATGAATTTAGGATTAGGGGAAATTCCAACATCCAATGATTGACTTTGAAAATCCAATAAACAACCTAGAAGGCATCATTTTGGAATGGAGTGGTGATGCATAGCATAGAATACCGCTTTGAATAATGTTGTAAACTAGTAAGGGAGAAAATATGTTAAAAGCCTCAATTCTCTTTCAAAGATAAAATAATTACCATGTACACTAAACTCTTTTTCAATATGTCGTAAACTATTTCAATAACAAGTTTCATCCTCAAGTGCTTGGATGAAAATAATCCCCCCACTGAAGCTTGTCCTGCAAAAAAATCATATTTTCTAATAGCCTCTGCTACCAAAAATAATTAAAGAAACTCTTCTACGATGTATTGTACAATTATATTTTCCAAGGAGCTTAATCTTGTAGTAAATAAAATGTGTTTGAGATGAAAACCATCAATAATTGTGATGGGAAAAGCATCTGTGCTACTTGAGGTACTAGAATATCATTTCCAATGACTAAGAGAATATCCCTCTCTATTCCCCAATTATCTAAATTGAATATCCTTCTCATATGTAGAAAAAGAAAGGGCTTATAAATTACGTGTTCCCAAGGTTTGACATCAAGAGGAAGCCACCTATTAAGGGGACCATAAACGATTAGAAAAATAGAAAAGCAAATTAAAAATAGAAACTAAACTTCTATCTTTATTATTCATCATAAGAAATTACAAATATAGAGATTCTTTTGAATTCAACAAGATCCTATAATTATGAAAATACATATGACAAAAAACTAGATATGACTCACAACTAACTAGAACTTGTTGACAAACTATATGAGAATTGTGGACAGCTAACTCCAACACATTGGAAACTTAATCCTATTTGATGACTTATTAATTTATATTAGATGAATAATTCTAACACTCCTACTTAATGTGACAACATAAACTTAAAAGAAAATACAATACATCATGTAGAAATAATTATTTGAAAATAGTTCATAGACCAATAAGACATCTTTAAGTTTCTCCCAATTTCTAGTATAGTCATGCAACTATCATCCAAAGTTCCAACACTATTGGAAACCATTTACACATGCAATTATTTATAACCCTTATATAGGTATGATGCTAAGCTTCTATATTTTTAGATCTCTATGAACTATTGGACACCAATCCCCACATGTGTGTCTCATAACCCTAATGAGGTATATTTCTCTGATCCATGAGCACCTCATACTATTGAGAATCCATCTAGCCTCTACTTCATCCTTTTCCTATCTTCTAAGCATTGGTTTATTCAAAATAAAATTATTTCTTCATCCTAAATGAGATCATCATAACCATAAATATTCATTGGTTCTTCATTAGGCCTCATCTCCTTCATAGCTTATGCTCTAACTTATTCTAGTAGCATAGAAGGTATTCTTAAGGGCACACAAAATGATTTTTTTAACAAGAAGATGGCTCCAATACCATATTAGAAAAATAGAACAATAGATTAAAAATAGAGAAATTAAAGTTCCATATTTATTATTCATCATAAGAAATTACAAATATATAGAGTCTTTTGACTTCAACACGATCCTATAATTATGCTAATACACATGACAAAAAACTAGATATGACTGACAACTAATTGGAACTTCTTGATAGATAACTAGGAATTATGGATATCTAACTCATGCACATTAGACACCTAATCATATTTGATGAATTATTAATTTACGTTGGATCACTAATACCAACATAAACCACATTGGAGATAAAAAGAGAAACTAGAGGCGAAGTAGAGATTGGAAGTGAATAAAATAAAGGCAAAATCAAAATAGAAAAGGAAGGAAATGAAATAAAAAGAAACCAAAAGGAAATGACCATTTTAACCACCTATAAAGTGTGTGAATGAGGATAATAAATGTACATTTCAAATTTCAATTGAGATTCCCACACTTGAATTAGTAACGGGTGTGTGAAAATCTAAGTGAACTTCAAAGATAGGCATGATCTGATAGTGGATGATGAGAAATGTAATTAAAGGATGATGAAAAAATAATTCTAAAATAAATAATTAACGTGTAAAATGATCCAACGAAAATGTACATGGATTCAATGAAATTTCACATGATACCAAGCAAGTGAGTAAAGAGTTCCTAATTAAGGAAAAATATCGAAGAGATGTTTCCCAGAAAGATGTTGGAAAGTAATGTGTGGTAACTTGGCTTTTCTCAGGAGTTTCAAAGTTTTCAAATTCAAGCATAAATGGGTTTTACAAGGACACGAAACCCAAAGAGTTAAAGATACAGATTAGATGATAAGCATGGCTAGAAGGAATAACTAAAACAAAAAGGGGGACAGAGAACACCCCAAACAAACAAAAACGAGCCAAACAGGAAACCAAAAAGAAAGCAAACAAAAAAGCAAACTGGGAACTATCATCCTCTCATAATCTAGATGGAGTCTTCCACCTTCTTCTCCATCTCTTTCATATTTTTTAAATTCTCCTTAAGTTCCATGATCTCCTTGCTGGCAGAAGTAAACTGATTCTTGTTTTCTTTGGTTCTGATACCTGGTCCTTTCCTAGTGGTGTTGGGTGTCTGCATGGCTTCCCACTCCTTCTCTAGTATATGAACCAACCTATGAAGATTACTGGTAGAAGATTTCATGCCTTGCATAGAATACCTGAGAAGGTTTGCTACCATTTTTTCAATTCCTAGCTAGAAATTTAACTGGGTCACATAAGTCCTGAAAAAAGTCCTTAGCCCTATTATGAGTTTTATCCAATCGACTTTGATACTTGGTTTCTAATTCTATGAGTTTCAAAGTTTACTAGACCATTCTCTACAGTTTCTAGGTTAACTAGATAGCTCTCTAAAATTTCTAAGTTGGTTCAAAGTTTCACTACTCTTCATTTAAGAATGTGTCAAACTAAAATTTTCTTCTACCTTAGTAATTTAGTTATGATTGAAATATTTAAGTCTTGATCTAGTTAATTTCTATTTAAATCTTGAAATGCTACTTTAATTTTGGAGGCAACAAGCTCTCTCTCTCTCTCTCTCTCTCTCTCTCTCTATATATATATATATATATATATATATATATATATATATATATATATATATATATATATATATATATATATATATATATATATATATATATATATGTATGTATGTATGTATGTATGTATGTATGTATGTATGTATGTATGTATGTATGTATGTATGTATGTATGTATGTATGTATGTATGTATGTATGTATGTATGTATGTATGTATGTATGTATGTATGTATGTATTTTGTTGTTACATGTTGGTGTTGTTACACATAAATACATTAAGTGTTGTCAATAGTGAAAAAGGTGAGTTATGATGAGTGAAGAATCAGGTCAGTGAAGAGAAATTCATTTAGTAATGACAAGGTAGAACAATTACCAAGTAATTAATGTTACCGAGAAGAATGGACACCGAAAAATATAGTTTAAAAATAAGCACAATGGTTACTAAGAAAAAGAAGAGTAACGAGAAAGTATATTACCGAGCAGGAACAACATGATAATTGAGAAGATCATAAAATGCTACCAACAGACACATGATGAACATAAAAGTTTGTGATTGGATTCTACCAATAAAGGAAATAGTTTAGGAAGATTGAGGAGAAAGTTAGGTAAGATTTATTGGGAATGAAACATGATTATAAATGATCCCAAGGAAAAGTTTTAACTAATGAAAATGAAGCATATATTTCTTGGAAAGAAGAAATGAATATAGATTACAGATCTAATTGTCTGAGCTAGAAGGATCCAAACCCTAACTAGGTCAAGTAAAAAGGAAGCTACAAGATTACTATATAAGGATGGATTGAGAAAAAATTAATAGAGAGAGAGAGAGAAAGGAAGAGAGAAGGAGAGAGTGCAGAATAGAGATAAACAAGATAGTGCTACCAAGTAGAGAAAGTGGATGAATTTGTTGAACTCTGTTGTTTCCTAAAAAGGATTTTATACTCCAAAAGACACCAATATACCTAAGACTGATTTTGAGGAGAGGTTAGTTCCAAATATGGGGATATCAGTAGGTAACTGGACTAGGTATAGGGACAAGACTGCCCTCTTCACTTTTGGCTCTGCAAAACCAAGGTGGGTATACCTAATCTAGTAAAAACAATACTCTTACAACACCAAGATTGGATTCAACAAAGAAGATAGTAGAAAGAAAGTACTAAGTGTCAACCAAACATTCATTGACTCTTCATTGCTATGGATAAACAATCACCCTCTCAACCAAAATTAAAGATTATGACTGGTTTTTAATTCAACTTGGTGGATTGTAACAACCTTGATCAATACATGCTAACAAGAAATATACTCACTTAGGCCAGTGCCTTATCCATTGGGCGAGAATTCCAAAACAAAGAGGAAGCAAAGACAAGAAAATATCAAGGATTCATAGCAATAAATACATCTATCACAAATCCTTAAAAATTATAGAGAATCCTTGTGAAAATTAGGATGAACTCATATCCCATCTAGAGCAATATTTAATCTAATCCTAGATCAGAACTCAAGAATGAAGATACACACATAAACAATTATGTACTCAACTAGAAAGTTCATAATTCATAAAACTTGACACAAAGGAGAGAAAAGAACCAAATGTTTTTCTTAAGTATGATGAATCCTACCTATGCATACAATTTATCTCAGAATACAAGCTTGCAAATAATAGCTTAGACTTGCAACTTTCTATCTTTCACTAACAAATAGTAAAGCAAAATTTTACAATCCTGACTAGGAATAGCATTCAAAAAATATGCCTTTAAAACACCTAACTCCCAATACCCCTGAATGATCATGAAAAATAATTTTATCACAAGGATTGCAACAAGTATCTGATCATTCAGGACAAAATTAAAAACACCCAACCACTTTCAAATAATTTAATTACTACAGACAAGACATGCCACACAACGCAAGGCCATCAAGATGAAACTAATTGACAATCATAGCAACACCCTAGCCATGTACCTCACAAGGATAGAGAAATTATCATTAAAAACTCCATTGATTTAGGCTGCATCAGAGGTGGTGTGACTTTCATATCAAATTCTCCTCGTTAGAAGAATCTTAGGAGACAAAATCAACATGAGATGACCACCATGATCCTACTCATAAATTTTCACCTCCAACCTAGTTAAAACATGATAAAAAATGATCCAAATTTATAGATTTTCAGCTCACTATTTCAAACCCTACAAAAACCCCTTAAATAATTTTGAATCCTGGCAGTAATAGCTAGTTGATCAGGGTTAAAACACCCCTGTTGATCTTAGTCTTTCTTGACACATTAGGAGGCTTTCAAAAATCATTACAATAGTCAACTTAGCCTTTTATAATATCTAGCCACATCATCATTCTTGGCAACCAATCAGAAACAGGCTCATCAGATCAACTTGGCACTAACTACCCACCTTCTTATTAGTCTCTCCATTGGATGGTTGTCCTAATGCCACAATCATTATCTATCCTACATCTTTCCTTTGCAGAATCATGACCTCCATTGGATCGTGTTGCACTTTACTCCTTCACCACAAAAAGCTCCTTAACCCATCCTTGATCTGGTGAACATGTGACTAAAGGTATTCACTAGATCACTAAAAGTTTATGTTAACCACAGTTTGATTAGGAGATCATGTGAATGAAGCATTCATATGATCATTGACTCTTTGTTTAACTTTGGGTTCTATCAAGAAAACATGCGCCAGTCGTTGATCTTTTCTTCATCTTGTGGTTATCATTAATTCACCTAAATCTTTCTCTTAACTCACTTGGATCTCGAGATCACATGGATGAAGCACTCTCCCAGTTGTTGAATAAAAACCCTAACTGGTCTGGTCTGGAGATCACGTGAATGAAGCATTCCCATAATCTTACAATCTTTTCTTAACCCTATGTTCCATCTAGCGAACAAGTGACTAGCACCCAATCATATCCTCATCAATGGTCCAGATCAATCTCCAAGCCTTCAAACCTTAACTCAAGCCTGATCATGAGATCATGTGACTGAAGTAGTTGCTATATCTCAGAACCTTTCTCTCAACCTTAGTTATATCTTAATATTACATGTTGACCGTTGATCTTATCATCATCCTGTGGCTATCATTGAATCACTGAGCCTTATACTTAACTCACCTTCAATCAAGTGATTCAATGACAAAGAGGAAAAGATGACTTTCCCTTAACTGTGGTCATATTCAGAGATCACACAACTCAGCATTCTCACATTCACTAGATAAATGCATAACCTTGGGTTAGATCACAAGAACACATGAAAGCCTCTATCACTAGATCGCTAAATCAAAATTTAACCACCCATGACAAACCTTTTTCTGACCTTGACTTAACCCAAGCCCACCTAGAGATCACGCAAACAAAGGACTTCACGTGATCATTGGATCATTCTCTTAACTAGGGTTAAGTCCTGAGAATACGTGACTGAGGTAATCTCCAAGGCATTGGATCTTTTCTTTACCCTAGGTTACATCTTGAGAATCTGCACCAACTGTCGATCTTGATCTGCATCTACATCTCATATTTAATCTCTAAAGCTTCATGCCCTGACCAGATATCTAGAGATTGTGCAACTGAGAGAAAAAATTAACCACCCATGAGGTTGCTAGATGTTAATAACTTAGCTGCCAAGATCAAGAGAACACGTGAACACTCATTTGCTAGATCATTGAATAGTAGCTTAACCTGCCCGGGAAAGGGAATAAGACATGTGTGGAAAGGGGACTTAAGTGGCCTGAAAAGGTAACAAAGAAAAAGACTTTGGCCAGGATTTTTTGACTTAGACAAATTTTAGGAAACCCTAGACATGGATTTAGACCTATATCGCAGACCTTAAAATTAGTATATCTCTCTAGTTTTTGCACTTGAGCACATGCGAGCTAAACTGCGGCTTGGTCACATCTTGAACTATCCCTGGCTAAGATCGCAAGCTATAAAACCTAATATATTTTCTTCACACATCAAAACAATTTTGTAGGTGGTCAAGACAATTTTCTAGGGTTTGCGGGATAACGCCATTTTCTTAGGATTTTGGTTATGATAGCAAAATGGGCTAATAGTGGCTTTGTTAAGGGATGCATGCCTCTTGCAAGCATGACAAGGATTCATAATTTATAGAGGAATTAGGACACCCACTGGACAAAAATTGATAGGGAACCTCCTCAAAAAACTGGCAAATGAACTAGGGAAATAGGAAAGGAAACACACAACTGAAAGGAAATTATTTACAAGATTAGAACTTTACTTTGTGGCCCCGGGCCACCAAAAGAAAATCAAAACCCTCCTAAGTCAAAGGCATAATTTTCATCCACATATATAACCTGGCACCTGAAAGTGTCATGATCATTTTGCTACCAACATATGTTAATATCTATGGGCTGAGAAATGAAGCTATATTTGTAACTGCCCATACATTTCCCGTCACAACCACTATCATGTTCATACTCCAAGAAGTATGGAACATCATCCATCTCTTGTTGTAGACTAGAAATATAAGATCTATCTAGTAATGCATCAGAATATAAAACATAATGATCATGCATTACTATAAAATTACATGGCTGAGAAGGACTTAGATCCTCAGATTCAGCTTCATGCATTTCTTCATCCACTGAGCAACTTGGTTCCTACCTAGTGTCTTCATGAATTGGATCATGAATCAACTGAAGGTCTCTTTCATAAATTTTTTGACGGTGGCACAATTGATCTGCATCATTTTTTTCATCAGAAGAGTTTATGTCCCAATCATTGAAGACTAAGTCCTTAATATTATCACCTTCACTATCATATTCTGAAAAAGAAGGAAAAGTATATGAACAAGAGACTTTCTCATCACTGGAATCTTTATGACAGGAAAACACTCGCTCATGGCCTTCAACCTCTTCTTTTGCAAGCTTATCATATGAGGGGGACTCATGCAAACATGAATATTTATCTTCATCATTTTGAACACCCGCCTCATTATCAGTGTCAAAACATATATCAATAGGGTCTAATATTTGTTGACAACATAGATGTATACATTTATTATATTCAGCTATCAAAAAATTAGAGATCTCATCACTATTGAGAAAAGGGGATCGCAAATCATCCTCGATATCTTCATCAAAATCTTCACTCAAATAATCTTGGCTCTCAAATTCAGACATCTTTGAACAAGTTGAAGATCTTGCATACAATGATTTTGATTTCTTCTCACTCCTACAATATGAATACTCCTCTGACTGAGAAATACCATCAGCATTAAACATGGGTTGCTCTGGAATACTACTTGTATTCTTTCTTGTTGATGATCCTTTTGTAACTTACTCCATTCATCATCATCAAAAAACTCTTCTAAGAACAATCACTTGAAATCAGTCAATGAAAAGATGCATTTTGGGGGTAAATTTAAATACCAATCAGATGCAACCCCTCTGAGGGACCTCCCAAAAAATATCATACTAACATCCTCCTCATAAATCTGATACTTCATAGAAAATCTAAAGAATGCTAGGACATGCTCTAATGCTAATTAAGACTGACCATCAAAAACTAGAATCAGATCCATGAGCTAACTAGGAAAAGAATTGGGGGATCTTGGAAGATGAGCACAACTTAAAGCTCTATCCAACTTGATAAAGCATGATCTTCTAGATTGGCTTTCCCCATGGTTATCCATCTGATTTGAAACAAGATGAGAACCACTCGTCTTATCTCTCTCTTCCCTTTACATTAGTGTTGAACACTTGATAGGGAAATATTCTTCACTACTAGTTTTCATAAAAGCAAGCCACATGAAAATCAAAATACCTGAAATTAATGCAGTTGAAACTTAGCTTGTTGATAGCGAAGTGGGGCAAAACTAGAGCCTTCTTTATAGCTCCATCAGGTTCTTTTCTTGTAGAGTCACCACCTCCTTGAAGAGGAAAATATTTCACTTTTTTTTCTATCTCCTTCCAACCAACAGAAAACTTCACCAGGATTTACACACTATTTATCAGGAATTGCATTGATCAAACAAAGAACTCGGAGTTGCCACCCACACTCGGTGAGAAGATTTAAAATTTTGAATCTGACTCTATACTATGGCCTTCCCTAATAAAGTCACCATTTTTTTGGTTCCTGAAAAAGATATTACACTCCAAGAGACACCAATATACCTAAGACTAATATTGAGGAGGGGTTAGTTCCAAAATGGGGATATTAGTAGGTAACTGGACTAACTATAGGGACAAGACTTCCCTCTACACTTTTGGCTCTGCAAAACCAAGGTGGGTATACCTAATCCAATGAAAAAAATACTCTTACAACACCAAGACTAGATTCAACAAAGCAGATAATAGCAAGAAAGTACTAAGTGTCAACCAAACATTCATTGACTCTCCATTGCTATGGATAAACAATCACCCTCTCAACCAAAATTAAAGATTATGATTGGTTTTTAATTCAACTTGGTGGATTGTAACAACCTTGATCAATACATGCTAACAAGAAATATACTCACTTAGGCCAGTGCCTTATCCATTGGGCGAGAATTCCAAAACAAAGAGGAAGAAAAGACAAGAAAATATCAAGGATACATAGCAATAAATACATCTATCACAAATCCTTAAAACTTATAGAGAATCCTTGTGAAAATTAGGATGAACTCATATCCCATCCAAAGCAATATTTAATCTAATCCTAGATCAGAACTCAGGATTGAAGATACACAAATAAACAATTATGTACTAATCTAGAAAGTTCAGAATTCATAAAACTTGACACGGAGGAAAGAAAAGAACCATATGTTTGTATTAAGTATGATGAATCATGCCTATGCATACAATTTACCTCAGAATACAATCTTGCAAATAATATCTTAGACCTGCAACTTTCTATCTTTCATTAACAAATACTGAAGAAAAAATTTACAATCCTGACTGAGAATAGGGTTCACAAAATATGCCTTTCAAACACCTAACTCCCAATACCCCTGAATGATCATGAAAAATCCTTTTATATCACAAGGATTTTAATAAGCATTTGATCATTCAAGACAAAATCAAAAACACCCAACCACTTTCAAACAATTGAATTACTGCAGACAAGACATGCCACCCAGCACAAGGCCATTGAAATCAAACTGATTGACAATCATAGAAACACCCTAGCCATGTACCTCACAAGGATAGAGAAATTATCATTAAAATCCCCCTTGATTTAGGCTGCATCAGAGGTGATGTGACTTTCATTTCAAATTCTCCTCAGTAGAAGTACCTCAGGATACAAAATCAGCATGAGATGGCCACCATGATCCTACTCATAAATTTTCACCTCCAACCTAGTTAAAACACAATCAAAACTGATCTGGCTTTATGGATTTTCAGCTCACTATTTCAAACCCTATAGAAAACCATTAAACAATTTTGAATCCTGGCGGTAATAGCTAGTTGATCGGGTTTAAAACATGGCTGTTGATCTTAGTCTTTCTCAGGACATCAGGCAACTCTTGAAAATCATCACAATAGCCAACTTAGCCTTTTAGAATATCTAGCCACATCATCATTCTCGGTAACTAATAAAAAATAGGCACATTAGAACAACTTGGCACTAAGGACCCACCTTCTTATTAGTCTCTCCATCGGACAACTGTCACAATCCCACGATCATTATCTATCCTGCATCTTTCCTTTGTGGAATCATGACCTTCATTGGATCTTGTTGCACTTTACTCCTTCACCACGGCAAGCTCCTTAATGCATGCTGGATCTAGCGAACACATGATTGAAGGCATTCACTAGGTCACTAAAATTTTATCTTAACCATGGCCTAATCAGGAGATCACGCAAAAGAAGCATTCATGTGATCATTGAGTTTTTGTTTAACTCTGGGTTTTATCAAGAAAACACGCATAAGTGTTGATATTGTATTCATCTTGTGCTTAATATTAATTTACCTAAACCTTGGTCTTAGCCCCCTTGGATTTGGAGATCATGCGAATGAAGCAATCTCCTAGTCACTGAATAAAAACCCTAACCCTAGTCTAGTCTAGAGATCACGTGAATGAAGCATTCATGTAATCTTACAATCTTTTCTTAACCCTGTGTTCCATCTAGAAAACAAGTAACCACCACTTGATGATATCTTCATCAATGGTCCAGATCAATCTCCAAGCCTTCAAACCTTAACTCAAGCTTGATCATGAGATCACATGACTAAACTATTCGCTAGATCTTAGAACCTTTCTCTCAACCTGAGTTATATCTAAATATTACACACTAACCATTGATCTTGTCCTCATCTTGTGGCTATCATTAAATCACTGATCCTTATACTTAACTCACCTTTAATCAAGTGATTCAATGACAAAGAGAAAAAGCTTACTTGTGCTTAAGTGTGGTTATATTTGGAGATCATGCGATTGAGCATTCTCATATTTTCTAGATAAATGATTGAGCTTGGGTTAGATCACGAGAACACACAAAAGCCTCATTCACCAGATCACTGGATAGAAATTTAACTACCTAGGAAAAACCTTTTTCTGACCTTGACTTAATCCAAGCCCACTTGGAGATCATGCGAACAAAGGACTTCTTGTGATCACTGAATCATTCTCTTAACTAGGGTTAAGTCTTGAGAATATGCGACTGAGGAAATCTCCAAGTCACTAGATCATTTCCTTACCCTGGGTTACATCTAGAGAATGCTAACCACTGATCTTGATCTGCATCTACAGATCATATTTAATCTCTAAAGCTTCATGCTGTGAGTGAATATCTAGAGATTGTGCAACTGAGGGAAAAAATTAACTGCCTACTAGGTCTCTAGATGTTAAGAACATACCCGCAAAGATCAGGACAACATGTGAACACTCAGTCGCTAGATCTCTAAATAGTAGCTTAACTTGCCCCGGCAAGGGAATAAGTCATTTGCAAAAGGGAACTTAAGGGGCCTAAAAAGGTAACAAAGAAAAAGACTTTTGCAAGGGTTTTTTGACTTAGACAAATTTTAGGAAACCCTAGACATGGATTTAGACCTATATCTCAAACCTTAAAATTAGTATATCTCTCTGGTTTTTACACTTGAGCACATGCAATCTGAACTAGAGCTTGGTCACATCTTGAACTATCCCTCACTAAGCTCGCAAGCTATAAAACCTGATAGATTTTCTTTGCACATCAAAACAAGTTTGCAGGTGGTCAAGACAATTTTCTAGGGTTTGGAGGATAAGGCCATTTTCTTAGGATTTTGGTTATGCCAGGAAAATGGGCTAATAAACTCAATAAGGGAAAGGTGAAGAGACTACATAGAGCATAAAGGATCTGACCTAACATATAGGTAGATGCACTATTCCAGATCAGTTTTTACAAGAATACATTATTGTTATTGTATTCTCAAATCCCACATATTGGGTAGGCCTTAACAAGCCTGTTACATGGTAAACTTCTTAAGAGAGTTCACATGTAATGAGTGTTACAAAATCTATTTACAAGGTAGACTTTAGTAGGTCCTTTTGGATTACTCCAAATAGGGTAAATCATCAAAATTTATACTTTTGTATACTCTAACCAAGAAACCTTTATATTGGAGTAGTGAATAATGGTCGGTCTCATCCCCACCGTAGTTTTTCCTTCTATAAAAGGGTTTCTATGTGACCAAAATCATGTGTCAAATGTTTTCATGTGTGTTATGTGTTTATGGTTGAAAGCATTTGCTTTATTTTACTCTCATTCAACAATAATATTGTTAATTTTATGCATGCAAAGTGATATCTAAGATTCAAAGGGTAAAATAGTTGTTGAGAGTTAAAGTTTTATGAGGTACTGATTTACGCCTCCCCCCTCTTAGCACCTTAACTTTATAACAATTGGTATCAAATTTGAGTCTCTTATTTAGAAGTTTAACTGCTTGAGAGGAAAGATCCAAAGAGATGGAAAGCTATAGGTATGAAATGGTGATTGAAAATTTGAACATAGAACTAAAATTTGTGAAAGATCACATTGATGAATTGACAAGGAAGTTGAAACATTCACTAAGAAAGAGAAAGAAGTTATCCCATCAACTGAAAGATACCCAAGATCAGGTTGAAGAACTTGTTGAAAAATTAGAGGGAAGCTTGTCTAATGAATCTGAAGCTTTTATATCAGATTTGATGGAAGAAAAAAAATGCTAACCGAGAAGGTAAAATCATTAAAGAAGAAACAAGAAGCTCAATCGGTAAGAATGTGTGGAGTCCTGGAACAAAACAGAAAAATTGATGATGATAAGAGAATAATAGAAGATGAGAAAACAAAAATGAGTGGAAGACTAGATGAGAAAGATGTCAAAATACAAAGGTTGACACAAAATCACTATGATATGAAAAATTAGTTACTTGGTGTTAATCATGAGATTGCAAGGAAGATGGAAGATATTTTTGGACTAAGATCATAAAATGAACAACTGAAAAAATGAGCTGAAATTTGAAAAAGAAATCAGTGAAATAATGAAGAGAGCTAAGGAAAGTATTGTTAGAATAACTAAGAGGGGGGGTGAATCAATTAGATCAGTTATCTTATAGTACCAAATAAATAGATGTACCTTCTGAAATAATTGCAACAAACTATGCAGCTCGGTAACATAAAATATCAATCTATCTGTGCACATTACCAATTACCATTAATTATACAACTGTGATTACCGACTAAATCAACTATGCAGTATGTAAAGTATGATAGAAAAAAAATCATAAAAAATAACATATAACGCAATGATTTAACATGGAAACCCTGCTAAGGGAAAAACCACCTAGGACCGGTAACCCAAAATAATTCACTCTTCTGAAGTGAGCTTGGTAAAGAGCGGACCCTGTTCAAGGTTACAATGCACACTTTTAGGTGTGACCTGGTTAGAGGATTTCTCAATAACAGTTAACTTTTGACCATCATTCACTATGGGGTCAACAAGATAACACTTTACATTCAATGAACGTCATAGAGTAATACAATAAGACTGTTAAGTCCACTCAGTTAAGAGATTTTTGGAATCAATGGTTAAACTAATACAATATTGATCTAATTCAAATACAACTCAATTGCAAATGTTCAAATCTATGCTAAGCTCATAAAATCATCTAATCATTAATCAATTTCACTTCCTCAATATTTCTCAGCTTACTTTCACTTAGTAAATAGTTCTTCGACGCTCGGTAATGTTTGCAGCTTGGTTCTTTCAATAACCAATTTGATCAGGCATGCATAAATACAATCTTCACACAAAATCTTTGTAGTCTCCTTCTTTCCGGCATGTTTCAATAATGAAACTCATATCTCTTATATAGACAATTAAATTGTTTTCATATCAGCCATTAGATTTTTCCTCTTAATCTCCTTCATCCATTTTGTTTCTTAAACCTTCCTCAGTAGATGTGTCATTAACATGTTTCAATCTCATCCTTTAGATCATCTCTAAATTTTGTTAGCCATGGATCTCATAACTAACTTTATCCTTAACCTCAAAATCATAACAATTTCCAACTCATCAATTTAGTCCATTATTCTTAGCATTTAATATTTTCATCCATACGTAGTTTATATAGAAATGTGTCGGTGATAACTAGCTCAGTTATACTATCACTAAGGATACACTGCACTAGCTCGGTGTATACAAAAATATTCAATTATAGACCATATTGACTTGTTCAGTTTAAAATCTCTTCTTCATAATAGATTAATGTAACATGATCAAGTCAACAATATAAATCCATAGACTCATCAATAAGTTACCCAATATTTACCTTATCCTTATCTGTCATATCCATCTTTTCCTTATTTAGATATCTCAGTTCTTCATCTTTTCTTCCTTCAACAAATGTCTAGATGTTTGTAAATAACATGATAAGTACTGTCAAAACTAGTTGACATCAATGATAACACATTGACTGATTTAATCATCTTACATATCATTTCAGTAGCTCGGTGATCTCAAATCATTGTTTCTTCAATTCATCAGATATTCATTAAGTTGTAATTCAAGAATCTTTCCCTTTGGCATTGATGGAAACACAAGCAATATGAAAATATGCCATACACATACCAAACATGTATTCTACAACTATGTAAGTAAATGTTGTAGCTCGGTAAGCTCTCCCTAGCTTGATATTTAATATGTTTAATCACTAAAAAACAAAACAGCATTACATGTAGACTCTCCCTGTAGATTTGATCTTTTTAGTTCTCAGTATGAAGTCTCTCTCCCTTTCTCTATTCTCATTAACTAATTTTCCATATTCATTCTCTCCCTTTGACAACAATTCCAAAGAACATATACAAACAACTCTTCAACAACCAAGTAATTCTCTTTTGTTCAGTTCATATCAATCAGGTCCCTTCAATGTATGGATAAACAAATTTATTTTCCAATATTTTACAATCTTTCACAACCTTAGAAAAAACTAAAGTGTGAGCTATGTGCATCAACAAGAATGATGTTCTGATAAGTATAGGTTGATGCAACCTCCTAATCACCTCAGTGACCGATAGACTAGGGACTGACCCCAATTCTAGTCCTTAAATATTCAAATGTGTCCTTCGGTAAAGGTTTAGTAAAGATATCAACAAGTTGTTGTTTAGATGTTACATTTCTAGTTTCACCTGCTTCTCTTGAACTTTTTCCCTTAAGTAGTGATACTTAATAGATGTATGCTTTGTTTTTTAATGCATCATATGATTCTTGGAAATAGTTATAGCACTAGTGTTGTCACAATATATAATCACCAGGTCAGTGATTATCTCATTCATTCCTTCCAACACTTGTTTAATCCAAGCAATATTTGAACAATTTGCAGCAGTAGCAACATACTCTGCTTTAGTAGTAGACTAAGAAATTCATGCTTGTTTCTTTCTTATCCAAGTCACAAGCCTTTACCCTAAAAAGAATGCTCCACCGGTTGTGCTCTTTCAGTCATCCATATTTCCAGCCCAATCTACATTAGTGTAAACTCGAAGTTCAAATTTTCCTTCCAATGTGTACCATAAACCATAGTCTTCTTTCTTCTTCAAGTATCTCAAAATTCTTTTAACTGCAACCATATGTGAATCTTTAGGATTGATAGAAAATCTTGCCACAATCCCAATTGCATGTGCAATATTAGGCCTACTATGTACAACATACGCCAATTTACCAATCATAGATTAGTACAAAGTCTGATTTACTTCTGTAGATTCATCATCCTTTGTCAATTTACATCCAGTTACCATCGGTGTTCCTACCGGTTTTGCATCATCCATGCCAAAAAAATTTAACACTTCTTTAATGTATTTTGATTGAGTGATGAAAATCCCATCATTCTATTGTATAATCTACAAACCTAGAAATAATTTAATCTCTCCAAACATAGACATCTCAAATTCCTTTCTCATTTCATCAGCAAAATATTTGCAAATCAGATCTTGTCCTCTAAAGATTATATCATCAACAAATATTTCAGCAATCAAAATATTATCATCAAATTCTTCTTTAATATAAAAATTACTATTTTCACTAGTTCCTACAAAGCCAATATTGATAAGATAAGCATGTAGTCTTTCATACCATGCCCTTAGTCCTTGCTTCAATCCATACAAGGCTTTGTGTAGTCTACATACCATGTTCTTCTGATTTAGATCAACAAAACCTTTTGGTTCTTCTATGTAGACCTCCTCCTCAAGAATTCCATTCAAAAAAGTTGATTTCACATCCATTTGATATACTTTGAATCCCTTATGTGCAACATATGCAAGTAATATACAGACTCCTTCAAGTTTTGCAACAGGTGCAAAGGTTTCTCCATAATCAATACCTTCTTCTTGTGCATATCCCTTGCAAACAAGTCTTGCCTTATTCCTAGTGACCTTGCCATTTTCATTTAACTTATTCCTAAAAATCCACTTAGTACCAATAACATTTTTATCTTTCGATCTGGGTACTAATGTCCATGTCTTATTATGTTCAATCTTTTCAATTTCCTCATTCATAACATTTATCCATTCCTCATTTTCAAGTGCATCCCTAATATTCTTAGGTTCAAACTCACAAACTAAGAATGTGTTTTCTCTTAACTTGCTTTGGATCATCATGCCAGCTTGCTTATCTCCAGTGATCTGATTCTTTGGATAGTGTCTTCTAACAAATCTTGCTAGCACTTGATCTCTTCTCTGCTCATCATTCGGTGCAGGTTCATTTTCCTACTCGGTAGCTTCTTCCTAATTCTCGGTTTGCATTTGCTGATTCTCGATAGCATTTTCCCGATGCTCGGTAGACTCAGCTTGTGGCTTTGGTAGATAAGTTGGATCTTCAATATAAGTAAACCTACCATAGTCTTTTGGTTCCTTCATGATTTCTTCATCATTATTTTCAACAAACTCATCAACTCTTACATTAGCACTTTCTATCATTTTATTAGTAGCCTTGTTCAAACATTTATAAGCTTTTCTCTTAGTAGAATATCCTAAAAATATTCCTTCATCACCTTCAGAGTCAAATTTACCATTCCTATCATCTTTCAAAATATAACACTTACTAACAAATATTCTAAAGTAACTTACACTCAGTGTGTATCCAAACCATAACTCATAAGGTGTCTTGTTTGTGTCTTTCTTCAGTTGAACTCGGTTCAAGGTGTATACTTCTGTGCTAACTGCTTTTCTCTAGTACATTTGTGCAACATTTTTCTCAATCATCAATGTTCTAGCACAATCAATAATAGGTCAATTCCTCCTTTTAGCAATTCCATTATGCTCTAGTGTTCTAGGTGCAGAAACCCGCCTTTTGATTCCATTCTCATTACATAAATTAGTGAATTCATCAAAAACAAACTCACCTCCTCTATCAGACCTTAAGCAATTCAATTCTTTTTTGGTTTCTTTTTTATCTTTAGCCAAGTATACCATTTGAACAATTTGAATGCCTCATATTTTTCTTTTAAGAACCTTATTGTCATCAGTCTAGAATATTCATCAATAAATAAAATAAAATATTTATCACCATAGTAGCTTTTAGTTCTCATAGGACCACATAAGTTGGTGTGTACCAACTCCAAAATTCCTTCACATGAATAGTCCTTACTTTTAAAACTAGCTTTGGTCATCTTTCCTTTCTGACATCACTAGTACATTTTACCCTAAATTTTGACCTTAAATTTTGACCATCAAATAAAAATGTTTAGTTGGTCGCATTAGAGAAGGAAAATTTTTGTTTTGTTTAAATACATGCCCATGTTGGTCTCAATTTAGACCAACACGGTATTGGTCAAAATTGAGACCAACGCGGGCATAACATAAAATTTAAAAAAATGGGCTCACTTCATTTTATTATTTCATTTCACGCGGGAGCTTTCACTACGACCAAGTAGGTAAAATGATCTCGAGCGAGGAAGGAGGATCTTCCTTGGAGTGGAAGTTCTCGTAGGTATTTGGTGAATGAGCGGCTGGAGAAGAGGTGCAAGAGGGTAATTAACTATTTTCTACTCATCATTATCCTCTTTTTGTGTTCTGATTTTACTTTGGGAGAGATTCTAGCCGAATTGGGGTTATGAGGTTTAAAATTGAATAAAAGTTCATACCAAGCTTTGTAATAATCGATGTTCAGAGAAGAATTTGCCTTTTTTTGGTTGGAAATTTTGTGTTAAGAATTTATTTTGGTGATTTATTTTTCTGGGGTAGCTTTTTGCTAAGATGCCACGACCAAACAGTTTCTCCTCCGCAAATCCTGACACTGCCCAGCTAAATTTTCCAATGTTCTTTGAGGAACTTATTATTTTTTTATTTCAGAATATTTTAGATTTGGTTGACCCACCTCATGCTTTAACTT
>BSBK01009996.1:27500-275000 GCA_027943335.1 Chamaecyparis obtusa | reverse complement strand
GATTGCATTTATGAGAACTGCTAGGAAGCATAGATTGCAATGTCCCCAGACATTTATTGAAAAAATCCTTAGCACAAAGTTCTTTTTATCCTTGAATGTCAAGGATGACTGAGACATGGCTTTGATAATTTCATCTTTGGCTGTGCTATTTTTGTGCAACTTTCCTAGGCCTCATGTTCAACTACTGGCAGTCTCCTTTGAAAAATTTTTAGAGGAAATATACTAAGCATGTTCCATTTATTTATTCCTTAAGCCATTGTTTGCCATTAGTTGACATTAATAAAACAAAGGTAGAGTATTGCAAGAGATGGCAAAAAACTGTAATTTTCAATGAATCTTATTTTATTCAAACCTAATGAATTTCTTATCAAAAGAGAAACAGTTGAGTCCTGGAATTATTTAATTTAAAGGTGTGATTTAATTGTTCATTTTAATTATTGCTTATTTGGCTTTAGGTTGGAGCAAACAAGGAACTTATTCTTATAACTTATCATAATGTCAGTTGGGTGAAATATCCTCAATTTGAGCCTTCATATTGTGTTAGAAATCTCTTATGGTTACCACACTAATTTAAAAAATTGATTAAAATATAAATTTTGTGTATATATTGCAGAAATAGCCATTATTTACTATATGCAAAAGTTGTTTTATTGTACCTTATACTGTCAGAGCGAAGTAAGATTTTAGGAAAAATACATTTACACCCTCTTATGTAAATTCTTGTGTATCTGCTCTAACTTCTATTTTGATAACTTGGGGTTGCTGATTCAGGCTCAACCTGATGCATTCTTGGCTGATGTGATGTCAAAAGCAATCTATATAGCTAGACCAGATCAGCTGCTGGAGGAGATAGACAATAATTTTGAGAGTGTCACAGGGCTCCCTGTTGTTGACAAAGACCTCAAGTGTATTGGGGTTATCTCCAAGAAGGACAAAGCAAAAGCTTCCAAAGGGGTTCGTAAATTTATTTTGATCCTTATTTCAGTTTCGCGATTGAATAGAATTAGGGTTGCTATATGCAGATTGTTATGGTATGTTATTTGAGTAGGATATTGCATCTTTCTTAGATGTGCTAATAGTCATCTTTTTAACCTTATCAAGTTAATGCGAATGACACATTTTACATGCTTTTGTGTTATAATAAACTTTTAAATACAGGGCACTGAAGCAATAATCTGATCAGCTCTGTAACTGCAATGACAGGTTGTAGGAAGTAGCCAACTCTGAATAATTTTTAAGGAGTCATTTCATGAGTATTTATGCAACTTTAAGAGACTTGTATGTTTAATAATTAATTTGTTTGTGGTAGCCTCTTACAGCTTTATTTACCAAACAATTATAGTTAACTTTCTACCCATAAATAATTCATTCCCATTAATAAAGTTGTCCATTCCTTGTCAATTATACTTAATTAGTGAATTTTATTTTAAAGAAATTTGTTAAGAATTGGTTTTATCAAAGTTGATTTGAGAGAGTGATACTCAGTTTCTGACTCTCTACTCTCAAGAAAGAGAATGCTCAAGTTGCAGTTGATTATGAATCTTATGCTGAGTTTCTAATTCTGGGATGATATATTAGACATGAACGAGCAATGTGTTTATTGGATTGAGTGCTTTGTGCAATGAAGGATGAAATAATTACTCTAGTTGGTGTCTAAAAGAGATGAAGAATGCAAAATATTGAAAAAAATAGAATCTTTTATCAAAAACATAGAAATTGCACACCACCTTGAAGATTGCTAAACAAGGTTATAGTTTTCAATCTAGTCCTCACGGTTCAATAGCTCTAGTCCATTTGTGTTTTGCGTATAATGTAGGGATGTGAATGCTGGAAATGCTTTCTTTAAAATTGAATGAATCAACCTGATGGTTTTGAATTGCTGGTGTCAAAAGACCTACCTTACGAATCAAGTGATTCGTTAATGCTTTTTGAGGAAAAACTTCCAATAAATGGTTTAGGTTGGTTCAAGACGTTGACACGAGTCTATCAGGCAATGAGGTCTATTGGTAAGTTGGGATGCCTATTTAAAACAATGTCCTAGGTTTAAAACTAGCATGCATGCCCACGTTTTAAAACAATCCCTGTCAAATGTGGCGTGGGGGACTTGGATTTTATCATTTTAGTAAATTCTGGATCCAGAGGTGGTAAGATAGAGTGCATGGATGACTCTCTTCCTTAAGTTGGTTATGGCTGAGCTGCAACAAAATACAACAGTTGAATTTAAGGGTGCATTCCACTAAGGGTAGGGACCAAAATACTATCCATACATGTTGGTGTTGTACAGGAAAACTCAGCTGTGTTGTTTGGACCATAGGTGATTGGGACCATGAGGTGATGTACATGAGATTTAATTCACAATTGTGGTAGCACACTGGATTTGGACTTCCAGATTTTCCTACACCACTAGAGTTGTTCGTGTGGTATCTGGTTGAGCATTGAGTAGAGCTTGGTTAGGTAGAATATTGATCTTGGAGGTACTGCAAACCTGAGAATCAGGTTAGATTGAGTGTTACAGCAGCCCATAGCAAATGGCTAGGTGTTGCAAAAGATCCCAGGAATGGGTTGACAACACCACTGGTGATAGAATTAGAGCTGCTACTAGGATCATCTACCAGTTATAGCTCAAGCATTGGAACCATGGAATATGTTTAATTCTTGGAATGAAATGTCATCTAGACAGGCATATCTAACATTTTAAGATAGCCTTCTTCCTTTTCCAAGACTTCTTGTCTAATCATATCCTCAATTTGACTTTTATTTCTTTGAGACTAATTTTCTCAGCACATTTTTATGAACTCCTTGCTACCTAAAACTTGTATACATTACATCAGAGCTGCAACTAGTGTGAAAACCTTAGCCATGATTTGAAGGAAATCTAGTACAGTGGTTTCACTCATGAAATGTTGGCATTTACACCAAAGGAGGAGAAATATGTGAGGCAAATATTCAAAGAACTGGGAGAACATAGAGATGCGTATCAATACAGTGCAAGTAATAAAAATAGTAATTGCTTCCTTAATTCAAACAGCTCTTAATATCATGATGGAATTCTAAAAAAAAAGTAAAAAATCCTAATAAAATAGGCAAACAGTTTGAGGAAAGAGAGAGCTCAAAAGTTTAAGACGAAGAATATTCCACATATAATGGGACAAGAACTAGTGAAATTAATTGTCATTTTCATAAGGCCTTGGGGTTTGTTTCCATTGCACATATCTACCAATTATTTTGATAACTTATAAAAGATGGCCTTCTTTCAGTAGTGGAGGATACCAAATGGAATAAACAAATCCTCTGCATCATGATTATATTTATGTACATGAATGACCAAAGCAGGTCAGTGGGACTTGATAGAAAGCTCAATAATAACAGAATGTTGGAGTGAACTTTACTCCTGAAAGGGACTTTTTGTGGTGATCTCAAATGCACAAATTCAGTTGAAAATGGATCTATTCAATTTTTAAGCTCATTTATTTCTGAATAACTAATGTTGTTCTGGATTGATCTTTTATAGTTGGAATCAAATTCTAGACAGCTAGCTTTAATCAAGCTAAAATAGTAAAGGTTGGTCAAACTTTGTTATCTTGTGGGTTTATTGTTATTCTTTTGTGGAACAGGTTCAAGAGAGAAAGATCAGAAAAGTATGTGAAATGAATGCAGAACCTTTGACTCGGCTGGAGAATGGAAGCTTGCCAGGCACTAGTCCTGTGGTAATTCCAAGAACAACTTCCCCCTCAAATGGCATTCCTTCTCAGTTTATCAATGCATCTTCGGACTCATTTCCATTAGGAGGCATTCCTTCACTCTGACTGCCCACGGTAGTAAAAGGAAAAGACACAAATTTTTCTTGTTTGCTTGTTCGTATATAGATTGAGTTTAGTTGTCTCACATACCTTCTTATCTTAAGCTGTTGATCGTCATAAACATTTGAGTTCTTTCATGATGTTTATTTAATATTTTATTTTAAAGGCACTATTTTAAAATGAATTTGTGGCTTTATTAGTGGCATGCTAATGGTTGGTAGATAGTTCTTTTCATTAAGCAATGAGAATCAGAAGGTAAGTAACAGTCATTTTATGTGAATAGGTAGCTGTCAGTGAAACTTCACTCGTGGCCAAATGTCGGAGAATATATGGTCATGCTCATGATTATCACATCAACTCGATTTCAAACAACAGGTAACATGTTTTTCCTTCTCTTTTCTAAGCATTATCAATATTTTGCTTCTGAGTTATGAGGTTGAGAACCTTATAAATTACTATGTAATGTGTTTGTGTTTAGTAAATATTAGATTAGCATGTTGCATTGGTGAGTGTGTCTTATAACTTTTGGTTAGGAAATATGTGTGTAGCTCTTTTTACAAGAGGAATGTGTTTTCATTAATCAATGTTTCGGATCACACTCCATGATCCATCATCAGGATGAAAGAGAGCACAAAGAGCATGAAAGATCATGGAGTGTGATCCGAAACTTTGATGCAAAAAACTCACAAACACAATCAGATCCAGAAACACAAGCTACTATTCTTTTCAGGCTGTTTACAGTAAAATTCTACACTACCAAATACACCAATTGCAAAAATATAATCACATACTATGAAGTATGAACATAATTCTGAATCATATAAGAGATTGCACTAGCCACTGTACAGTACAGTGATGATGCAGTACAGTATAGTGCTGCTACAGCATTATCACTATTACCCTGGAATATAGTTACTATTTATGAGACCAAATGCTAGTTATTTGAGGCAAAACCATTAGCCAACTGTACATAACCAAAGACTTATTGACACATGTCCTAAACTGACAAAACAATAATTAACGAAAGAAGTGAGCTACAAACCATTTATTGTATTCATTTACTGACAAATGTACTTAATGATAACAGATAGAATACAAAGAAATGATTCCTTAATCATTTCTGTAAGTCAAAGAAATGTTTCTATTTTCTTATCCTGAAAATGCTTCACCGTGGTAATTTCAAATAAATTGTTTGAAGATGTAGGGTATGCACAAAATGATCCTTACATTCTTCACTCAAGAGAACCTGGTCTTATAGATAAATTTATTGTCTTTTGAATTTGATGTGAAGGTGTGAGTAGATTTTCAGTTCATGATATTGGTGTTATGGTTGCATGTGTACGAGTCTATTTCAGTTCATTTTAATTATTTGGTTGTATGAAATATTTACATTGTCATTTGAACTGTTTACTTGACAGATGTTCCATCTGAGAATGAAAAAAATGGATATATCCTTATCCATGCAAAGGGTGGATTGAATCAGCAGCGCATTGCAGTGAGAAACTATTTCCCTGGACAGAAAATATTGTTATTAATGCCATTAGATTTCCACAATCCATGATATTTTAGTTACAGTGCTTCTAGATTTGATTTTGTTTTTGGTTTTGGCATTATATCACTATTATTTTGAATGCAGCTGGAGTAGTTTAATGACTATAAATATATTTATTGACCTTTCCCAGGAAGCTTGAAGATGTATTTGATGTAAATCATTTTATTGAGTACTTGAAGTATGATGTGTGCATCGTAAGGGATATACCTGCATGGTTTCCTGAAAAAGAAGAATTATTATACCTGCATGGTTAACAATTTTGTTCTATTGCAATCTTTTCATCAAGCAAAAATTGCAAAAAATGATGTAATACAACGATAAAATCATTTGAAAAGCAGTTTGAATTGGTTATGGGGTTGGTTCTGGTGTAGTTAGTATATATATGTGTAAGGGAGGTCGAATGAAGGATGGTGGATGCAGGTTATATGAAGTTTGAATCAGAAAAGTAATGAGAATCAGTTATTTCCTATATATTTTTATTTATCTCTGTGACCATAACAGTAAAAGAGTTTGGCATTGTACGGCCTCCAACTGGTCTGTGAATGATTTTGGATGCTAGAAAATATGGTAATCTTTCATTTGAATCAGTTTTCATTGAATTTCATAATGTAAGTTGAAAGTTATGTTGATTTCTTTATATACTGTCAACACCCTCGCTAGGGTAATCAGAGGACATAAAATTTGTGTTGCTTTTGATCCATCCAATGGAAGCAGTTACAAATCGGTGAAATGGCTCTTTGTTATGTTTGTTTAATGATCCATGTTTTTGTCCATCTAAAAAATTGGAATTGAAATTTCATCTTCTTTAGTTTTCTAATTTTTAATTAATTAATAATTATTGTAAATAAGACACTAATAGCACTTTTTAATAGACATTTTTTTAAAATTTTTTTTTAGTATTGGTCTCAATTTCGACCATTGCCATAATTTTGACCATTGTATTGCTCTGAATTTTGACCATTGCATGGTCTCAATTTTGACCATTGGACAAAAAAATGACGGTGATCCTTCCAGTTGCAAGCGATTGCTACAATCAAAATTTTGACCAATATTATGGTCAAAATTTTGACCAATATGAAAAACATAGAAAATTCGATGAAAAAAGTTTTAGTCGTGGATTCGACCAATTATTGTCAAAAATTCGACCAATTCTCATCGAAATTTGAGGTAAAATTTACTAGTGCATTGATGGCACATAACATGATCAGGTTTGGTTAGACTAGGCAATTCTCTAACTTTTCTCTTTCTACTGATATTAATCATGTTATCAAAGTTTACATGACATAACCTCTTATGCCATAACCATGCATCTTCATTTTTCACTAGTAAGCAAGAAGTTTTAGCATTGTCAAGATAGAATAAATTACCTTTTGATTGTCCTCTAGTTCCAACAAGCTTTCCATTTTCATTATAAATTTTCACCTTCTTATTTTCAAATGCAACTCAGTAACCTAAGTTATTCAGATGTGCTACACTCAACAAATTATATTTAAGTCCTTTTACCGAGTATGCATTATCACATCTAATTCTATCATTCAATAGAATAGACCCTTTTCCTTTTACCATACAAGGTGTGTCATTTCCCATTTTCACTAATCCTCTATTATAATCCTCAAGCTGATCAAACTTATCTTCATCACTAGTCATGTGTGTAATACCCCAAAAATGGGCTATAAGTTCATTAATCTCCTACATCATCAAATCATATAAAATCGACATCAAAGTCCTAATCTAAGGCACATCTAAACATCATCAAATCTAATTGATTATCTTAAATTTTGCATCGGAGAATATTCCTAGTAATATTCCTAATTATTTTAATTATCTTTAATTTTATAATTATTTGGCAATAAATCACATTTATCCTAAAGTTTGATTAATTGAATATTTTCATATTTAATTAATTATATTTAATATTTGCCACTTAATTGTGTAATTAAATTTAATTATATCTATTATTAATTGTATTATTTAATTTTGACAATAAATCTAATATCATATGAATAATTGATTAAATTTTTATTTAATTAATTAAAGCAAGTTGTCATTATTTAATAATATAGTTTTTAATAAAAGTTTGATTAAATAATTGATTAACCCATAAATCAATTGTTTTATTTTTAAAAGCAGTTAAGTTGGAAATAAATCACTTTATTATTAAATTAATTCATAAATAAAACATGCACAATCATAAAAGCAAACAACTATCAATTATCAATTAAAGCTAAACTCTATTTTGAGTTAAAACTTAGCTTTTGCATGTTTTTGTGAGTTAATTATCTTTTATTTAAAAATAACTCAAAAATCAAGTTGAGTTATTTGAGTGATTTATGGCTTTTTCCCATGCACCTCCAAAGCCCTGGATTTCTATAAATTAAAGGCTTTAGCTCTTCACAAATCATCTCATATTTTGCACAATCACGCTGGAGAATTGGAATTGAAGAATCAAAGCTCTTGCGAATCGACATCTTTGTGAGATCAATCTTATTTTTGCATTCATATTACATATCATTGTTAGATTCATAGCATATCAGTTTTCAATAGCATTCATATCATATCAAGTTTTTATCATTCTTATTGCATAGAAAATATCAAAAATATAGATTAATTGCATTTATTCCATATCTAGAATTGCATTCAAATCCTTCATTTAGGTGTCGTCTAGGTCACTGATCTCGATTACAATCTGAGAACATTAATCTCGCACCTATTAGAAGGCAGTAAATCGCTTGGTTAGATAGCTTTCAATTTTGCACGATTTTGATTATCACTAACCTCTAATGTTTTACTGAGTGTTGTGTTTATAGATCAGGTATAATTTTTACACACACATTTCTAGCGCCCACCGTGGGGCAACCCACCTTTGCATGCTGGTTTTGATTTTTTTGGGAGCTAAAACCCTAAAGTTTCAAAGATTTAATTTTATCTCCCAAACGGCTTAGAATTTTGGTCTGAAATATTTTTTGCAAGTTGGTGACATGTCATGGAAGCTACAATAAAAAATTTAGAATTTTCTGAGATGTTTTAAATTTTTAATAATTTTTTCTTGAAATTCCGGAAAAAATTAATATCTGACGCAAATTAGCATATTTTTTGAAAAATTTTATATTTTCGGAAAGATCTTTAAATTCTACAGGGGGTTCATTGTTTTTGTTTTAAATTTGGATATGATATCATAGCTCAAATAGTCAATTTACAAAAACTAGTCTATTTTGATAAAATGGGTCTCTAGGGCACAAATGAAGAGGTTTTTCTAAAAATTTTGCATTTTTGGAAAGCTCTCCATTTTTTAGTAGGGGTCTCTATTCTGAATTTCTATTTTTGTGGCCAAAATCATATCAAAAAAATTAGATCTTGTTGACTAGGTCAAATGCAGCAAAAAAAATAAAGTTTTGTGATGGGTATGCACTTATTTTTTTACATGGTTCAATGAATGATATGAGTTGTCATTTGGGTTGATTGCTGGTTATTATTATTGATAATAATTGATTTTTAGAGCTAACCCTATGGTTTTCATAAGTTGAATATATTTTGCATATCTTGTTTGCTTGTTTGCTTGTTGGAGAGTTCGTCACTTGCTTGCATGGAAAAGCTCAACAAAAATTGCTAAAAATCAAGTAAAATCTACTAAGCGCGTTGCAAGGATCCCAGGTATTCTCCTTCATCTAATAATATTTTGATTTGGGACTTAAAATAAATCTCTTATATGTCAAGCTTGTGTGCATCTTTTCATGCTTTTGATCTATTTCTACACACTTGCATAATTGATACTAGGTTGTAATCCCTTAAGGATTCATTAAGTAGTCTTAGAATACTTGTGATTGATCTTGATTACTATCTTGGGTTATTGGACTCGCTAATCCGCCGGCCCCTCATTTCCGCCCCGTGGTTGCAATCTCAGCGCCATAAAGGGGAGGGGTCAACAGGACAGAAGCGTTAAATGTTCCACTTGGCAACCCTTTTGTGCTTTTAGGAACTCCCTTATTTTCTAAGTTGTGGACTCGTTTTTAGCTTGTGTGAGGTGTTAAGTGTTCCACCTTGTGGACTCATCTCATATTCGCTTTAAACGTTAAGTGTTCCTCTTTCTACTTTTTGGATGCTTTTGGTAGATTTGCTTTCGGAACATACATCTGTGCTCACATAGTAATTAGGCCCTATGAACACTATTTGTGATTCTTGAGAGATTGGATTCCTAGCGAAATCCTTCTTGACGATAGAATCCTTGTAGGTAGGGAGGATACTTAGTACGTTTCACATTCAACTTAGTTAGTGAGTCTTCTCTTATTGATCGACACATTCTCTCTCCGGAGAGGTTGATAGATCACGTGGGGTTGATATCACGAGCTTTGGTGAATCAAAATTGGTTAGTGCATCTTCTCTTATTGATTGATACATTCTCTCCCCGGAGAGGTTGATAGATCACGTGGAGTTGATATCACAGACTTTGGTGGAACAAAACTTTGTCTTAGCGTGTTGGATTAATCTGCTTGCTTTGTTTGGGTTAAAAGTGAAGAGGTGTCAAAACCTTGAATCTGGAGCCAAGTCCCCTTGTGGTATACTATTATGAGTCATCTTTAGAGAGGGTTAACCGTAGCGGACAATCCCTTCACAGGGAAAACTGCATTGACGGAACCTCAAGCGGTAATAGCCATTTTCGCCATGGTAGTGACAGCCGCTATATAAATGTCCTTGTGGAAGAAATCTCCACGGGTATGGTTCATTGTTGGGTTGTCAGATCTCCCTAGCAGCTCTTGAAGATTAAGTTCTCGGACTGTGTCAAAACCTTGGTGCGCCGGGATTGGAGTTCACCCCTTTGAATCATAAAAGTTGCAGAGTCAAACCATTACTAAAAACCCTGGAGAGGCCAATTTTTCACTTTCAGGTATATGTGCGTTATTGCAAAACTTTTTCAGAACATACACAATTAGTACTCTCAGGGATTAGCACAATTTGGTCACTTGATTGTTCATGCGCAAGGTTGTTTTTGCCCTTGTTCATTGTTTTCAGACGTGCTTGGAATCACTTGCTTGTTATTCTGCGTGCTTATTTATCTACTTGGCTATTAAAAATAATCGAATCTAGTATAACCTTCAAAATCTGGACAATACAATTTGCAAACAATCCAAAACTGAAGACCTTAAATTTTGCAAAAATTGACGTAAAATTCTTTCTGGAGTCAAAAGTCATTTCAAGAAGTCAAAAGTCGTATGACTTTTTGTCAAGTGTCATTTCAGTATTGCCCATCTGTCGTACGATTGAGAACCCAGTGTCGTACGAGTTTTCAAACCAGCAAATTCAAGAAAGTCAAAGCCCTGTTAGAAATTATCGTACGAGTTTTGTCAACTATCGTTTCATTGCTACCCAACTGTCGTACGAGTTTAGCAACTGTCGTTTCATAGACTACCCAGTGTCGTACGAGTCTGCGGAGTTTCGTTTGGAAAAATTTGAGAGAGTTGTCAGAAATTGTCAAATTGCAAGATATCCAATGTTTCCAGCCTAGTTCCAGAATCTGTCAAAAATATCATTGTGTCAAGAATAGAGCAGTAGCTATTGAGAATCAGTACACATGTCTCAAAGAATCAGTAAACAAGAGGAAGAAGCTCTGATCGCCGCTATAATGAAACAGATACATGCTATGCAAGTCCAGCTTGACAAACTTGGGAAAGAAAAGGAACCTCTATACTCTTTTCCATTTGATAAAGACTTGTACATGTCACCATGCCCCCAGAAAAAAATTGAGCAATATGATACCTCTTCCACGGAGAGTGACACATCTAGCTTTGAAGACTATGATGACTATGATGATAGACAATGTAATGATACCTATGACACCTCTATTCCTAAGAGTCCTCCTCATCGTTCATTCCTGCTTACTACAAATGGGCCGTCACATTGGATAGATCGTGATGGTGATCCATATGATTCTGATTTTGAAAGAGATTTTGATGGCTTTTGTGGACAATACCTTGATGATGATCCATCTACTACTGCTGAGGACTATAAAGTACATCGTGCTAGCTTGAAACGTCAATATTATAAGGATCTCTCCTCTAAGAACTCTCAGACTGAAAATAAAGATTACACTCTCAAGCAAGATCATGTTAATGTTGGACCTTTGTCTTGTGATGGTTCCCTTCCATCCCCTACTTCCTCCAATACTCGTACATTTCCTAAAGCTTCTGAGTCTTTCACATCTTTCACAGAACCTTCATCTGACACAAGCCCTGATACTTTTCATGTGGTTCCCTATAGTTATCCCCCAGGGCTACCTCTTAAAGAAACTCAAGCTAACCTTCACTTGGCTGCAAAGACTTTCAATAATGATAAACCTAAAGAGCCTAAGCCTTCATATGCTATAATGCCTACTTCAGCTAGTCCTTCACCATCTCTTCCAAAATCATCCATACAATCCCAACATGCTTCCTTGTCCTTAGAAGTGGCTCCATGTCAAGAGGATTCCAAAAATGATAAAGAAAATAACATAAAAAAAGATCAAGATCAAGAACTCTCCATGTCATCCACTCCTTTTTCAGATGTCTCTTATCCGCCTCAGGGTTCTTTTGATCATGTACCCCCTTTTTCATGCATTCCATCATGTCTTAAGTCTTCTCCTAAGCAAGATCAAGCTACTACTTACACTGTTGAGCTTATTGACAATCAAAATAACCTTACTGCGCTTGCGCTTTCCAAAGATGATACTTCCATTAAGGTTGTTAAAAATAGTGTTGTTACTTCCAATGTTAAGCCTATTGAAAATCAAAAGAAAAATTATGCACTTGTGCTATCCAAAGATCCTTGTCAAGATCAAAGTCTTCCATCTTCTTGTTCTACCACTCCATGTTCACTTCCACTTTCTGCTCTTCCTAAGTCTTTGCAAGCTTTGAACAATCCTATCAAAGAAGGTGCTCATATTCAAGATGTCCATGATTCTATTGAAAATTCTAATCCTCACTCTAAAGATGCTGATATCCTTGGTTGTCATATAGATGCTGATGAACTTATTGATTATCCTTTTGCGTCTTCCACTTCCATCCTTGGACCTCTTCCACCACTACTAAGGGCTTCATGTGTGCCTTCCATCTTGGGTCCTTATGTCCCTTCACTTTCCCCTCCTAACTCTCCTAATTTTCCATCCATTTTGGGTCCTTACATACCTCCATCTCCCATCTTTCCTCAAGATCAACATAGATGCATACCCTTGAATCCTTTTCATCCACCCACCCATCTAAACCAGTCGTATCCTCCCTCTTCCACAAATCTCAAGTCTTTTGGAAGTAACTTGAATGTTCAATACAAGAAAAAGAAGCAATACAAGAATCCATCAAAAAAAGAATATCACCATGTCTCCTCTCATAGACATGGAAGCATAAAGTCAAAAGAGATATCTAAGAAAAAAACTACAAGACAAGTATGGGTTCCAAAATCCATCATTCAAGATATTCTCTCTAAGTCATCAAAGGGAAATAAAAAGCCTAAGGCTATATGGATTCCAAAGTCTCTCATAAGAGAGTCTTATGTTGAACAAAAAGTGAAATTGACATTCAAGCTTCCAAAGGCTTCCACTACATCTCCTTCCAAAAATATTCTTCCATTTCATGCGCCCAAACCTCAACCTCTGCTATCCATTCGCCATATTCCTTCATGTATTCCTTCATTCACGTTTCCTCCACCCTCTCGCCACCCTTCAAGGTGTGTGT
Source organism: Chamaecyparis obtusa (assembly GCA_027943335.1). Taxonomy (NCBI): domain Eukaryota; kingdom Viridiplantae; phylum Streptophyta; class Pinopsida; order Cupressales; family Cupressaceae; genus Chamaecyparis; species Chamaecyparis obtusa. Next base: position 261,951 of record BSBK01009996.1, on the reverse strand, counting down.
TTACATTGATCTTGCCTTCCTTTCCATCTACCTTTTCACAATCCTTCCATTCATTAACCTTCTACCTTCTATCCTTTTTCTTCATTTGCCTATTCCTCCTATCTTCCAACCTCACTCGCTTTACATAAAACCCTATCCTCCATTTTTCTCTTCCATGTTCCTTTCCCTATCAGCATCTTTGAGCATATCATTTTGAATCCTTGGCATATCATGGTTTATCCTTTCAAGGAGCATTATCTAAAAAGCTTGCCTTCTTCCAAAAAAGAAATGAAAAATGAAATAAAATTAAAAATGTGCCTCGGTGAAAACCTGAAAACAGGCACCTTAGTAGCAAAAGTAAAGAGAAATAAATTCATCCTATGGTGAAAACCACTCCCTTGTGGCACCTTGGATAAGTACCATGATGAAAACTTGGCAATCAGGCATCATGCGTAGTTCTTCTACATATTTCATCCATTCCATCTTCTCTCTTGTATCTTGACAATGTTGATCTATACACGAACATTTGACTATTTTGTGAGCTATCTTACGGTGATCTTGCTTTCATTCCTTCCATGTTTAGCCTTCATATCCATCTTCCTCCATTCATTTTTGCCTATCGCTATCCTTTTCCCCTTTGGTCTTGATCTAATAAAAAAAGAAAGAAAGAGTAAAACACAATGCTATGAAGCCTCTTGACATGTCTACTCCTTTGGATTGCATCCTTTCCTGCTCTTGCATTATGATTTTGTGCTTCTCCTATGCTAGCCTTTCATTGCTTGTCTAAATATGCTTTACATGATGATTTTTCCCTAGCTTGAGTATTCTTGAGGAGTTTTCCCTTGAGGATTTCTTCCCTTCATTCTCCTTCATTCTCCTGTCTTCCATCTCTTCCACCAGCTTGCTAATCCCTCTTGTTCTCCACCTTGCTAGACATTGAGACTGCAGGATATGATCCTGCTTAGGAGTTTGCAAATGGAAAAAGATGCTATCAAGTATACCAAGTATCAAAACAAGTATCAGAATCAGTATCTGAACAATTATCAGAATCAGTATCAGAATCAATATCAGAACAATTATCAGAATTAGTATCAGAATCAGTATCAGAACAAGTATCAGAATCAGTATCGGAACAAGTATCAGAACACTTATTGAGGCTGCACCTTTTACTTTAGTTTATGGGTCTTAAGCAGTACTACCTATTAAGGTTGAAATCTCATCACTCAGAATCAAAATGCATGGTCTAGTAACTGATGATGACTACAGAGTGTCTAGGTTACAAGAATTGGAACTACTAGATGAGCGCAGACAAGCAGCGTATGATCATCTCAGAGTGTATCAGAAAAGAATGACTAGAGGCTACAACAAGAAAGTCAGACATAGAGAATTTCAGGTTGGTGATCTAGTGTTGAGAGAAAATCCTAGAAATCAATCCCATCGAGAATGCAAGGGAAAGTTTGAACCCAATTGGTTAGGTCCCTTTGTTATCACTGCTACTTTTGGCTCTGGTGCTTATCAACTCTCAATGACTGAAGGAGAACAGCTCCGAGAACCAATCAACATTATCCATCTAAAGAAATTCTACACCTAAGGCATTCAGTGCTTGGTAAATGTCCTGAAAAAAATCTTAAAAATCTGAAAAAATCTTGAAAAAATGAACATCTTGGTGAAAACCTAGCAATAGGTGCCTTGATGATTCACAAAAAAAATCAAAAAATATCAAAAGTACAAAAAAATTGAAAAATATCAAAAGTACAAAAAAATTGAAAAAATGAAAAATACAAAAAAATGAAAAAAAAAAAAGAAAAAAAAAGTGCCTTGGTGAAAACCTGGAAACAGGCACCTCGGTAGCAAAAATAGAATCTCTACCAAGATGGTGAAAACTCGGCAAACGGGCACCACTTGTTCCAAAATGCTCCATCTATCAGCACAATCTTGGTCTTTCCCAGCTTTCAGTCTTGCTTTAGTTTGTACATATCTCCCAGTTTGTTCCTGCATTTCCAGTTTTCAATAAGTCGGCCTGTACACCAACCAGCTCAAGCATTTGCATCCTATCAATGTTCACACTTGGGGGCAATCAATGTCATATCTTATGGTCTCCCATGTATCTTAGACGTGTCATATCCACTCAGAGTCCTTTGAAGCTTCAAGTTGAGTCAGTCAGTCTGTCTCATCTCCAGAAAGGATTTTGCATCAACAACAATCAAACATCAAAACTCAACTGAAAACAATCTGTGCTTTTCATGATTTTATCTCCTTGTAGGCTTACTGATTCGCATTGAGATTTTTGCATATTGTGTCCCTTCGAGCTCTTCGATGATGTCTTTTATAGGATTTAGAGAGTGATGACTGGGGGCATAATCTTTTCTTTGTCTTCTGCTTGTATGTGAAAATCTAACAGCTTTGGAAATTCTGGATTGAAATGGTGTCCGACTGTAAGAGCCTCTATCTCGAATTGGATGGCCATGCGTACCTCGACCATTGATACCCAAAAAATTCAAGGAAGTTTGATCTAACTATTGTCTTTTTGAGTAAGTTCTTTCTCCTACTGTGGAATGCAATCTTGCCTAAGGATGTGAACGATAAAAGGTCACTACGGGTAATTCACATTGGATTTAGAATGATCTCTTAGCTGTTTGATGTGTTTTTAATGCAAGGCATACTCAGGTCATCACAACGTTTATGTTTTGATGCTTGTACAAATTGCTATATCAAAATGGACATGATATTCAGGTCATCCTGGCGCTTGTGCCTTGGTGCTTATATCTAATCTGACATTTCGAAAACAAAATCAATATTCATATATCCATGGTTGTTTGACCAGTGGGTGTTGTATTGATTCTTGCGCATACAAATCGATATTCATATGTCTATAGTTTCATGGCTAGTGGGCATTGTGTTGATTTATCCGGTTACCTAAAAGTTCAATGATGATAACAAATCGACATATGATCAGTGACTAGGTCCTAGGTCTTAGATTGCATTTCATTTTGCATGTCTCGTTTCATTTTGCATGTTGCATGATCTCACAATGATTAAACGAACTCAAATGCTTAAACAATTCTCCATTTGTCTCTTCCAGTCTAACAAGAGCTGAATCTCACATGAAGGTTCCTCCAATGAAATAGCAAGTAGAATCTTTTTTCGGGATCAAAATTCAAATCTGAGATCATTCATATTATTAACTACTTGCATATTCGACCTTCAATCATCACAAAAATCTAGTATTCAACTTAACTGATTATCTTACATCAAACTATCAAAATTTCAACTTGGTCAACCATGGTCAACTCATGGTCAAACCTAGTCAAACTTGGTCTTTTGGGACCTTCCAACGATGCAAAATGCGTTCTCGGATGTAAATAACCACTTCTCAGATCAATTAACATGCTTCTAAACTATCAATGCTGACTTTTCTTGTCAGATTTCAATTTTAATCCCGAAGGGGGCATGGTATTGCACATCATTCAAAGTCTGTAAATCAAATTCTATCAATCAAGTCTATCAATATCTTTCATCAGTGATCAAGACAAACAATCACGTCTAGTTACTAATTCATCAAAAGTCCTCATCGCTCGGGGCAAATCTATCATCACTTGGGGCATATCAGATTCATCGATCCATATCAATCTGGTATTCTCTTAATCTTGTAATCTGTATCAGTTTTTGCAACCATCGGATCATAGTGTTCTTCCCTTGGTTCTTCGGCAACTGAAGGATTCAGATGTGATACCTGCTAGTTCTGCTAAGACAATCGAGTCTAGAACGGGTCACTCACTTCTTATCAATCCTAAGGTTCAGAATCAGGTGTTTTGACACTTTTTCGCAATCATAGGTTCATTTGCTGCTACAGTGAACATTATCTTTGGTCATTCAAGACCTATTATCTCCATATCAATTCAATATCAATCAACTCCTATCTCAATATCTTTCAAATCGGTTTCTATCTTGAGATCGGTTTATCTTTTGAATCAGTTTCATATCTTTATCAAACACAGACTATCTTTGAACCACTGCGCTTCGCACAGTAATTCAAAGAGGGGCAAAATGTAATACCCCAAAAATGGGCTATAAGTTCATTAATCTCCTACATCATCAAATCATATGAAATCGACATCAAAGTCCTAATCTAAGGCACATCTAAACATCATCAAATCTAATTGATTATTTTAAATTTTGCATCGGAGAATATTCCTAGTAATATTCCTAATTATCTTAATTATCTTTAATTTTATAATTATTTGGCAATAAATCACATTTATCCTAAAGTTTGATTAATTGAATATTTTCATATTTAATTAATTAGATTTAATATTTGCCACTTAATTGTGTAATTAAATTTAATTATATCTATTATTAATTGTATTATTTAATTTTGACAATAAATCTAATATCATATGAATAATTGATTAAATTTTTATTTAATTAATTAAAGCAAGTTGTCATTATTTAATAATATAGTTTTTAATAAAAGTTTGATTAAATAATTGATTAACCCATAAATCAATTGTTTTATTTTTAAAAGCAGTTAAGTTCGAAATAAATCACTTTATTATTAAATTAATTCATAAATAAAACATGCACAATCATAAAAGCAAACAACTATCAATTATCAATTAAAGCTAAACTCTATTTTGAGTTAAAACTTAGCTTTTGCATGTTTTTGTGAGTTAATTATCTTTTATTTAAAAATAACTCAAAAATCAAGTTGAGTTATTTGAGTGATTTATGGCTTTTTCCCATGCACCTCCAAAGCCCTGGATTTCTATAAATTAAAGGCTTTAGCTCTTCACAAATCATCTCATATTTTGCACAATCACGCTGGAGAATTGGAATTGAAGAATCAAAGCTTTTGCGAATCGACATCTTTGTGAGATCAATCTTATTTTTGCATTCATATTACATATCATTGTTAGATTCATAGCATATCAGTTTTCAATAGCATTCATATCATATCAAGTTTTTATCATTCTTATTGCATAGAAAATATCAAAAATATAGATTAATTGCATTTATTCCATATCTAGAATTGTATTCAAATCTTTCATTTAGGTGTCGTCTAGGTCACTGATCTCGATTACAATCTGAGAACATTAATCTCGCACCTATTAGAAGGCAGTAAATCGCTTGGTTAGATAGCTTTCAATTTTGCACGATTTTGATTATCACTAACCTCTAATATTTTACTGAGTGTTGTGTTTACAGATCAGGTATAATTTTCACACACACAATGTGATGTGTACAACCACTATCAATGATCCAAGTATCATTCTTACTAACTTTAGAAATAAGTGTTGTTTCTACATACCTTTCCTCCTCTTCTAAATCATCTTTCATTGCAATAAATACTACTTCAATATCATCATCAGTGTCGGTGTCGGTGTCATCTTCTCCAACAAGGTAACATGCCTTTTTTCCTTTATCTTTGTAATCTCGATTGTCTCTGCTATAGTGTCAGTTTCCTCTTTTATTCCTTCTACCAAACTTTTCATCACTAGATCAGACATTATCTTCCTCTTTCCTGTTAGGACATCTAGCAGCAATATGGCCAACCTCTTTATAATTAAACAAGCTAAAGGTAACTTTATATTATACCTTCCTTTACCTTTTTGCAATCTATGGGCCATAAGTGCTTCAAGCTCATCAAGCTCATCTTTAGTGTTATTGTCACTTTCATTCTTTATATTATGCTTATTGATAGATTTACCAATCTTAAGATATGATATAAGAGAAGACAAAACACTCGGTAAAACACTATTGTCAAAATTATTCAGTTCAAAATTTGTTAACTTTCCAATCAGACTATCAAGAGTAAGAGGGTATGTGCAGGATCATGGTACGCCAAACTAGGCCCTTAAGTGGCAGTGGAAATTTAGAAAATCAAGTTTAGGCAAGTTGACATAAAAAATTGATCAAGTTATAATTATTATATCAAAAATATGTAAGAAGAGAATCTATATAAAATTGAATTTAGTTTCTAAGATACTAGGCCTTTTTTGAAAAATAATTATTTTATATGTTGAAAATTTTTAATTTCAATGTAGTAGTATGAAAATTTCAAGAAAAAAATAAGTAGGTGTATGTCTAACCACCTTAAACACAATCAAATGATAAATTTTTTTTACAAGATTATAGATATAACTAGTAGGCTCATGTACGGATGTGACACATATTTTTTTGTAATTTTTTTCCAAGTAAATAATTAATTATGATTTTTCTTCTACAACTTTTCTAGAATACAAAAAATCTCATGTCTAACCATGTTAACTTAGTCTAAACTTTATCAAATTAAAAAAAAATTAATTTTTCTTGTAGTAAAAAAATCATAGAATGTGACACCTGTTTTGGATTTCAAAAATGTTATATAGTTTGAAAGTTAAGGCTATTTTTCAATAAGTCTATCAATCATGACTAGAAAGATAACAAATGGGTGTATGTTTGACCACATTAAACAAAATCAAATGATAATATTTTCTTATAAGATTCTAGATAAAAGAAGTTGACTCATGGCTGGATATGATGTAGATTTTTTATATTTTTTTTCCAAGTAAATAATTAATTATTATTTATTTTCTACAATTTTTCCAGAATATAAAAACTCTTGTGTCTGACCACCTTAACTTAGTCAAAACTTCATCAAATTGAAAGAATTGTTTATTATTATTGTATTAGGTGAAGCATAGAATGTGATTTATATTTTAGATTTCAAAAATGTTATATTTCTTGAAAGTTATAGTTGTTTTTCAAAGAGTCTATCAATCAGGACTTCTTTTTCACATTGCCACTTTTTGACATACCATGATCCTACATATACCCAAGAGTGTTATTAGGTGCAGCGCTCATTTCATGAATCAAAGATATTCTAATTGAATAGATAGGCAACATGGTTCTCAGTATCTTACTTACAACAGTATCTTCAGATATAATACCTCCTTCTCCTCGGATAGCATTGACTACCTCTTTGATTTGGTTTGAATATTGTGTGATGTTCTCTCCTTTCATCTTCATGTCATCAAATCTACTGCTCAAGCTTTCATCTTGGGCTCTCATCACATTTGCATCACCATCATGAACTAGAGTAAGTTTCTCCCACATTTGCTTCACTATAGTGCAATCCTTGATATTATCAAATTCAACATCAGATAGAGTAGAAGCAATCTCTATCATAGTAATATTGTGTTCATGTCGATCTCTCAACTGATCAATAGTCAAAGGTCCAACATTCAATTGTATGTAGCCATTGTAAAGTAAACTTATAGAAGATTCTCCAATTCCAAATATGTGAAGTCTCATCCGGCTTTTCCATGTGGTGAAGTTGTCTTTGTTCAGCTTCGACACTTCCCTCTTATACATCTTGTGATCTTTCTTCTCAAGTCCTTAAAACTTTATTCCAAGAAACCAATACACTCTGATACCAATTATTAGAATAACTGAGAGGGGGGGGTGAATTAGTTAGATCTATTATCCTAGAGTTCCAAATAAACAGATGAACCTTCTGAAACAATTTCAAAAAATTATGTAGCTCAGTAACATAAAATATCAATCTATCTGTGCACTTTACTGATTACCAATAATTATCCAACTGTGATTGCTAACTAAATCAACTATGCAGTATGTAGAGTATGAAAACAAAATAATCATAACAAATAAAACATAACACAATGATTTAACATGGAAACCCTGCTAACGGAAAAACCACCTAGGACCGGTAACCCAAAATAATTCACTCTTCTGAAGTGAGCTCGCTAAAGAGACAACCTTGTTAAAGGTTACAATGCACTTTGTTAAGTGTGACCTGGTTAGAGGATTTATCACTAACATTTAAATTTTGATTAGAATTCACTGTGGAGTCAACAAGATAACACTTTACATTCAACGAATGTCATAGAGTAATACAATAAGACTGTTAAGTCCACTCAGTTAAGAGATTTTTTGAATCAATGGTGAAACTGATACAGTACTGATCTGATTCAAATACAACTCAATTACAAATATTCAGATCTATGCTAAGCTCATAAAATCCTCTGATTGTTAATCAATTTCACTTCCTCAATATTTCTCAACTTACTTTCACTTGGTAAATAGTTCTCTAATGCTCAGTAATGTCTGCAACTTGGTTCTTTCAATAACTAGTTTGATTAGGCATGCATGAATACAGTCTTCACATGAAATCTCTGCAGTCTCCTTCTTTCTAGCATGTTTCAATAATGAAACTCATATCCCTTATATGGACAAGTAAATCATTTTCATATCAACCATTAGATTTTACCTCTTAATCTCCTTCATCCATTTTGTCGCTTAAACATTCCTCAAGAGATGTGTCATTAACACATTTCAATCTCATCCTTTAGATCATCTCTAAATTTTGTCAATCATGGATCTCATAACTAACTTTATCCTTAACCTCAAAATCATAACAATTTGCATCTCATCAAATTCAATCGGTTGTTTTTAGAATTTAATTTTTTCATTTATACTCATTTAATATAGAAATGCGTTGGTGATAACTAGCTCAGTTATACTGTCACTCAGTATACACTACACTGGCTCAGTGTATACATAAATCTTTAATTACCAACCACATTGACTTGTTCAATTTCAGATCTCTTCTTCATAATAGATTAATGTAACATGCTCAAGTCAACAATATAAACCCATAGACTCATCAATAAGTTACCCAATGTTTACCTTATCCTTATCTGTCATATCCATCTTTTCCTCATGTAGATATCTCAGTTCTTCATCGTTTCTTCCTTCAATAGATGTTCAAATGTTTGTAACTAACATGATAAGTACTGTCAAAACTAGTTGACATCAATAACAACATATTGACTGATTTAATCATCTTACACATTATTTCAGTATCTCAGTGATCTCTAATCATTGTTTATTTAGTTCATTAGATATTCAAGTTGTTGTAGTTCATCAAGTATAAGGAAACTGGATGAACAGTTTAGATATTAGAGATGACCGAGAGATATTAGTGGATTAGTCTTTACCAAGAACTCTACAAATGAGAGAGAAGAATCATCTAAGAAAGAAGAGTAGATAAATGTTTATACATTTCCAAAACTGAAGAAGACAACATACTATCACTATGGAAAACTGTGCCACACACAAAATGTATACAAGAGAAAAGTCGATAAGTCATTTTTTACTTCTAAATTTGATAGATATTGTTACAATTGCAACAAGTATGGTCATCAAGAATTTGACTGTAGATCCAAATTTCAAAAGACTGCAAGGTAACACAAATTTGATGATTATTTCTACACATGAAATAATTATGGACACAAATCATAAGATTGTAGATCACAAAAGAAGAATAACTAGATACCGAATAGATAAGTAAATTCTATCAGATGAGATTATAACAAAAGGATTACTTGTACAACTTGTGGATGATACGGTCATATTGTAGAAAATTTTAGAAGATTACAAATGGGAGGAAATACTGGTACTTGGAAAACTTCAGACATGGTATGTTTTCATTGTCACAAGGTCGCTCACTTGAGAAAAGACTATAGGTACCAAAAGTATGCACCCAATGATGAAGACTCTAAAGGAAAAGGTACAATAAATATTGATGATATTCGTAATCAGATAGAAAAGATATGGAGAAGAAAGACTGAAGATAGTGGAACATCAGTTGGATCACTCAATGAGACCTCATCATATGGATCGAGTGACTCTACAACTACAAACTAAACCATACAGATAGGTATGGGAACTCTATTTGAATTTTTTTTATCATACATCAATTCCTCGCAATCATGAATTGATATCAAAATCAGCATATGGTCAGATGCAATGGGATAACTCTTATTGTTGTGAAAGTTAGTATAGTCGGTAAGCATAACCAAGTAAGATGGATGACAAATGGAGAAGTATTGAGTAACTGAGTGAAGATTAGTGGTCAGTATGATTTGTTAATATGATTTAGAACAATAGAGAGGGGGGGTGAATCAATTGCTCTCAGGTCTAGATGTATAAAACAATCTTTCAAACTCTTCAACAAATCAGATCTAATAACCAACACCTACTCAGTCATTAGTAATAGCATAACAGAAACATATAACAATCCAGTCCACTTATCCAAAAGCATCTAACTTGTAAAACATAGAAATGTTCAAACCAAAACATTCACACAAGTATCAACACTAGGATTTATAGTGGAAACCCAATTTGGGAAAAACCACTTTGTAACATGTTATTATTATGTTCACTCTTCTGAAGTGAGCTCGGTGAAAAGCCAACCCTGTCAAAGGTTACAAACACACTGTCAGGTGTGACCCGGTTAAAAGATTTCAACCACACTATTAAAAGTGCACCTTGTTATAGAACTTACATACACTCCATTAGAATGCAACCTTGTTCAAAGGATTTATACCTATGACTATTAGGTCAACCTCTATTAAAAGGATTTTGACTGTTACAATGGTTAGAAAGTAGCAATAATATTGATCTGAGAAACATACAACTCACTTTGCAAATATCAGATCCAATTTTGTACACATATGCAAGCTTACTGACTGTGAATCTTTTCCATCTCCATCACTGATCTACTTAGAACCCTTCAAGCAATCACAACACTTCTCCTTTAGTCTTTTCTGCTTACACAATCAATAACAATACTTCTAGCATTCACTTCTTTCCATGCCTTCAACCTCTCGCTTAGGTTTCCTTAATACTACCTCTATTACATCAATACATCTTTTGCCGCTTAATCTCCTTCGTAAATCTTAGGGTTAAGTCAAATTCATTAAATCCATCCTACATTATGTTCTTCGACTTATCTTTGAAATATCTTGAATCTCTTAAATATTTACAATAAAATATTTTATAGTGCATTAAATGCTTTCATACAATCAATAAATAAAGTCAACACATTTTACATAATTCAAGAATTCAATGATGTCAGCTGAAAATCTAAATTCTTCAATAAATGCAAAATACTGACACTCGGTCAATACTATGTCCAACTTCTTAGTCTTCTCTAGAAAGCTCGGTCACCACATAAACTGTTCCCTCAGCTAACACTATCTTCCTTGGCAATTAATTGGTGTTCAGTCAACACTATTTTTACTCGGCATTCACTAGCTCAGTTGATACAAACAACACTTAGCTTAAACTAGATTTCTTCACTTATGCTCGATTAAGCCTACCGGTTTAGCTTTCATTCTTACTAAGATAAACAATACATTGTCTTATCATTGTGCCACATAATCAAGTACTCATTGAAGTATCAAGATAACTCAACCTTTCCTTAGGTGTTATTGTTACCAACCTTTCCTATCCCCTTCGCAACACTCAAATAGATATAGTACTTTCTTAAATAGAAATATTCTTACCAATTAAGGTTTGACATCAATGACAATACAACAATCACTTCAATTACAGTTTCCAACAATTTCCCTCTTTGGCATTGATGGCAACACCATATGAATATCACATGAATTACCAACCAATCCAGAACTTATCTGTCTATCAGAGAAATGTATTATATGCTTAGCTTCATTCTGATACATAATTAATTAGCCATGCATGACCATCCATTGAATTTCTCTCACTGTCTTGATCTTCTCATTCTGTGTATTCATCTCTCATTATCTCCCTCTTTGACAAAAAATGCCAAGGCAACAACAAAAAAACATAGATCCTGTAGATGGAGATATCATCCTTTCAGTTCAGTAGGATATTTCTCCCTCTCTCATCTTGCTTATGACTTATTTTGACTTGTTGTGCTCTTCACAACTCTAGGTTGCTTCTAAAGTGTGACCTTTCTCTGCATCAATATGTTAGATGTTCTTTGCAGCACACTTGATGCAGTGCTCCTAGCTTGACTAGGCAGCCTCAGTTAGGGGAAGGACCCCTAATTGACTTCTCAGGTATTCATGAGCTTCTTTAGGTAAAGCTTTAGTGAATATATCTGCTATTTTTTCCTTCGTATTCACATATTCCATGCAGACCTCTTTATCTTGTACCAGTTCTCTCAAGTAGTGATACTTGATGGCAATTTGTTTGGTCTTTGTGTGCATCACTAGGTTTTTAGAGATGTTGATAGCACTTGTGTTGTCACAGAAGATGACAACTCATTCAGTGATTTCTTCTTTCATGCCCACTAACAATTTCTTTATCCATATCAAATTTGAACAATTGACAGCTGTAGCCACATACTCAGCTTCAACAGTAGATTGGCAAATGCAATTTTGTTTCTTGCTTGTCCAAGAAACTAATCTCTGTCCAAGAAAGAAAGCTCCACCATTAGTACTCTTTCTATCATCCACATTTCCTACCCAATCAACATTTGTATACACTCTTAGTTCAAATTTGTCATGCTTCTTGTAGTACAATCCATAGTCAACAATTACTTTCAAGTATCTCATGATTCTTTTAACCGCCATCATGTGAGTTTCCTTAGGATTGGTAGAAAATCTTGCCATAATCCCAATAGCTAATGCAATATCCGGTCTACTATGTACAACATACTATAGCTTTCCAATCATAGATCTATACAAAGTCTGGTTAACTTCTACAGTATCATCATTCTTAGACAACTTTTGTCTAGTAGCCATGGGAGTACTTACTGGCCTTGAGTCTTCCATACCAAAGGTTTTCAATATCTCATGAACATATTTAGACTGGGTGATGAAGATTCCTTTCTCAATCTGATATACTTGCAAACCAACAAAAAATTTGATCTCTCCAAACATGCTCATTTCAAATTCAGTTTGCATTTCATTTGAGAATTTCTTACACAAGGCATCTTGTCCACCAAATATAATATCATCTACAAAGATTTTGGCTAACAGGATTCCTTTACCTTCTTCATCTTTCATGTAGAGATTGCTTGTGTCATTTGTCCTTGAGAATCCAATATGTATTAGGTAGTTGTGCAATCTTGTTAGTAAACAGATTTGTCCTTTCTTATTCCTTATGACAATATGACTCTTGATGCCCGAATGATGACCAAAACCCACTTACAATAGTTGAAAAGCCATCTTCTGATGACTAGCTTTTCTCTGAATTGGTAGGTACAGCTCCCTATGTGAATGATTTTCAAAGAATTATGTTTGATTCCTAAATCTAATCTAGGTATGTTCTTAACCTGAGAGCACGAGAGGCTATCCAAATTAACTCTAACTAAAATTAATTCAGGCAAGGGAAAATGCTTCTAATTTATGACCAAGCAACAAACTCACAAATCCTATGAATCTAAATGCTTAGTAACTATCTACAGAAATGCAAATAAACTTCTTCTGAAACTTTCTCCAAATCTTCCAAAGCACATCCTACTCTAGTTGATTCAGACCTTCATCATGAAAGAATGGAACATCCTTCCTTTCTTCCTGTAATTCAGATTGTAAAAGAAAGAAATAGAAAAGCATCAACTAACTAAGTGGAACCGAAAATTATTGACATACAATCCTCTTTATTGGCTCTACAATATTAAGTCCGATACATCAACAATTTTGCCGACCTCTTCATTTACTTTTACAACAATATTATAGAGATTACATCATACAACCTTCCTAAGAATGCCAAGTGTTTCAACTTCTAAAATTTGAAAGGACTTAGGACAGATGCTCTCAAAATTACAACAAGAAGGAGCCAAAATGACTTTGACTCTTCATCTGATTCACCTTCAAGAAGGTGAAATGAAAAGACTTCATCAATCCAATATGATTTACAATAAAACATCAAAATTAATGAATCATAAAATGGAAATGACACTAGATAGCTGCATGCTAGTACTCATGAAGGAATTATCACTGCCAACATTCTCTCTCTATGCTATTGAAATGAATCTGACATAACTCAACTCCCCTGATCAGAGTGACATATTCCCTGTTTATAAATGTTCAACCATTGCACTATACCAAACCTCTTCTTTGTCTTCATTTAATAATCTTTTCTTTTATGCCAAGCTCAGGTGTCAAACCACGTGATGAAATCCCACTTTGCCTCTAAGAATCTTCCTCCCAATCAAAGGAAAATGGGAACCATAGATTCACCTCCGCTAATGAGTCTTTGGGACCCACTGCCATGCGTCCGCATCTCACATGATCACATAACATGTTTTTAAATTCGTGCAATCATGCAACCGCTCTATGAATAGCACAATATTTAATAAATATTCCATCTCATCATCGCACTTGCGCTATTGGCCTTTGTGGATCCCAGCAAAACACACTCCCATTTGCCCGAGCTTTCATTTCGCCTTGTTGCATAAAACACTAACTGAGTGAGCGAGTACACGTGGCATGATCCTGCATGATCAAATAGAATCTCCCACACCATAGCGGCAAAGTGGGAAGCCGTTGATTAAGTATCTACCACTCTTTTGAACCCATGGGCTACGTGTCCACCTCCCACTAAACCGCAAAGCATATTCCTTCACACAACAGCGAAGCGAGAACCATGGCTTTGGCACCAAGAATATTCTAACCCCGTACAAAAGCTTTTGGACCCACCAACACGTGGCACAATCTCGCATGATTGCATAGTAGTATTTTAATCTATGTGATCATGTGACTACTCTTTCCTTCACCTTTTCATTGGATATCCACCTGTCAACCGCCAGACCTTTCTATTTGTGTGGGACCCATTGTCGCATGATCGCATAGCAATATTTTAATCTATGCGATCATGCGACCGCTCTATGATTGGTCAACTCTAAGCATCTTTAGTCCCACCTGGACATGTGAAAGGATCTTGGGAATGCTTGCTATTGTCAACCGTCTTGTCTTTTCTCATCGGACACAAAATTGCTATGTGTCTTTATCCCACTATCCCACCAAGATAACATGACATCATTTAGGGAAAGCGGAAACCACAAATTCATTAAGAGTTGCAAAGGGGTTAAGCAAATAGCTAGTGCACAAGGCATGACAACCGTAGATGAAATCTCTTGGGCCCACCGGAACATGTGGCAAGATCTCACATGATCGCAAGACAGTTCTTTCAGTCCTGCGATCTTGCGACCTCCGTTGATTCTTCTTTAGCATGCCACATAGTATAAATGCCTTCAGATCCACCACTCCATGTGTCTCAATCCTGCTATGCCGCAAAGAAAGGCTATCATCGATTCTGACCAAAATGAAAATATGAACTGGGCCTACATCTGCTGAGGAGTCCACGTGGCTGCATCTCGCATGATCACAAGACCAGTTTCTATGTCATGCAATCTTGCAGGAACCGTAGATCTGGGGACCTCAGGGCTTCCACTATCTTGTCATTGACTTTTCACCACTACTCGGGCTCCCATTTCATATTGTCACATGATCGCAAGGTACTATTTTATTTCTTGTGATCATGCGACCGCTTTGAAGAGAAGCACTTTGAAACATACATAGTCAATAACCATGATACTTATGCACATGCCTCTTAACACTATAAAGTTTGGCTTCATTGAATCTTAATCATCTCTGCACTAAGAAGCTCCCAGTGAATTGGATTTAAATAATGAACTTTCAAAATTACCATAATGAAACCTTGTCCAAAAGGATCCCAAATAATCTTCAGTTCAATCCATTCCATGACTGTCCATGCTTTGCTTTTTGCAATGTACACACTATTATATAAAAATCTGAATGATTCAATGCTAATTCCGTCACAACATACATCACATGAAGAGTCCTCTCCTGATTCTTTTGAATGTCTGAAACTCAAACATCATTTGTCTTATTGAAAAGATCATCAATAGAGCACCATTTTCTTTGCTAGGTTGGGGTCTATAACCTACCCAATGTAGAAAGACCTTTAGAACAACCCACCCGGCTCAGAGAAAGAAAAACAATGATAGGGAAACCTGGCAAAGAAAGCCTACCTAAAAAGACTTAGACCTAGACTGAGACATGACCGGACATAGCTATGAGACCAAAACCTTCCACTTTGACAGCATGGTTATGGGGTGAAAAGTGGGGCAACAGCTGGCTCTGACTGGGGACTTAAACATTCCCATGTTTAAGAAATGAATCTTGAATCTCTAGTTTCGCAAAGGGTAAATAAAAAGGACAGAAACACAACAAAACTGGAACAAGAACAAAGGAAAGGAAACAAGGGAAAGCGGCTAACCTAGGAAACACAAAAGAACAAACACAACTATGTACAATACAGGGGCTACCTATTTTCAATTTGCCATTTGATAAAGCTTCAAATCCCGACCATTGAAGGTCAGTGGTAGTACCTCACCATCATGATAAGCCAGCTTGAAAGAATTGTTTTCCAATGCTTGATGAATCACAAATGGCCCTTTCCACAGGCTATCAAACTTCTTGTGCATTCCTTTAGGAGAATTATGTTTATCCCATAGCAGCACACTATCACCTATCACGAATTTCCATGGCCTTGCCTTCTTATCAAATATCTCCTTCACTTGCATCTGATGTTGAGTGATATGATTGACTATCTTTGCTCTTTCCTCTTCCAGCTTGCTCAGATAGAGGATCCTCTTTTCCAAACCATCTCTGTAAATGTCATCTTCAATTACTATTCTTAGTTTATTTGTGGCCAGCTCCAAAGGTAAAGGAAGATTTGCTTTGGTCCCATAAACAAGCTCAAAAGGTGATATACCAATTGCTCTTTTCGGTGTTACCCTGTCTACCCACAATGCCGCATGAATCTTTTTATGCCAGTTCTTCTGATTATCTGATACTAATTTCTTAACAATATTGATCAGATTTTTGTTAGTGGATTCAGCCTGTCTGTTTCCTTGTGGGAAATAATCTGATGAATGGCTAATAGTGATTCCATATTCAAAATAGAAGCTAGTAATCTCAACTGAAGAAAAATAGTCTGCATTGTCCATTACTAACTTAAGTGGAACACCAAACCTAACCAGTATGTTTTCTTTGAGGAATTCACATACCACTTCAGAAGTTGTTTTCTTCGTTGCCTTGGCTTCCACCCACTTGGTGAAATAGTTAGTGGCAGTTATTATATACTAGTGACCAGCGCTAGATATTGGATTGATTGGCCCAATGAAATCAAGGCCCCACTACTGGAAAGGCTCTTCAATGATGAAAGGCTTCAACGGAAGAGCAGCTAATTGAGGACATCTAGTGAAAATTTTGCATTTCTCACACTTGGCTACCCATGCATATGCATCTCTGAACATACCGGGCCAGTAATAATACTGTCTTAATATTTTGAATGCTGTCACTGAAGATGAAAAGTGCCCACCATAGGCCTCATCATGAAAAGTATTCAATAATTTCTCTTGTTGTTGCTTATCTACACACCTAAGAAAAGTGCCATCAATTGCCTTCTTAAAAAGCTTACCATCCCAAATCACAAACTTAGCTGCCTTCAATCTGAGATCTCTCCTCTGTCTTGGCATCATGCCTTCTGGACACTCTCCATATGTTATAAAATAAGCAATGTCTTCAAACCATATGTCCCGAAGACCCACAGCTAGGACTAGTTGTTTTTCTTCAGATTCTTCCAGCTCTTTTTCAGCTTTGTCTTCTGCAATTTCTCTACACAGAGCATTCCCCTTTATCAGCTCAGTGGGCAGAATTTATATATCATATTCCTATGTTTTTGCTATCCATGATCCTCTGGTATTGCACCCCACTTCTTGCTGCGTCAACACACTTTTAACTGCTACATCCGGCACATAAACTACAGAATGTGAATGCAAGATGTAAAATCTAAAGTTTTTCAATGCCTTGACCACTGAAAATGCATGTTTTTCAATCTGAAAATATTTTAACTCATGATTTTTCAGAGGAACACTCATAAAAGCTATTGGAGCTTGTATGTCTTCATCATTTTTCTACATAAGTATAGCTGATAAAGTATGTTCAGATGCATAACAATAAATAATAAAATCTCTGCTATAATCTGGATGACATAATACTAGAGCATGAGCAATGGCATTTTTAATATTTTGAAAAGCATGCTTACTTTCTTCACTCCATTTAAAATTTGAATCACCTTTCATCATATCTATGATGCATTTAGTTATTTCAGCAAAGTCTGGTAAAAAATGCCTAAGGAAATTAACTTGGCCAAAGAATGATTTAACTCTCATTTTATTTATTGGTAGACTTAATCTTCTGATGGCTTCAACATGCTCTTGATCAATTCCGATTCCGTCTTGAGAGACTATATGGCCAAGGAGTTTTCCTTCTGTTACACAGAATACAAACTTTTTTGGATTGAGGGAAATCCCATCATCTCGACATCTCTACAATACTTTTCTCAAATCCTTAATGTGATCCTTTCTTTTCTTTGAAAATACAGTAAGATCATCTAAATATATTACTATGATTTGATCCTTCAAATCAGCAAATGTCTTACTCATGCATCTTTGAAAGGTGGCACCAGCATTGATGAGCCCAAAAGGCATCCGGTGGTATGCAAATGTACCCCATGGTGTAGTAAATGTCATTTTATGCTGATCTTTTTCTTCAACTTCAACCTAATTGTAACCAGAGAACCCATCAAGCATAGACATCATTTCTGATCTAGCCACTATCTATAGCAAGTAATCCATATTAGGAAGTGCAAAGTTATCCTTAAGAGATGCCTGATTCAAATTCTGGAAATCAACACAAATCCTGATTTCTCCGTTCTTCTTCCACACTGGCACTATATTAGCTATCCATGTGGAGTGATGGATAGGATAGATAATCCGAGCTTTCAACATTTTATCCACCTCCCTGAATATAGCATCTGCAACTTTAGGATTATAATTCCTTTTCTTCTGTCGAAAAGGCACTACATCAGACTTCAAAGGAATCTGATGTTTTATTTTTCCATCTCCATAGATTTTCAAATCTTCATAGCTCCAAGCGAAAACATCTCTGTATTCTAGAAAGAGCAGTTTGGCAGCTTCTTTTTCTTCAGGCGAACAACATTTACCAATGTTTATCATCTTGGGATTATTATCATCACCAATATTTACTCCTTCATATTCACCAGTATTAGGCCCTTTTCTAGCTCTTTTTTATTTTACATAAGCATCATGCCTATTAAACAACTTCTCTAAAGATAGAAAATAAGGAGGAATGATATCACCTAGTACTTGAACCTCATCAAATTGCTTTCCATGGTTAGAATTTTCTTCCTCTTTTTCATGCTAATATTCAAAACTGATTTTGCCATTTTCTAGAAACAATTGCAAGCTTTTGTCATCCTCAAACACTTGCCATGAATCTATATTATCTGGGACAGCAGCTCGATATACAACTTCAATCTGATACTTCTTGTTTTTAAAGTTCCGATGAGGCAACAACAAAGACGTAGAGACAACCAATGAATCTACTTTGGTATTTAGCTCTCTTGGTATTGCTTCAATAGAAAAGGTGTCCAGACCTTCTATCTAATCCCAAACTTTATTTTTGTAGTTTTTTAATCTTTGATTCTTCACTGAATATTGTCCTCTAACCTGCCTTACTATAACCTCTGCATCACCTTTAGCTTTCAGCACTTTAACACCTTTTTCTTTTGCTACTGCTAATCCCAGTAGTAAGGCTTCATATTCAGTGGTATTATTGGTATTTCCAAACTCTAATTTGAATGCCATAGGTTCAAGTTCTCCTTGAGGAGGAATCAATACAACACCTACACCTGATCCTGATGAAGAACAGCTTCCATCAAATGCAAGAACCCATAAGTTTGATAATTCCTTTTCTTCACCTAATTTCTTTTCATTACCATCTTCATCCTTATTTCCGTTTAGAGATTCTTCAGTAAACATCATGTAATTACCAAATTCTACTTCTTGATAAAGTATTTGAGCCTTAGGATCATCTGATTTCATGACTGTATACTTCACCTTTTCCTCAGGCTCTAATCTGATTTTCTTATTCCCAATTGGTATGACAGCATGAGACCAATCTAGCTTTATTTCTCCTCCTAAGTCTCTACAAAAACTTCTACTTAAGAGAAGCCCATAGCTTGCTGGGATGTCAACTACCAGGATAGTCATCAAAAGTTTCTTCTCAGGATGAGATGCCAAAGCTACCTGTGCATCCTTGATTTGGCCAATTAAAGGAACTTGTTTGGTATCCATCGAATAACATTTCCCATACACCTTAGTGAGATTAAGATTCAAAGCTTTGGCTACAAAATAAGGCATGACATTATCTGATGCACCTAAATCTATTATACAATTACTTAATTTGCATCCATTAACATAGAGTGAAACATAGAAGGGAGGAGGTTTTTGTCCAGGTGACGTTGCTAACACAATAGATTCTTCTTCTTTAAACAAATCAGCTATTAATGTTTCATCCCCTTCTACCACAATAGCACTATTATTTAATTCTGAAATATTTCCTTTACACCATTCTGCTATTCTTTTAAATTCTAAAGGGTGCGATTTTAAATAATCCAAAAAAGAAATCTAAATTTTAGATTCTTCACAGAATTGAACAGCATCAAAAGATAATTTATCTTTACCTAGCTGAAAGTTTGATGCCTTCTGATCAGTATCAGCACTAATTCTCACAGGACTAGGATCACTTTTATGAGGATTGCTGAAAGACCGGTTCTTTAATTTCTGATTCCTGGTGAGCACTGTATATGAGTTTCCATCTATAGTAGCATAGCATTCGCCTTTAGATTCAGAATCAGATTCATACTCCACAAATAAATTTCCAGAGTCACCAGTTGAGTATGTATCCTCTTCTACAATAGGAGCTGCTATATTTAGTTCATTGGTGGTCAATAACTTCATCATACGAGCAATTTCTAGGCAATTCTCATTAGTGTGATCTGTAGTCAAATGAAACATGCACATGTTTCCTTTTTTTGGTGCGGCTTCAATCTGCAACCTAGGTTGAGGGCCTGTAAGTTGCAAAAATCTATTGTCCATGTTTCTTCCGGGCATATTCTAAAAATTACACTGATTAGAATTATTGAATCCTGGTAATTGCCTTTTCATAGCAACCAATTCATTGCACAATTTTTGAATCATTTCATCAGATGACGAGGTACTACTTGAACTTCCTTTATTTTGTAACTCTCTTTTCCATTTTCTTGCTGAAATTAAATCTTCTTCACATTCAATAGCTTTCTTTTGTGCATCCGCTAAATCTACGGGACGTGCCTTTCTCAACTCATAATTGATATTCAGAGGCATGGCACTTATGAATTTTTTTTTAAGATTACCAACAGTAGGTCTACCTACAACAGGGATTCTACTAACAATCTTATTGAAGACAGCTACAAAATCCCTCATGCTCATTTGAGGCTATTTTTTGATGGATGTTAATTGTGTCAATAAAATATGCTCATCTTCTATTGTCTTAAAATGATCTTCAAATGTTGTTCTCATCACATTCCAATTGGTGATGGAACCATCATCTAGATAATAAAACCAATCTGCTGCACTATCTGTTAAAGTCTCAACAAATAATCTCACAGCAACGTCCTCATGTGCCACCCCTAAAATATGAGTAGCAGCAAAGAAGGCTTTAATATGTTCATCAGTGGTGACTTTTCCGTCTCCTGAAAACTTAGGAAAATTTTTTCTTGATCCAGCAGGGAGTGGGTGATAAGCTGTTAGTGCCAATGGTCCTACTGCAGCAGCCCATGGAGCAGCCATGATAGTTCTAGCATAGTATGGTGGAAAATTAACAACTGGGGGAGTAGTAGTACCGTGAAGTGTTAACACTTGACAAGTGTTCTGTGAAGTGCTTTGATTTCTAATAGGAGAAGAAGGTGTACTCTAAATTTTCCTTTCTCCTTTCTTTCTAGGAACTTCTAGGATGGGAAAACCAAGCTCTGCTAATGTATCAAATGTAGGATCTCATCCACCCTATTCTCTGGTACTCTTGAGGAATCTTATTTGCTCCAGGATGATGTAGCTTACTGATCAAATGACTATTTGTATCCCCAGCAGAGTCCCCAAAAATTTGTTAGTAAATAGATTTGTCCTTTCTTATTCCTTGTGACAATATGACTAGCTTTTCTCTGAATTGGTAGGTACAGCTCCCTATGTGAATGATTTTCAAAGAATTATGTTTGATTCCTAAATCTAATCTAGGTATGTTCTTAACCTGAGAGCACGAGAGGCTAACCAAATTAACTCTAACTAAACTTAATTCAGGCAAGGAAAAATGCTTCTAATTTATGACCAAGAAACAAACTCACAAATCCTATGAATCTGAATGCTTAGTAACTATCTACAAAAATGCAAATAAACTTCTTTTGAAACTTTCCCCGAATCTTCCAAAGCACATCCTACTCTATTTGATTCAGACCTTCATCATGAAAGAATGGAACATCCTTCCTTTCTTCCTGTAATTCAGATTGAAAAAGAAAGAAAAAGAAAAGCATCAACTAACTAAGTGGAACCGAAAATTATTGACATACAATCCTCTTTATTGGCTCCGTAATATTAAGTCTGATACATCAACAATTTTTCTGACCTCTTCATTTACTTTTACAACAGTATTATAGAGATTACATCATACGGCCTTCCTGAGAATGCCAAGTGTTTCAACTTCTAAAATTTGAAAGGACTTAGGACATATGCTCTCAAAATTACAACAAGAAGGAGCCAAAATGACTTTGACTCTTCATCTAATTCACCTTCAAGAAGGTGAAATGAAAAGACTTCATCAATCCAATATGATTTACAATAAAACATCAAAATTAATGAATCATAAAATGGAAATGACACTAGACAGCTGCATGCTAGTACTCATGAAGGAATTATCACTGCCAACATTTTCTCTTGTGCTATTGAAATGAATCTGACATAACTCAACTCCCCTGATCAGAGTGACATATTCCCTGTTTATAAATGTTTAACCATTGCACTGTACCAAACCTCTTCTTTGTCTTCATTTAATAATCTTTTCTTTTATGCCAAGCTCGGGTGTCAAACCATGTGACAAAATCCCGCTTTGCCTCTAAGAATCTTCCTCCCAATCAAAGGAAAATGGGAACCGTAGATTCACCTCCACCAATGAGTCTTTGGGACCCACCGCCACGCGTCCGCATCTCGCATGATCGCATAACATGTTTTTAAATTCATGTGATCATGTGACCGCTCTATGAATAGTGTAATATTTAATAACTATTCCATCTCATCATCGCACTTGCACTGTTGGCCTTCATGGGTCCCAGCAAAACACAGTCCCATTTGCCCGAGCTTTCATTTCACCTTGTCACATCAAACACTAACTGAGTGAGTGAGTACACATGGCATGATCCCGCATCATCGCATAGAATCTCCTACACCATAGAGGCAAAGCAGGAAGCCATCGATTAAGTATCTACCACTCTTTCGGGCCCACAGGCTACATGTCTACCTCCTGCTAAACCGCAAAGCATATTCCTTCCCACAGCAGCAAAGCGGGAACCATGGATTTGGAACCAGGAATATTATAACCATGTACAAAAGCTTTTGGACCCACCAACACGTGGCACAATCTCGCATGATCGCATAGCAATATTTTAATCTATGCGATCATGTGACTACTCCTCTTCACCTTTTCATTGGATATCCACCTGTCAACTACCAAACCTTTCTATCTGTGTGGGACCCATTGTCGCATGATCGCATAGCAATATTTTAATCTATGTGATCATGTGACCGCTCTATGATTGGCCAACTCTAAGCATCTTCGGTCCCACCTGGACATGTGAAAGGATCTTGGGAATGCTTGTTGTTGTCAACCATCTTGTCTTTTCTCATCGGACACAGAATTGCTATGTGTCTTTATCCCGCTATCCCACCAAGATAACATGACATCATTTAGGGAAAGAGGCAACCAAAGATTCATTAAGAGTTGCAAAGGGGTTAAGAAAATAGCTAGTGCACAAGGCATGACAACCGTGGATGAAATCTCTCAGGCCCACCAGAACATGTGGTGAGATCTTGCATGACCGCAAGACAGTTCTTTTAGTCTTGCAATCTTGCGACCTTCATTGATTCTTCTTTAGCATGCCACACAGTATAAATGCCTTCAGATCCACCACTCCACATGTCTCAATCCCATTATGCTGCAAAGAAAGGCTACTGTCGATTCTGACCAAAATGAAAATATGAACTAGGCCCGCATCTGCTGAGGAGTCCATGTGGCTGCATCTCGCATGATCACAAGACCGGTTGCTATGTCATGTGATCTTGTGGGAATCGTAGATCTGGGGACCTCAGGGCTTCCACTGTCTTGTCATTTACTTTTCACCACTACTCAAGCTCCCATTTCATATTTTCGCATGATCGCAAGGTACTATTTTATTTCTTGTGATCATGCGACCACTTTGAAGAGAAGCACTTCTTTGAAACATACACAGTCAATAACCATGATACTTATGCACATGCCTCTTAACACTATAAAGTTTGGCTTCATTGAATCTTAATCATCTCTGCACTAAGAAGCTCCCAGTGAATTGGATTTAAATAATGAACTTCTTTCAAAATTACCATAATGAAACCTTGTCCAAAAGGATCCCAAATAATCTTCAGTTCAATCCATTCCATGACTGTCCATGCTTTGCTTTTTGCAATGTACACACTATTATATAAAATGAAATATGAATGATTCAATGCTAATTCTATCACAACATCCATCACATGAAGAGTCCTCTCTTGATTATTTGGAATGTCTAAATCTCAAACATCATTCCTCTTATTGAAAAGATCATCAATAGAGCACCTTTTTCTTTGCCAGGTTGGGGTCTATAACCTACCCAATGTAGAAAGACCTTTAGAACAACCCACCTGGCTCAGAGAAAGAAAAATAATGATAGGGAAACCTGGCAAAGAAAGCCTACCTAAAAAGACTTAGACCTAGACTGAGACATGACCAAACATAGCTATGAGACCAAAACCTTCCACTTTGACAACATGGTTATGGGATGAAAAGTGGGGCAACAAATCTCTCATACCATGCTCTAGGAGCTTGCATTAATGTATATGGTGCTTTATTCAGTTTGCAAACCATGTGTCTTCTGTTTGGATCAACAAATCCTTATGGCTGTTCAATATATACTTCTTCTTCTAGTATACCATGTTAGCACGTGCAAAATTTTCATGGCTCCTGGTCTTTTCCCCTAGTCCCTGCAGTGTTTTTCCTGGTCTCTGGCCTTAAACCCTTAGTTCAAATTCAAAATATAGCCATTGCATAAAGCCCTTTGTATTACCCTGGCCTTGTTCTAATTTTTCGTTACTTTATTCAGGTCACTTAAAGGTCCCATAATGCATGTGCTTAATCATTATTCCCATTGTCACATGATCACGTGAACTTTTTTCATGTTACACGATCTTGCGACTAAAGGTTTTATACCCTCGGTGGCCTTTAATTTTCCTAAGTCCCAATGCTTTAATAAAGCCTAAGTCTCAGCAATTAATTTTTCCTATGTTTTGGCTTAAATCTTTCCTGGGCCCGACCTTCTGACACCATCGTGATCCAATGGTTGTCGCGAAAGTGCAGGGGTTTTGTCAAAGGCTTGCGATGTCATGATGGCCGTTGATTCTCTTTATGACATGGCGCTTCAAACAAGTGGGTCCAAAGTGACACGTATGCACAAATGGTAGCATCCTATTGGTCCATGTGTCAACACATTGGCAATTTTCAGTGGGACTTGGTTTCTGGATGCGTCAGAGGGTCCTAACCTTGTCATTAAATCAACGAACAGCATAAGTTCTTATGAGATTTTTTAGAGGCTTCATATTTTGTGACGGTCGTTGATTTCTTTTAGTGTCAGAGCTTTTTTAGAGTAGGGAGGAGATTCTAGACCAACGGCAGGCATGTAATCTGATGGAATCTTGTCAGGCCATATGAAGATGAGACGACCATTGATTTTTTGATAGGCGGGCCCAGTTTCTGGTCTAGGATTTTTGGTGGAGCAGTTAAATCTTTGGCAGTCCTGATAAATGTTTACAATGTTTTTTTGTTCGTGGAGTATTATGGCAAGGTTCTAAGTTTTTTAATGATTCAACGAATACGTGTTCACTGAATCTCTAGATAAAGTGGCAGTGTTTCAAGTTTTTCAATGAATTGGTGAAATGTCTGCAGTTGCATACTCACCAAATGGGTCAAAAGGTCAAGGGGTTTGTCGAGGATTGTGGGGTCATTTTCCCAAGTGTCACTGAGGTGTCCCATTGTGATTGGCCAAGCTGGAAAGGGATGCAGACATGTTAGTAGACGTGAGAGATTCTAAAGTATGCCATGATAGAAGATCTAATGGCTGTCTGATGTTCGCATAGAATCTTTTGAGGCTATGCAAACTTACAACAGTCTTTCATTTATAAGCTTATGAAGAAGTGGATCCGATATGCAGATTCAATGCTAACATGGTCTATTTTCATTGGTTTAGAGGGTTTAGTGATGTGGAAAAGAATTTTCAAAGGCTTTTTGACTGTTGAGGGATTATTGTGACCCGCCCGATCTGCCAAGAATAAATTAGATCAAAGGTCATGTTTTAAATTTGAGCCGATAGCTGTTTTATCTTAAAATTCAAATATTTCTGTAGGGCTTTCTCTACAGGGTTTAAAGCGGTGGTTCAGAATTGATTTTCCCAATCGGTTGCAGTTGGAATTTGATGAGTAAGACATAGGTGGTTGTGCAAATTTGATTTTTCCATCCTGGGTGGCATGCTGAGTAATTACAGAGGGACTATGATTTGATTAAGGTGGCTAGGGTTTAAGTATGTCAAAGATTTCGATGATTGGTACACAAAGGATGATTTGCAAACCGACTCTGGCATTTTAAATTTTGTTTCCTACAGTAAGAAATTGATTGGATTTGTATCTACAGTTAACCTTGATTGTGAAACCAATGCATTTGTACATCAAATTTGATCTGATTTTCTAAGGTTTCTTGGGTTTCCTAGATTCTTTATTTCTTGTTGTACTTGGTTGTTGCCAACCTAGTTTTTCCCTAAATGATCCTTTGCTTGTTGCAATCCTGGTTCCTATAAAAGGATTTTCAAGATCATTTAGAAGGGTTTAGAAAATTTGGAAGTTTTCTAGTTTTTAGTTCCATGAAGGGTCCTTTTCCTGTAGATTTTTTCTTTCTTCTCTACATATAGAGTGTTCCCTCTTTCCTTTCTGGTTTTGGAGAATAGAAAGAATTTGTAACAGTTTGTCTTATGTATAAGATTTCAATACATTTGTACTGGTATCAGATTTTTCTCCATTTGAGTTTTAGACTTATTGATTGAAGCATCAAGGGTGTTGCAATCTTTCTACTTGCATTTCCTATGTGTCTGCAATAGAGTTTTTTTCGTAGAAGCAACTAGGTCTAGGACTGGTCTTCAGGTGTGTATGAACTGGGGTATCAAGGGTATCTTTTGGTTGTCTTCTAGTGGATGTTAGTTAATGTATTACTTATTTATAGGTCTCTTCTAAGGGAAGAGTTAATATCCTTTGAATAGGTGATAGCACATTTTGGGTACACAAGTGGATTGTTGAAGTATGACCTGATTAATGGTGTATGTTTTATGTAAGGCATCAGCATGTTAGAATGTATTATTTTCTTGTTTCATAGCTCTCTATTGCAGTGAGGTATTTGACTCTGTTTCCCATTGGATAAGGCACTGGTCTATGAGAGACTAAGGGTATCTCAGGGGTCCTTTCAACCCAACGTCAATCATTCAAATCAAATACTTTTCCCTTTCATGTTGGTAATAGTAGTAGGAGGTCCTTTCTAGTCTTCAGACTCATTCTATGCAAGTAGGGTTATTGCATGTGAATTGGCTTCATTGGGGTACAATTTACCTAAAGGGGTTTGAAGATTATTCCGCAATACTCTATCTATAGGCCTATTGTTTATCATGAGGTGTCTTGAATGTGTAGATAAGGCAATACCTGCCTGAGTGATGTGGAGCTCAAAGAAGAAGGAGGATTCCTTTCAATCCTCATCAATTGGACTATTTTCTTGTCAAACTTGAGTGCTTGACCTGAGATCCAAGGCCATCTATTGATTCAAGTTTGGTCCTGCAAGAAAAAGCTCCAACAAATTGGCGACTCTACTGGGGAGAACAACAATGAAACATTACATATGTTAGGATCTATGGTTGGGCTTATATTGTAATATTCAAAATCTTTTATTGACCAGATTGATTTACCCATCCAAGTCCCCAAAAAATTGGTGACTCTGCTGGGGAAGAAGTAAAAGACAGCAAGCTTTCCTTGTTTGGCTGGATCATCCCAGAGTCTAGTTAAATGATCACAGAGTCAAATATAGAAAACACATTTGTAAAATTTTCTCACTAAGTGTTGAGTGGCGGCTCTGATTTCTCTATTTGATTAGTTCATCTTCTGATAAATAGTGCATGTTTACTTGGTGGGGTTTTGTGTTAATTGGAAGAAGAAACAAGAATAAGTGCATTACTTTTCTCTCCAAGGAGGTGGTGACTCTACACAACAAAGAATCTGATGGAGCAGCAAGTTGAGCTCTAGATCTGCCTTGCCTTCCAGTCAACAAAGTATTGTGCTACAAAACTCTTAGGTACTTTTCAAGGTCTAGATATTTCCTTATTAAGTGATCAAGCACTAAGAAAAGGATAATGTGTGAGTATAGGTTTGCATACTTCAAGTTTTCAGTTGCATCTCTACAAAATTGTATGGAAGTATTGCATTAAGTTTGATGGGTAAGCTTGATGAGGAGCTTGCATTCCTTGAGCAAGGCATCCTTAGGGATTGCATGCCATTGATGAAATTGAAAGTAGGATTCAGAAGGGATCTATCTATATCTCTTTTCTACGATAGATTTTGGGATGTATATAATGAGCTTCTTGATAATGTTGAGTTTTATGAACCTGAGTTCATTGGTTTATTCTTGGATCTTTGTTTTCATGAGTCAACCAGTTGGTCAGATGCATTATGGGAAGAGTATTATGTATGTGTCAGAGATTGGATACTTAGTGATGACAGCCTTGGGCTTGAGGATGCACTTGGGGTTATGTCCTTAAAAGATGAGAATTGGCAGTTAATGGGGGATAGGAGGTTGAGGGCATTGGATTCTCTTTATGTTGATCATAAGGAAGCCATTAGTTTTGATGTTGCTTCTCATTATGCAAAAAGTGTTGACTATGAGGCTGATTTTGAGGTCAGTGCATATGACAGTGTTGAAGATGGATCTAAGAGTGATAATGTTTCCAATTTGTCTGCAGATTTTTCTTCTTTTCAATATCAGAAGGCAGTTTTCTTGTCCTGGTATGATGATGTTTTGTGTGAAGGGTAGAGTATTAAGTATGATGTAGAAGATGATTCCTACAGTTATTGTTTCACACAAGATGATCTAAGGCCAGAGATGTGTATCTTCGTTCCTAACAGGGATGATATTTGCAGCATTAAGGGTGAAGCTGAGGAAGATGAAAGTATGGCCCAATGTCCATTAAGCAGTGAAGAGATTTCAGCACTCTTGGCTGAAGAATTTCAGAGGTATGCCCCTTTTTTGGATTTTGATTTTCAACTCCCCTATGTTTTATCCTTTGACACTAATAATGAGGCCAGTGTTCAAAGTGACCCTAAGGACCCATGTATATTACAGTTCCCCTCATGTAGTGACTCTGCAGAAGAAGAGGTTGAAGACTATGACAATGTGTTTCCCTGCCATAGAGATTGTAGTGATTAACAAGTTTCTTGTTCAAGTACCTTTCCTTCTTTTGCCAAATATGATAATGATGGTGACAGTGTTGAGGACTTTGTCTTCAAAAGTTGGGACAAATTTTCTTTTGATAAAAATGACGATGCAGATCAAGTGTCCTACTATCACCAAATTTATGAAGAAGACCTTCACTTGGCTCATGATTCAATTCATAAAAATATCATAGAGGAACCAAGTTGCTCACTAGTTGATGTAGTGTATGAAGACAAATCTAAGGATCCAAGTCCTTAGCCAGGTAATTCTATGGTAATGCATGATAATCAATATGTCACATTTTCTAATGCACTACTAGATCTTTTTCTTGTTTCCAGTCATCAAGAAGAAGTGAGCGATGCTCCTTACTCCTTGGAATGTGAATATGAGTATGATAGTCATGACTGGAAATACATGGGTAGTGATCAATGCAATTTTGTTCTTCAGCCCATGAACTATCACATATGTCAGCAGCAAGGCGGTCATGACTGTTTCAAGTGTCTGGTTACATATGTGGATGAGAATAAGATTTTTGATTTAGGAGGGGCATTAATTTTCTTTTGGTGGCCTGGGGCCACTAAATAAAATTGTATAATTTTCATAAAAAATTGTAAATCTTTGTACAATTGTCTTTCCCTTTCCTATTTCCTACTTTCCTGTTCGGTTGTCAATTTTTGTGAAGGTCCTTGTTTTTGTTTTGTGGGTGGTCTGCTCTCCCAGAGATCTAATTTCTTGCATGGGCACCAGTTGCCCATCATCCCCAACTAGAGCCACTATTAGCACGTGCAAAATTTTCATGGCTCCTGGTCTTTTCCCCTAGTCCCTACAGTGTTTTTCCTGGTCTCTAGCCTTAAACCCTTAGTTCAAATTCAAAATATAGCCGTTGCATAAAGCCCTTTGTATTACCCTGGCCTTGTTCTAATTTTTCATTACTTTATTCAGGTCACTTAAAGATCCCATAATGCATGTGCATCCCCTTTGTCACATGATCGTGTGAACTTTTTTCATGTTACGTGATCTTGTGACTAAAGGTTTTATACCCCCAGCGGCCTTTAATTTTCCTAAGTCCCAGTGCTTTAATAAAGCCTAAGTCTCAGCAATTAATTTTTCCTATGTTTTGTCTTAAATCTTTCCTATGCCCGTCCTTTTGACACCATCATGATCCAATGGTTGTCGCGAAAGCGCAAGGGTTTTGTCAGAGGCTTGCGATGTCACGATGGCCGTTGATTCTCTTTATGACATGGTGCTTCAAATAGGTGGGTCCAAAGTGACATGTATGCACAAATGGTGGCATCTTATTGGTCCATGTGTCAACACATTGGCAGTTGTGAGTGGGAGCTGGTTTCCAGATGCATTAGAGGGTCCTGACCTTGTCAGTAAATCAATGAATGACGTAAGTTCTTATGAGATTTGTTAGAGGCTTCAAATTTTGTGATGGTCATTTATTTCTTTCAATGTCAGAGCTTTGTTAGAGCAGGGATGAGATTCTAGATCAATCGTAGGCATCTAATCTGATGGAATCTTGTCAGGCCATGCGAAGATGAGACGACCATTGATTTTCTGATAGGTGGGTCTAGTTTCTGGTCTAGGATTTTTGGTGGAGCGGTTAAATCTTTGGCGGTCCCGATAAATGTTTACAGTGTTTGTTTGTTCATAGAGTATTATGGTAGGGTTCTAAGTTTTTTAGTGATTCAGCGAATATGTGTTCACTGAATCTCTAGATAAAGTGGCATTGTTTCAAGTTTTTCAATGAATTGGTGAAATGTCTGCAGTCGCATACTCGCCAAATGGGTCAAAAGGTCAAGGGGTTTACCAAGGATTGTGGGGTCATTTTTCCAGGTGTCACTAAGGTGTCACATTGTGATAGGCCAAGCTAGAAAGGCATGCGGACACGTCAGTGGGCCTGAGAGATTCTAAAGGATGCCGAGATAGAAGATCTAACGGTTGTCTAATGTTCGCATAGAATCTTTTGAGGCTATGCGAACTTATGATAGCCATTCATTTATAAGCTTATGAAGAAGTGGGTCTGATATGCCGATTCAATGCTAACATGGTCTATTTTCATTGGTTCAGAGGGTTTAGTGATGTGGAAAAGACTTTTCAAAGGCTTGTTGACTGTTGAGGGATTATTGCGAGCCACCCGATCTGCCAGGAATAAATTAGATCAAATGGTTTGTTTTAAATTTGAGCTGGTAGCCGTTTTATCTTAAAATTCAAATATTTTTGTAGGGCTTTCTTTGCAGGGTTTAAAGTGGTGGTTCAGAATTGATTTTCTCGGTCGGTTGCAGTTGGAATTTGATGAGTAAGACATAGGTTGATGCATAGATTTGATTTTGTCATCCTGGGTGCCATGTTGAGTAATTATAGAGGGACTATGATTTGATTCAAGTAGCTAGGGTTTGAGTATGTCAAAGATTTCCATGACTGGTACACGAAGGATGATTTGCAGACTGACTCTGGCATTTTAAATTTTGTTTCCTGCAGCAAGAAATTGATTGGATTTGTATTTGTAGTTAACCCTGATTGTGAAACCAATGCATTTGTACATCAGATTTGATCTAATTTTCTAAGGTTTCTTGGGTTTCATGCATTCTTTATTTCTTGTTGTACTTGGTTTTTGCAGACCTAGTTTTTCCCTAAATGATCCTTTTCTTGTTACAATCCTAGTTCCTATAAAAGGATTTTCAAGATCATTTAGAAGGGTTTAGAAAATTTGGAAGTTTTCTGGTTTTCAGTTCCATGAAGGGTCCTTTTCCTATAGATTTTTTATTTCTTCTCTGCATATAGAGTGTTCCCTCTTTCCTTTCTGGTTTTTGAGAATAGAAAGAAGTTGTAACAGTTTGTCTTATGTATAAGATTTCAATATATTTGTACTGGTATCAGATTTATCTCCATTTCAGTTTTAGACTTATTGATTGAAGCATCAAGGGTGTTGCAATCTTTCTACTTGCATTTCCTATGTGTCTATAATAGAGTTGTTTTCACAGAAGCAACTAGGTCTTGGACTGGTCTTCAGGTGTGTATGAACTGGGGTATCAAGGGTATCTTATGTTTTTCTTCTGGTGGATGCTGGTTAATGTATTTCTTATTTATAGGTCTCTTCTAAGGGAAGAGTTAATATCCTTTGAATAGGTGATAGCACATTTTGGGTACACAAGTGGATTATTGAAGTATGACCTAATTAATGGTGTATGTTTGATGTAAGGCATCAGCATGTAAGAATGTATTTTTTTCTTATTTCATAGCTCTCTATTGCAATGACGTATTTGACTATGCTATCCATTGGGTAAGGCACTGGTCTATGAGAGACTAAGGGTATCTTAGGGGTCCTTTCAACCCAACATCAATCATTCAAATCAATTACCTTTCCCTTTCATGTTGGTAATAGTATTAGGAGGTCCTTTCTAGTCTTCAGACTTGTTCTATGCAAGTAGGGCAATTGCATGTGAATTCATTTCATTAGGGTACAAGTTACTTGAAGGGGTTTGAAGATTATTCCACAATAATCTGTCTACAGGCCTATTATTTATCATGAGGTGTCTTGAATGTGCAGATAAGGCAATACCCACCTGTGTGATGTGGAGCTCAAAGAAGAAGGAGGATTCCTTTCAATCCTCATCAATTGGACTATTTTTTTGTCAAACTTGAGTGTCTAACCTTAGATCCAAGCCCATCTATTGATTCAAGTTTGGTCCTGCAAGAAAAAGCTCCAACATACCATTTAAAAATGTAGACTTGACATCCATTTGGTATACCTTGAAACTTTTATAGGCAGCATACGCAAGTAGAGTTCTGACTCCTTCCAATCTTGATACAGGGGCAAATGTTTCCCCATAATCTATTCCTTCTTCTTGTGCATAGCCTTTGCATACTAGCCTAGCCTTTTTTCTTATGATTTGACCATGTTCATTCAACTTATTATGAAATACCCACTCTGTCCCAATGACATTCTTATCTTCTAGTCTCGGCACTAGAGTCTAGGTATCATTCATCTCTATCTGGTCAATCTCTTAATTCATTACTTCTATCCAATCTTCATTTTCTAATGCTTCCTTTGTTGTCTTAGGCTCATATTCACATAGTAAACATGTTGGATCTCTTACCTTGCTTCTTGTCTAAATTCCGGTATCTTTATCTACGATAATTTTTTCAGGCTTGTGATGTCTCCTTACATATTATGCTAGAATAGGTTCTGCTCTTCTTTCATTTGGCTCATCAGGTTCTCCAACAAGATTGTCAAATTTAGCTTTTGAATGCTCGGTAACCTCTTCCTGATACTTGGCAACTTCTTCCTATCACTCGACACATTCTTCTTCTCTTTCGGCATTGTTATCCTGATGCTCGGCATTGCTTACC
Organism: Chamaecyparis obtusa; assembly: GCA_027943335.1. Lineage (NCBI taxonomy): Eukaryota > Viridiplantae > Streptophyta > Pinopsida > Cupressales > Cupressaceae > Chamaecyparis > Chamaecyparis obtusa. Next base: position 228,061 of record BSBK01009996.1, on the reverse strand, counting down.
TAAGACTCAACATCAGGTGCAGGTCTATCACTTGCCTCTTCTTCTTCTATGTACACAAAAGATCTATAATCTTCTAGTACCCTGTTAATATCAGCTTCATTTTTCTCTACATACTCATCAACTTTGACATTTACACTTTCCACAAGTTTATTAGTGTTAGAATTCAGACACTTATAAGCTTTACTTTTTGTGGAATAGCCTAGGAATATACGCTCATCACTTTTAGCATCAAATTTTCCATTCCTACTATCCTTGAATATGTAGCACTTACTTCCAAAGATTCTAAAGTATTTTACATTCGGTGCATACCCATGCCATAATTCATAAGGTGTTAGATTTGTACCTTTTTTGATCTCTACTCAGTTAAGAGTATAAACAATTGTACTTACAGCTTCTTTCCAATACTTTTGTGCAACATTATTTTCAATCATTAATGTATGTGCATAGTCCAAGATAGATTTGTTCCTTCTCTCTTCGATACCGTTATGTGGAGGAGTTCTAGGTGCAGACATCTATCTTTTGATCCCTCTATCATTGCAAAATAGATTGAACTCATTTGATGTGAATTCTCCACCTCGATCAGATCTCAGACACTTCAGGTTTTTACCTGTCTCTTTTTCAACCTTAGCCACATACCACTTAAAAATTTGAAAAGCATCAGATTTTTCTTCTAAGAACATTACATGCATCATTCTGGTATAATCATCAACAAACAGGATAAAATATCTAGCACCACAATAACTTTGTACACCCATCAGTCCACAAAGATAATTATGAACCAAATCTAAGACATTCTCAGAAGTAAAGGTTTTACTCTTGAAACTATACTTAGTCATCTTACCCAACTGACATTCTTTGCACATTACATTCTCAGGTTTCTTCAATCTAGGTAGACCTCTCACTTTCTTTTTCTTTCTAATTTCTACTAGATTATCAAAGCTAACATGACATAGCCACTTATGCCATAACCAAATATCATCAAGTTGTGAAATCATACATGTTTCTTCAGATAGGTCTAGATAGAACAAATTACCTCTTGTCTATTCTCCACTTCCAATTAGTTCACCTATGGCATCAAATATTTTGGCATTCCTGTGATGAAATTCCACTCGATAGCTAGTGCTATTAAGTTGTGCAACACTCAACAGATTATAATTAAGACCCTCAACCCAATAAGCATTTTCACAAGAGATATTATCAGTCAACTTAATCAATCCTTTTCCTCTAATGGGACATGGTGTATCATTTCCAAACTTTACACTCCTACCTTTATAATGGTTTAAGGTATCAAAATTACTCTTATCTCCAATCATATGATGTGAACAACCATTTTCAATAATCCATTTATCATTTTTGTTCACATAAGATATTAATGCAATTTTCTCATCCTCATTAGATTCATCTTTCATTGCAACATAGACAACTTCAATTTCAAAATCATCATCATCAGTGTTAGTCTCTTCTCCAACAATGTAGTAGGATTTCTTACCTTTCCCTTTGTAGTCTTTGTAGCTTCGGTAACCTCTATCTTCTCTTTTGTCTTTTTGCTTGTTGTCTCTTTCTTCATCCTTATTATCCCTATCAGGACATCTAGCAGCTATATGACCAACTTTATTACATGAAAACATATAATAGGGATTTTACCTTTGTACCTTCATTTTCCCCTTTTCAGTCTTCTAGCCATAAGAGCTTCTAGATCCTCAAGTTCTTCATCAGATGTGCCACTGACACTATCACTTTCACTTTCACTTATGCATCTTTCTTTTTCCTTCTTTGACTTATTCAAAACCATCTAAGACTTAAAAGCAGATTCAATACTACCAACAGTGAAGTTATCATAGTTAGAAAGTTCAAAAGCAATAAGCTTGCTGACCAAACTTTCTAAAGTAAGGACATTAGGAGAGTTACATCTAGATTCCTAGATTGCAGAAATTTTGATTGCATAGATAGGACGCAGAGTTCTCAATACTTTTCCTAGTACAATTTCATCCTCAATAGTTTCATTTTCTCCTCTAATAGCATTCACAACTTCTTTTATTCTACCACAATATTGTGCACTATTCTCACCTTCTTGCATTCTCATTTCATCAAATTTACCTCTTAGGCTCTCGACTTTTGCTCTCAACACATTCACATCACTGCCATAAATGCTTGCAAGGGTGTCCCACATTTGCTTTGCAGTACTACATTCTTTGATGTCTTCAAATTCTAGATAACTTAGGATAGATGCAATCTCCAACATTTCTTGGTTGTGCTCTTGTTTAGCTTTCATTTCCTCGGTAGTCAGAGGTGTAGCAGGTGTGACATAGTCATGTTCAATGTAATACTTAGCAGAATCACCAATATTGGCCAGATGCAGCTTCATCAAACTTTTCCATGCAGGAAAGTTTTCCTTATACAATTTAGGTACCTCCTTCTTATACATCTTGATCATTTTCTTCAAGTACCTTCAAACTTATTCTTTGTAAGCACCAATAGCTCTGATACCAATTTTTAATATGATTTAGAACAACAGAGAGGGGGAGGGGTGAATCAGTTGTTCTCAGGTCCAGATGTATAAAACAATCTTTAAAACTCTTCAACAAATTAGATCTAATAACCAACACCTACTTGGTCATTACTGATTGCATAATAGAAACATATAATAGTGCAGTCCACTTATCCAAAAGCATCTAACTTGTAAAACACAGAAATGTTCAAACCAAAAAATTCACACAAGTATCAACACCTAGATTTATAGTGGAAACCCAATTTTGGAAAAACCATTTTGTAACATTTTACTATTATGTTCACTCTTCTAGAGTGAGCTTGGTGAAAAGCCAACCATGTTAAAGGTTACAAACACATTGTCAGGTGTGACCCAGTTAAAGGATTTCAACCACTTTGTTAAAAGTGCACCTTGTTATAGGACTTAGATACACTCCATTAGAATGCAACCTTGTTCAAAGGATTTATACCTATGACTATTAGGTCAACCTCTGTTAAAAGGATTTTGACTATTACAATGGTTAGAAAGTAGTAGTAATATTGATCTAAGAAACATACAGCTCACTTTGTAAATATCAGATCCAATTCCATACACATATGCTGGCTTACTGAATGTGAACCTTTTCCATCTCCATCATTGATCTACTCGATACCCTTCAAGTGATCACAACACTTCTCCTTTAGCCTTTTCTGCTTACACAATCAATAACAATACTTCTAGCATTCACTTCTTTTCGTGCCTTCAACTTGTCGCTTAGGTTTCCTTAATACTACCTCTATTAGGTCAATACATCTTTTTTCACTTAATCTCCTTTGTAGATCTTAGGGTTAGGTCAGATTCATTGAATCCATCCTACATTATGTTCTTCAGCTTATCTTTGAAATATCTCAAATCTCTTAAAGATTTATAATAAAACATTTTACAGTGCATTAAATGCTTTCATACAATCAATAAATAAAGTCAACACATTTTACATAATTCAAGAATTCAACGATGTCGGCTGGAAATCTGAATTCTTCAATAAATGCAAAATACTGACGCTCGGTCAATACTGTGTCCAACTTCTTAGTCCTCTCTAGAAAGCTCGGTCACCACATAAACTATTCCCTCAGCTATCAATGTCTTCCTCGGCAATTAACTAGTGTTCAGTCAACACTATTTTTACTCGACATTCACTAGCTCGGTCAACACAAACAACACTTGGCTTAAACTAGATTTCTTCACTTATGCTTGGTTAAGCCTACTAGTTTAGTCTTCATTCTTACTAAGATATACAATACATTGTCTTATCATTGTGTCACATAATCAAGTACTCATTGAAGTATCAAGATATCTCAACCTTTCCTTAGGTGTTGTTGTTACCAACCTTGCCTATCCCATTAGCAACACTCAAATAGATATAGTACTTTCTTAAATAGCAATAGTCTTACTAATTAAGGTTTGACATCAATGACAATACAAAAATTGCTTCAATTGCAATTTCCAACATGATTATTAGTTAATAAGTAAGCAAAAAAGCATTTATTACACATTACATAACCCTAAATACCCTTTTCACTACAAATAGGAGGTTAGACACTTCATTTGATACCTTTCATTCAAAGAGAAATGAAGAGCTATTTGAGCAATTTGAGTGAACGTTTGTATTTTGAGCTGAAACAAGTGAATATGTTAGTAATTTGTGTTATTTGAGTGATCTGGTGTAAGAATTTAAGTGTGCCTAAGTCGTTTAACTATTACTCGATGAAGCCCTAGAAACTCAATTTTGAAATGGAATCTAGTGCAATACAAGCCAAACATCCAAGGTTGTAGAACCTATTATGATAAAGAGTATAGATTATGAGGAGCCAAATTACAATTTATATCCTAAAATTGCTATGAAGATTGATGAAACTAGAGTGCTTTCATCATTACCTCTGAGGGTTTTACTAGTTCGAGACATTAGATCATACATTCACTACAAAATTGGTGAGATATATGAAAATGAAATTCAAGATGCATACAAGGCATTATGTGTGGATGGAAAACTTAAATATGAGCACAAACCTTTAGAAACAAAGGGTTTGAATAATGTCCTACATTTCTTGAAAGTTTTCAAAGATGAATGGATAAGAATTGTACTCAGCTATGTCCTTGAGTAATTAATATGGCTCGAAGGTCCAATTAAGATCACAAAGGATGTAATACACATGGTTACTGGATACCCAATTGCCAATAAATTAAAAGCAATAAGAGTGGCACCCAAGGTAGATATATAGAAGCATACCTTGAAGTGACATGGGATGGTTGAGGTCTCTGAGTGTCTATAATAAATGATGTAGAGATCAAGTTTTCTACATGTTTTATTGTAGATAGGATCTACCAATCTAGTAGACCAAATAGTGTACCATGTGGTGCTATTGATTTAGCATAAAAAATTATTATTTAAGAAATGAGAACACAACATAATGAGGAACAATCTCAATGAGAAAGATCTATACAAAAAAAAGTTGCAACTGAGGCCCCTAAGCATAAAGAAAGTGAGATGAAATTGAATACAACCAAGGAGCAGCAGGCTCCATCGCCCCCAAATATTTGAATTGGTGGAATTTCACTTGGTTCCCCTGATAAGAAGAAGAAGAAAGTATAAAGGATATGATCTTATTGGATGAAGAGACAATGATACTATTTTGTAACCCAACTAAACTCAAGGGTATGTGCAGGATCATGGTATGCCAAACTAACCCCTTAAGTGGCAATGAAAATTTAGAAAATCAAGTTTAGGCAAGTTGACATAAAAAATTGAACAAGTTATAAATATTATATCAAAAATATGTAAGAAGAGAATCTCTTGAAAATTGAATTTAGTTTCTAAGATACTAGGATTTTTTTGAAAAACAATTATTCTATATGTTGACATTTTAAAATTTCAATGTAGTACTACAAAATTTTTAGGAAAAAATAAGAAATATATGTATGTCTGACCACCTTAAACATAATAAAATGATTCTTTTTTTACAAGATTCGAGATATAAGTAGTAAACTCATGTCCGGAATTGACACATATTTTTTTATAATTAATTTCCAAGTAAATAATTAATTATGATTTTTCTTCTACAACTTTTTGAGAATAAAAAAACTCTCATGTCTGACCACGTTAACTTAGTCTAAACTTTATCAAATTGTATTTTTTTATTTTATAGTAGGAAAATCATAGAATGTGACACATGTTTTAGATTTCAAAAATGTTATACAGTTTGAAAGTTATAGCTATTTTTCAATAAGTATATCAATTAGGACTAGAAAGATAACACGTAGGTGTATGCCTAACCACATTAAACAAAATCAAATGATAATATTTTTTTATAAGATTCTAGATAAAAGTAGTAGACTCATTTCTGGATGTGATTTATATTTTTTGTATTTTTTTTCCATGTAAATAGTTAATTATGATTTTTCTACTATAAATTTTCTTGAATATAAAAACTCTCATGTCTGACCACCTTAACATAATCTAAACTTCATCAAATTAAAAGAATTATTTATTATTGTTGTATTAGGTAAAGCATAGAATGTGATGAATATTTTAGATTTCATAAATGTTATATTGTTTGAAATTTATAGTTGTTTTTCAAAGAGTCTATCAATCAGGACTTCTTTCTCATACATCGCCACTTTTTGGCATACCATGATCTTGCACATACCCTCAATCCTGATGAAATGATGTGTTATGGATAATTTTTGAAGAGAAAGGAAGCATAGGATAAGCTAAAACAAGAGAGGAAACAAAAAAAAGTCTCATCAGATTTGAAAGACATCTTACTAAAATATTTCCTTGAGATTCAACTTAATGAGAAGGCACCTATCATTGATCAATTAGTCTCACTTGGAAATCAAGTCAATGCACCAGATGTTGATGATGAAGAAAGAATGATGAGGATGACTAAGAAAAATGTTGAATAGAAGTTAATGGGGAAGCTTATGTAGAAGATTGTTGAACAGAAAGTTAAAATTTCTATCATTACTACTAAGTTGGAGGAAACCATAAAGATAATAATCAAGTTATTCCAATAGTTATGCAATGTTCCCCATTTTACTCAAAATGTTCAAGATCAATAGACAAAAATTGATTAAGAACTAATGAAAAGTGTAGATAAGTTGATTGATGAACCTTGGACATTCCATGCTCATTATTCAAAGATTATAAATTTTATGATTTTGCAACTAGAATTAAGGAAGGGGAGAAGATTAGAACTGGATGCTTGAACTTCAAGAACATATAATTCCTCATTTGGAGGTAATTCAGGTAAATGTCAAGAAAGCCAAGGAATTTATTGCCACACCTAAAATGTTAGTAATGGATCATATGGAAGATCTATCATCACAATTACAAGCCCAAATTTTAGCACTTAAGTCACTAAAAGACACATGGAAGACTACTTATGATAGTGGTAAGTTTTCTTATGAAAGATTGTTTGATAAACTGTGAGTATATAGTGTACGTTACATTTTTTTTTTGGCATTATTGTCAAAAAAGGGGGATAGTGGGGATAGAAGATAGATAAAGTTAACTATATATGTATGTGTGTGTGTGTGTGTGTGTGTGTGTTAAGGTTACCGAGAAGAATGGACACCAAACAAATATAGTTAACCAAGCACAATGGTTACCGAGAAAGTATATTAACTAAAGAAGAGTATTACCTAGCAAGAATAGCATGATAACCGAGTAGATCAACAAAGGCTACCGACAGACATGGGATGAAGATAAAATTATGTGATTGGATTCTACCGAGAAAGAAAATGGTTTACGAAGATCAAGGAGAAAGTTAGGTAATATTTATTCAGAATGAAACATTATTATAAATGATCCCAAGGAAAATTTTGAATCGATGAAAGTGAAGAAAATATTTCTTGGAAAGAGGAAATGAATATGGATCGTAGATCTAATTGTCTAAGCATTCTAGAAGGATCCAAACCCTAATTAGATCAAGTAAAAATCAAGCTACAAGATTACTATATAAGGATGGATCGAGAAAAGATTAATAGAGAGCGAGAGAGAGAGATGAAGAGAGAAGGAGAGAGTGGAGAACAGAGATAAAGTAGATAGTGCTAGCGAGCAGAGGAAGTGGATGAATTTGATAAAATTAGTAAGAGAAAGGTGAAGAGATTACATAGAGCATAAAGGATATGACCTAGCATATAGGTAGATGCACTATTCCAGATCATTTTTTACAAGAATACATTATTGTTATTGTATTCTCAAATCCCACATATTGGGTAGGTCTTACCAATCCTGTTACATTGTAAATATCTTAGTAGAGTGCACAATTAATGAGTGTTGCAAAATCCTTTTACAAGGTATAATTTAGTAGGTCTTTTTGTATTACTCCTAATAGGATAAGTCACTAGAAGTGATACTTTTGTATGCGCTAACCGAAAAACATTAATGTTATGCTATGGTAGTGAAGGATTTTGGGTGTCATCCCCACCACATATTTTCCCTCCAACCAACTGTTTGTGCATGGCCAAAACCATGTGTCAAATGTGTTCATGTGTGTAATGTGTTTATGGTTAAAAGAGTTTACTTTATTTTACTATCATTCAACAATAAGATTGTTAAGTTTATGCATGCAAAGTAATATCTAAGATTGAAAGTGTAAAACAATTATTGAGAGTTAAAGTTTTATGAGGCACTAATTCACCCCCCTCCCCCTCTCAACACCTTAACTTTCTAATAGGAGTCTTGAGAGCTATTAGGTATTTGCTCCATTTTATGTAAAATTTCAAGTCTGTAGAACTTGTAAACTTAATTTTTGTCATAGTTGTGCTTATTTTTATTTTTCTATTTAATATTTTTTATTATCTTCTAGGACTATTGTTTTAAATTCTTCAAAAGAACCCAAATTAAAGTAAAAATTCTCTCAAGTTTTAGTGCCATCTATCTAGAATGGAATGTTAGGTAGCTCCATAATATAAAACATCCATGTTTTCAAAATTTGAGAGAAAGACATGGCATAATGATATAAAAAGGTGAATAATTATTTTTTGAAAAGTTTCAAAATTACTAACCACATAAAAATATCATATAAAATAAAGGAAACAATAAATATAAATCTATGTCAACTATCACCAATGGATATGCTAACCATAACAATTGCTTCTAGTTGGAGCCTCCCCTAATGAAACACATTCTTTGATTACACCTCTAAAGCCATTGAATAATACAATATCCTTCTATGAGACTATGATATGAAGATCCCTCTGTGAAATTCGGTCAATGTTTTAATACTGTCCCTTTAGAAAGATTTAACTTATTAAAAATATTATTGTATTGATGCTGGATAAATTGAGAGTTAGCATACTAAATTAGTTCTTGATTAGAAAAAAACATCTCTTCCCTTTTCATTCCAATAGCTAAATCAAATAGAAAATATACAACTTGGTTAGCTTCTCTATAACAATGTTAGAAATAATACAACTTGAAGTTGGACAATAAGCTCCAAATGTCAAAAATTATGTAGTTTAGCTTCGTATATTGTCTTAAAATGGAAGACCCATTTTGAGACATGTTAATCCCTCCTTAGTTAGATTATTTTAACTTAATTTAAATTCTTTTATGAACCCATGGATGTACCTTTTCTTTTGTGCTAGATCGGGCCCCTATTTTTTGCTCTTTTTTGTTTTTCTTTTCTCTATCCCCAAGATCCCAGAATATCCCCCGATGAACTGAACCATCAGGGGGTAGGCCATGGTTGGCCTATCCCTTTAGGGCTAGGCCAAGGTTGGCATCCCCCTAAGGTTGGGTGCCTCGGGATTTTGGGCCCTTCTCGTGTTTCCAATTTCTTTTCCTACCTTGTATAGTCAACCCTTTTTAATTTCGGTCAATAAATTGGTATAAAAGGAGGCTTACTCACTTCCATTAGGGAATCCTATATGCTCAAGAGTTTTTCACATTTTTTCTACAAGAATTTTGAGAGCATTCATAAGAATTTTCTAGGAGCATTGAAGAAGATCCTTTTGAAACCTTTCAAGACTTCAAGATTTCAAAGATATTTGAAGTAGTTAATTGGATTTATTTTGATCATATTTCCATGATCTTGCTTGTTCCTTTCAAGACCTATCTTCCTTCTTTGGAGATTGTGGAGTTGGCCTTCAATGAAGGGTGTTTTCATACATTCTCCACTTGCATTTGCATATCCGATTTGAGCATATGAGTACATCTACATCCATGGATCCATGACTTGGTATGATTTTTATTTTATTTTATTAGATATCCTACATTTCTACTAGATTCAACAACATTGATCACTTCTACATCCTTTTGGGTTATAGATCTGGATCCTCCATGAGGGTTTCAATAAAGTAAGGTGAATTTATACATTTTATTTTCTTTTACATACATTATATATACATTTAAAATTCAATATTAATTCCTAAATTGGTAATTGGCTGAGGCAAGCCCCTCCCCAATAAAAAAAAACATTTTTTTGTTGCAAATTCAAGTATACAGATTTGCAGATCTAGATTTAGAGTCTTCAAAAATAGGTTACTTCTAGGGATCCATATTTTGGAAAAACTTGCAAAGTAGGTAGATTTCAACCTTGGCCTAGTCCTAGGTGAATTTTTTCATGTCACCATCCACCCTCTACATCATCATATTCTTGAGCCATAAATATTTATGGGTTTTTGTAGGTTTTGGGTTTCTGGTTCCAAATGTGCTCTTGTTCGGATTTATGAGTTATTTTGAAAGAGGAATTGCATATCTGAGTTTTAACACACATATTCAAATAATTAAAATTTTATTTGATGTATTTCATTGGTTAATTTGAGCATTTACAGTTCATATGTAGTTTATTTCATTATTTTTAGCATTTGTTTTACCTTCCTAGTTGACTATACCTGACACATAGGAAATAACATCTTCTTTCTTAGCACTTGGTTAGATCCTTGATTTGTATTGGTACCCCTAAATCTCTCGATTTGTGATAATATAACTTGGATCCAACAAGGGTATTTTCTTTGGATAACTCTTCCTTTGTGACCCCCTCCCCTTTAGGAGGTATATTGGTGAAAGTGGGGAAGATTCTTATTTGGACACTATGTCTTGATCTCCTCTATTATTTCACCATATACATTTTGGTGAACCAAAAACTTTCATTCTTGTATCCTTTTGATTTGGTGGTTATATTTCCTCTATCTTCTTGTGGGATAGTTAGATCTTATTGTTTTCTTTGTGTATGAATTATGTCTTCTTTATATTTTATACAATAGTTAGATTTAGATCCATTGTTCATACTTTGTTATGGTTAGATGTCATTTTGATGCTTGAAAAATATTTATATGATCTCTAGGATTTTCCTTCCTTTTTGTATGATATTTATTACTTTGAGACCAACCTATAACATCCTATTTAGGAGAATACATATACTCATGGGATCCTTTGATCTTGATTCCTTTTTCTTCCCTAGGAACCTTCATGATAAATTGATCCCTCATGATCCTAATCCTTCCATGGAGAATAAATATTCTCATTATTCTCATGATGAGGATTAATCCTTAAGATTTCCTCCTCCCCAAGTCCAAAATCTCACTAGTGACCTTGAAAGATGGAAATTTGGCTTATTCAAGAGAACAATAATCCTAATACTATTATCTCTATCAAATCCTTGAGGAAAGTTATACACAATCATGAAAATGGTATAAACCTCTTGTGTGGTATCTCACCTTATTGTCTCTAATGTTAAACCTTTAGCTAAAGGTATCAAAAGTTAGGTTATGTTCTGCCTGCTATGACTATTAAACCTTCTTTTCCTATCTCTGTTCCTATTCCTAGTGTTCCTACTTATGTGTCGTCTCTTCTAACCACATGTGTGTAAGTTTCTAATCCTATAAATGTGAGTCTCCCTAATGCTAATGTTCCATCTCTTCCTTTGAGTGTTCAAACTATTTCATTGCCTACATCTATTCCTTCCTATCATATGGTGCCTTTTACATATTCCAATCCTCTTCCAACTATTGTTTCAAGTGTTCCTCCTATTACTTCCAGTGTGCCCACTATTTCATACACTTTTCCTATTCTATCCAATATTTCCATGCCTACTATTTCCTCTAATGACTCAACTATCATTAGTCTTTCTCAAAATTTTTCATCCATGCAACAACAAATTGTTTCATAGACTAAGTCTAAGTTTATGGTTTCTACATGTGACATTGTTAATCCTTTGTCCTTAGATAGTATCCATGTGGTTATCCCTCAAAAAGTTGTCATGCCTCATCTTGACACTTATAATGGTAATGGTGACCATGTGATTCATGTTAGAACCTTTCAAACCCTATGTAGTTACTTTTCCCATGATCATAGGCTAATGACCAAGTTATTTACTAGGATCTTTTAAGAAAAGGAATTGCAATGATATTGTTCTTGAAAACCCTATTCTATTGATTCCTTTCAAAAGATTACTAATACTTTCATTCAAACTATAAAAAAAATTATTGGTCCTTAAGTTCCTTTGATTGACTTAATGCATTGCAAACAAGGAGTTAAAGGAAAAGTTAGTGACTTTATTGGTAGATTTAAATATTTGTATGCTCAAATTTATTATCCTATGTCTAATATTGATATACAATCTATTTTTATTGCTAATTTACAATAATAAATTATAGATAAGATTCTTATTACTATGTTTACTTCTTTTTCTCAACTTTGTGCAACACTTCACCATTATCAATTACAAGTGAGTCAGTTTGAGAGAACCACTTCTATGTATCTTATACCAATTGATAAGAGTGATGATACCTCATCCGAATAAGTTCCATAAACCTAACAGCTATATTAGAATCAATAAAGTGTCAAATGTAGTAGATGAACAAGTATTTGTTGCATCCAAGGGTGTCACTTCTTCCTCTATTTTATGCCCTAATCATAAGTATACGCACATACCTGAATCTTTGCAAACTATGCTGATGTTACAAGTAGTGGTTACCATTGCACCAAAAGATCAACCTGTGAATGCCCGATACAACCACTAGACTTATAGAAGACACATGAGGTAGTTAAGCCATGTCACGAATCCCGAGGGGAGTGCTGATCATTTTTCCAACAATCTCCCCCTCAGCATTACCCGAGGGGATTCGAACCTATGACCAAGCTCTAATACCACTTTTTATGAGTAGTGGTTAGCGTTGCACCAAAATATCAACCTGTGAATGCCCGATACAACCACTAGACTTATAGAAGACACATGAGGTAGTTAAGCCATGTCACAAATCCCGAGGGGAGTGCTGATCATTTTTCCAACAGCTGAAAGAAATTTTAAATGCTAATATCATTAACCTTCCTCCTATTAGACCTATTAACCCCACTACAATGTCTTGTAAGTCCCTTGATTCCAAATATTTTTGTTAATACTATTGTTAGCCTAGTCATGATATTTAGAGGTGTTATTCCTTCAAAAATGCTATCAAAGACTTGATTGATTCCAATACTATGTCAATTCTAGCCATGGGAAAAAATCCATAGCACCTCCTAACCAAAACTTGAAAATTTATACCAATCCTTTACCTTCTCAGTCTACCAACACCATTTCCCAAACTTCTTCTACATAGATTGTTTATGATGAAAAGATGGAAGAAGTTGACCATGTTATCAACAATGTTGAGCATGAACCCCTACCTAAACCTCAAACTCAACCTAGTAGACAACTTCCTATCTCCTTTGACCAGTCTGGATTGATTAAAGCTCCTGATGGTCCTCTTTACATTTTTACTAGGGTTGTTGTAAATCCTTCTCATTGTACTCTTATTGACCCTACTTCCATGGTGAAGGTTATAACTGAAGAGATTATTTTTAGTAAACACTCACCAAGAGATTTTTATGATATGACATATACTTGGATTCATACTTGTAATGGCTTTCTTTATCATCCTCATGGTTTTATATCCTTTCCCATAGAGCTTTGTGGTAAAGTTTTGGATACTTCCTTTGGCATCATCCCTACTTCCAGTCAGTTTGAAGTTTACCCTGGTTTTCCTTGGATTTCCTCCATGCAAGTTGTAGATTCTCCTATGCATAAGTCCATTAAGTTTCCTTATGATGGAGAGATTAAGACTATTGATCACAAGCTTTACCATCATTATAGGCCTAGAGATTATGTTGATTTTGATTTATTTTTTCCTTCCTTACCTATGACACCTCCAACCCATCCTAACTACCTTTTCCAATATTTTTAATCCTTTAAACATAGAAAGATCAATGAATTTGGTTTACCCAAGCTTGATCCTACTCATGGTCTTTTACCTATTCCACTAGTTCCACCTTTGTCTAATTCTTTGACTTTTATTCAGAAACCTCTTGTCCCTATCTCTCAACCTAGTGTGGTTTCTTCAGTTCCCCCTTCACAAGGAGAAAAGGACCCAATGTTGATGGATCCCACTCCACCTCCCATCTATAGAAAGACCAAACAAAATTGACATGCTTGTGGTTGTTAAAATAAATATCAAGCTAAAGCCAAGGTATGTGTGCATGCTTCCAAAAATATTTTACCTTCCTTTGACCAGACCATGCTTAGGACTGTGGAGGAAGTTAATGATCATAACACTATTCAAATAGATAAATATGATGATTATTTTTGTATTTTGGATTACATTATGATTAATCTTGATGAAGAAGATACTCTTGATGATTGTATTGATGCTAATAATGATAAACATGCTAGTGATTATGATGAATATTAGACTATTGATCTTGATCATGATTTACTTAAAATTCTTTCAAAATAGTTATCAATTACTCTTAGTATCAAACACAGTGACCCTTGTAATACCCCAAAAATGGGCTATATGTTCATTAACCTCCAACATCGACAAATCAAACAAAATCGACATCAAATTCCTAACCTAAGGCACATCTAAACATCATCGAATCATAATTGATTATCTTAAATTCTGCATCGGAAAATATTCCTAGCAATATTCCTAATTATCGTAATTATCTTTAATTTTATAATTATTTGGCAATAAATCACATTTATCCTAAAATTTGATTAATTGAATAATTTGCATATTTAATTAATTAGATTTAATTTTGCCACTTAATTATTTAATTAAATTTAATTTTATCTATTATTAATTGTATTATTTAATTTTGACAATAAATCTAATATCATATGAATAATTGATTAAATTCTTATTTAATTAATTAAAGCAAGTTGTCATTATTTAATAATATAGTTTTTAATAAAAGTTTGATTAAATAATTGATAAACCCATAAATCAATTGTTTTATTTTTAAAAGCAGTTAAGTTGGAAATAATCACTTTATTATTAAATTAATTCATAAATAAAACATGCACAATCATAAAAGCAGACAACTATCAATTATCAATTAAAGCTAAACTCTATTTTGAGTTAAAACTTAGCTTTTGCATGTTTTTGTGAGTTAATTATCTGTTATTTAAAAATAACTCAAAAATCAACCTGAGTTATTTGAGTGATTTATGGCTTTTTCTCATGCACCTCCAAAGCCCTGGATTTCTATAAAAATAAGGCTCAGCTCTTCATAATTCATCTCTCAAATTTGCATCCAAGCATCTCGCAAATTGCAAACTTACTCTACAGGAATCATAGCATATCAGATTTGGAGAATTTGCACAATTGGAGCTTGAAAGAATCAACTTGTGAATTCAAAGCTTTGTGAGATCAATTTCAATTGCATAGTTTTTATATCTTAGCATAGAATTTCATAGTTTTCATATCATTGTTAGAATCTTCATTGTTAGATCATTTAGCATTCATTTCATATCAGTTTTCAATAGCATTCATAGATTCATATCATTTTTTATCATTCTTATTGCATAGAAAATATCAAAAATATAGATTAATTGCATTCAATTTCATATCCATCTTTTTCATTCAAATCCTTCATTTAGGTGTCATCTAGGTCACTGATCTTGATTACAATCTAAGAACATTAATCTCGCACCTACTAGAAGGCAGTAAATCGCTTGGTTAGATTAGATTTCAATTTTGCACGATTTTGATTATCACTAACCTCTAATGTTTTACTGAGTGTTGTGTCTACAGATCAGGTACAATTTTCACACACACATTTCTGGCGCCCACCATGGGGCAACCCACCTTTGCATGCTAGTTTTGATTTTTTTGGGAGCTAACACCCCAAAGTTTCAAAGATTTAATTTTATCTCCCAAATCGCTTGGATTTTTGGTCTGAATTTTTTTTTGTGGGTTGGAGATATATCAAAAAAGTTTTGAAAAAAAATTCAGAATTTTCTAAAATTTTTGAATTTTTAATAATTTTGTTTTGATTTTTCATAAAAAATTAATTTTCAGCGCAAATCATAATTGTTTTTGGAAATTTTTACATTTTTGGAAATCTCTTCAAATTTTATAGGGGGTTTGTTATTTGTGTTTTAAATTTGGATGCAATTTACTAGCTCAAATAGTCAATTTGCAAAAACTGGTCTATTTTGATAAAACAGGTCTCTAGGGCACAAATGAAGAGATTTTTCTAAAATTTTTGCATTTTTGGAAAGCTCTTTATTTTTTAGCAGTGGTCTCTATTCTGAATTTCTATTTTTGTGGCCAAAATCATATCAAAAAAACTAGATCTTGTTGACTAGGTCAAATGCAGTGCAAAAAAATTAAAATTTTATGATGGGTATGCACTTATTTTTCATATGATTCAATGCATGATATGAGTTGTCATTTGGATTAATTTATGGTTATTATTGCTCCTAATAATTTATTTTTAGAGCTAACCCTATGGTTTTCATAAGTTGAATATATTTTGCATATCTTGTTTGCTTGTTTGCTTGTTGGGGAGTTTGTCACTTGCTTGCATGGAAAAGCTCAACAAAAATTGCTAAAAATCAGGTAAAATCTACTAAGCGCATTGTGAGGATCATGAGGTATTCTCTTTTTTCTAAAAACATTTCAATTTGGACTTAAAATAAATCTCTCACGTGTCAAGCTTGTGTGCATCTTTTCATGCTTTTGATCTAATTCTACACACTTGCATAATTTGATACTAGGTTGTGATCCCTTAAGGATTCATTAAGTAGTCTTAGAATACTTTTGATTGATCTTGATTGCTATCTTGGGTTATTGGACTCACTAATCCACCGGCCCCTCATTTTCGCCCCGTGGTTGCAATCTCAGCACCATAAAGGGGAGGGGTCAACAGGATAGAAGCATTAAGTGTTCCACTTGGCAACCCTTTTGTGCTTTTAGGAACTCACTTGTTTTCTAAGTTGGGGAATCATTTTTAGCTTGTGTGAGGTGTTAAGTGTTCCACCTTGTGGACTCATCTCATATTTTCTTTAAGCGTTAAGTGTTCCTCTTTCTACTTTTTGGGTGCTTTTGGTAGATTTGCTTTCGGGAATATATCTATGCTAACATAGTAATTAGACCCTATGAACACTATTCGTGATTCTTGAGAGATTGGATTCCTAGAGAAATCTTTCTTGATGACAGAATCCTTGTAGGTAGAGAGGATACTTAGTGTGTTTCACATTCAGCTTGGTTAGTGCGTCTTCTCTTATTGATCGACACATTCTCTCTCCGGAGAGGTTAATAGATCACGTGGGGTTGATATCATGAGCTTTGGTGAATCAAAATTGGTTAGTGCGTCTTCTCTTATTGATTGATACATTCTCTCCTCAGAGAGGTTGATAGATCACATGGAGTTGATATCACAGACCTTGGTGGAACAAAACTTTGTCTTAGCATGTCGGATTAATCTGCTTGCTTTGTTTGGGTTAAAAGTGAAAAGGTGTCAAAAACCTTGGATCTGGAGCCAAGTCCCCTTGTCGTATAAATCTGAGAGTCACCTTTAGAGAGGGTTAACCGTAGCAGACAATCCCTTCACAAGGAAAACTGCGTTGATGGAACCTCAAGTGGTAATAGCCATTTTTTCCATGGTAGTGACAACCGCTATATAAATGTCCTTGTGGAAGAAATCTCCATGGGTATGGTTCATTGTTGGGTTGTCAGATCTCCCTAGCAGCTCTTGAAGATTAAGTTCTTGGACTGTGTCAAAACCCTGGTGCGCCGGGATTGGAGTTCACCCCTTTGAATCATAAAAGTTGCAGAGTCAAACCATTACTAAAAACCCTAGAGAGGCCAATTTTTTTCACTTTCAGGTATATGTGTGTTATTGCAAAACTTTTCAGAACATACACAATTAGTACTCTCAGGGATTAGCACAATTTGGTCACTTGATTGTTCATGCGCAAGGTTGCTTTTTCCCTTGTTCATTGTTTTTAGACGTGCTTGGAATCACTTGCTTGCTATTCTGCATGCTTGTTTATCTACTTGGCTATTAAAAATGATCAAATCTGGTATAACCTTCAAAATTTGGACAGTACAATTTGCAAACAATCTAGAACTGAAAACCTTAAATTTTGCAAAAATTGACGTAAAATCCTTTCTGGAGTCAAAATTCATTTCAGGAAGTCAAAATTCATACGACTTTTTGTCAAATGTCATTTCAGTATTGCCCATCTGTCTTATGATTGAGAACCCAGTGTCGTACGAGTTTTCATGCCAGCAAATCCAAGGAAGTCAAAATCCTGTTAGCAACTGTCGTATGATATTTAAAACTGTCGTTTCATTGCTACCCAACTATCATATGAGTTTTACAACTGTCGTTTCATAGACTACCCAGTGTCGTACGAGTCTACAGAGTGTCGTTTGGAAAAATTTGAGAGTTGTCAGAAATTGTCAAATTGCAAGATATCCAATGTTTCCAGCCTAGTTCTAGAATCTGTCAAAAATATCATTGTGTCAGGAACAGAGTAGTAGCTATTGAGCATTCTACCATTTTCTGAGTTTGATCTTTTGAATCCGATCTAGTCTTCTATTTGATCAATTTGGGTCCTTTTTATCTCATGTCAAAACCTTGTCATAACTATCAATCTTCAATCAATCTTCAAAAATAGACTAAGTGTTGAGAACTCGTGTCCACTATCTTTTGGGCGATCTATCCCATACATCCAGGGCACAGTTTCCTTCACCCACATCTCATCAGATCTTCAAAACTATCATAATCTTGACAAGGTTGCATCATCCGATTTTCTTGAATCAAATTGTTCTTCAGTTGTCTTCATCCTTTTCTTCTGTTTCATTCAAAGTTAATGGTGGAGACCAGAGCTTCTTCACACAAGAAATCAGAAGAAACATCTTAGAACTTACTTTTGACCAATACCCTAGGTCCAACTCTTGAACAACTCATCAAGTCGGGTATCTATGAAGACGACGGTCTCGGTAACTTTCGATTGAAAACTGGTTACATACCTCCTCTATCAACTCACAGAGGTAATCAGCAAACTCCTCCTCAATCTATTTCAGGGAGCCCAAAAACTCCTACCATGTCTCAAGCAAGGACAAACCATGGTTCTCTAGGAGGAGGATCCCAAGGACACCATTCTCAACATAATGCTGACCAAGAACCTACCCCCTCTAAAATCCATCAATGTCAGAATGACGATGAATTCAAGAGAATGATGAGGCATTTCTTGAAAGTGGATAGAGAGGCATACTTTTTACAATTAGCCCAGGAAGGGGCTAAGCTTCCTCCCAACTTTAACATTGTTGATATAATCACACAGGAGGAAGAAAATCCACTCACAGCTATGACAAAATAGATGCATGCTATACAAGTCAAATTTAACAATCTTAAGAAGGAGAAGGAACCCAAGGAGTTCTCCATGGAGGCCCTATGTCCTTTCCCGTTCGACAAAAACTTATATATGCCACCATTCCCAAAAAGAGTGGAGATGCCAAAGTATGACAAATATGATGGACACTCTGATCCTCAAGATCATGTCAGAGAGTTCTATACGCACTCCATGGAATTCATGCATGAACCGACCTATCTGATGCATCTTTTTCCTAGATCCTTGGGAGGAGCATCCATTCAATGGTTTTCAAGATTACCTTCTACGATCAAAACTTTTGAGGAATTGATTAAATTGTTTTATCAACAATATTCCTACAATATTCAACATCCGATTACCATGATCGATATCTGTAACCTCAAGCAATATCCAGGGAAATCATTCCTAACATTTCTCAAGAGGTGGCGAAAGAAGTTTTCTCTATATGCTAGACCAATTCTTGAAATGGAGAAACTTGAAATATTTATCAATAACCTTGTTCTAGAGCTCAATTATCCATTACAAATGCAAGATCATGTGTCTTTTGATAAAATGTTGGATAATGCAATCAAGATTGAGAAAGTACTTGTCAAGAAAGGAGAAATCACACTTCAAAAGGACAAGTCTGAATCTGGATCCAGCTCAAAAGATAAAAACAAGAGCTGGAATAGAAACAAAGGTATCATCTCTAATGGTGTTGTTGACACTATCCACACCCCATCAAAAGCACTGGCCTACAATCTCACCCTTGCCACCAAAGCCATTGAAGCTTCAGAGAAAAAATCTGCTAAACCATCTCCAAAGAAGCCAATCAAATGATGGGATAATAAATGAAAGTTTACTCCCTTGGGAGAATCTTTGGAATCTTCCCTGAGAACCCTGATAGCTGATAACATGATCTCTTTACCACCAATCAAAACCCTGATCTGGATCCAAAACCATATTGGTGGAAAGATAATGAATTCTGTGCTTTCCATCGGACTAAAGGCCATAGAACTAATGGATGCTTCCACTTGAAGCATACCATTCAAGACTTGCTAGATCAAGGGGACATCATGATCGATAATCCTACTAGCAATAATGATCACACAGCATTTACAGAACCATTTCCACAACATGGCAAGGGAGTTTCCACTTCTCAGCCTAACATGGGGGCAAAAGTCAACTATGCCTACCTTGGAAACAATGCTGTCATCAATATGGTTGAACCATGTCTCTCTGAGAGCTGCAATGTCATCACAATTGTACGAAGAGATAGAAATCATTCCTCAGCTAATGTGGTTACCATATCACAAGCTCAGGCTCATCTGAAAGGACAAACACCAAGTTCATCTAATGTCCCTAAGATACCTTTCAATCTCACATCTGCTTCTAAACAGAAGGTTGCCTTGAAATCTTCCAATCCAAAGGATACAAGACCTACATCTTAAAACATTGTCCAACAACTCCAGCATACCAATGCCAAAATCTCTATGTTTGAGTTACTCTGAATATCTCTAGCTCACAGAGATATCCTAGACAAAGCTTTGCTCAGCTCTAATGTTCCTGATGATCTAGATCTAGACAGGTTCCAAACTATGGTTGGTCATCTAATGTCTCCGCAATATATCTCCTTTTCAGAAGAAGATGACAACTCCCTAAGTCACCCACATAATCAGCCCTTGCACATAGAAGTCTTGATCCAGAACCATCGAGTCAAACATGTGTTGATAGATGGGGGTGCAGGCCTCAACATTTGTTCTTACAACTTAATCACACAGTTGGGATTCTTAGAGATGGCTATTGATCCTCGAAAGAAGATCACCATAAAAGCCTATGATGAACAAGAAAGAGCTTCTAAAGGCACCATTGTCTTACCTATCCGAGTGGGTCCGGTCATCAAAGATACCACATGTCAGGTGCTTGATCTACCATTGGCTTACAATATCCTTCTAGGGAGACCCTGGATACATGAAATGCAAGCTATTCCTTCTACGTACCATCAATGCTTGAAATTTGCCTATGAAGGAGTGGAGGTTACTATCCCAGCAGATTTGAGTACAACTTGCAATACATTGAAGGAAAGTGTCGATAAGCTTGTTCCCAATAATAGAGAATCTTCCATCAAGCAACTAAATGTTGCTTCCACATCTAAGATGGAAGACATTGCTAAAGAGATCAATATCAAAGAAAATGGGATGGGAGAATACACTATAGAGCCAGTCTTGTCTTTGACATCTCTCCCAATCTCCCCTAAGTCATATGGACAATCCTTGAGGTAGTCTAAATCAGAACCTAAGGAACCTATGGAAGCATACAAAAGAAATTTTGTGGCGGAGCAAGTATCCAAACAAGAATTTGAAGAGGATGAAGCTGTGCTGGCATGGCTATATAAAGAGGATTCTGAATCTAAAATTGTTCAACCTAGTGAATCTATAGCACCTACAATCCCTTCTAATTCATATGGTCTAGGAAACAAATTGATAGCCAAGATGGGATACTCCAATCAAGGACCTCTAGGAATCAGAGGAAAGGGTCTTGTGACACCCATTTCACATATTGGTAGAGCCAACAAAGATACTGGTGGCTTAGGCTTTAAGAAGAAACCCTATCATCTCAAAGGTGGTTGTTCTCATGTCATAGAACAAATTGCACCAGGAGAACCCCTTCTCAAGAAAGAAGAAATAGAACCCTCTAATGATGATTCAGATAGCTCTGAGCTTATCCCCTATGAAAAATTGCCTAAAGAGATCAAAGATCTTCTTGATGATAAAGATGATCCTATCAGAAGAATTAATGTAGTAGAAACACAAGCACCTACTATAGTGCAAGAGATGGTTGCACCACAAGAACCAGCCAATCTCGAAGGTGATCAAACTGATCAAGAAGAAGGGGATAGTTATTCTGACACTGATTCCCATGAATATGAATTCAAGTTAGAGACTGAGGGTAATCCTTCTTGGGGTATTCATCTTGATTTCACACATTTTCTAAGATTTCCTAGAGATCCTGAATCAGAAGCTGAGTCAAATGACTATGAATGGGGTGCCATTCCAGAAGAAGATGAGCTTATAACAGAGAAATATATTGATGTTATTCACCAATATGTATCTCAACCCAACGTAGGTCTAGAGCGAAACAATGAACTTAACGTGTCTGATCCACCTATGGCTGAAGAGGACTCCCATGATGATGTTGAGCCTATTCACAAATTGAACATTTTGAGCTGTAATATCACCTTTGAACTTGAGCGTCAGGTTAGGACCAATGATGACATATCCATGTTTGTGAACACCATATCCCAAACCTTTCCCGCTTTGACTATCCAATGCCCTGATCTTATCAACCAAACTTCCACAAACCCAAACCATGGTATTTATACCTTCCTGAATGACTATGCCCTTTCCTACTACCTCAATGTAGTTGAGCCTATGAGTACTTCCATCAGTGAACCGAGCATCAGCATGATCGAGTCAGACATCAAATATCTTAGTCATAAAAACAAGAGTAAAAAGAAAAAGAAAAAGAGTTTTGAGGGTGAAAACCACTTTGTGGCAGTCTCAAAACTGACAAAAGTAAAAAGAAAAGACATATCTGAAGGTGAAAACCTCTCTGAGGCACCTAAGGATGAGATATTTGATGTCCTTCCGAGTCATTTACAGGATAGATCTCCAGTTCTGATTGAGCCAACTCAATCCATCAATTTGGGTACAACAGAGGAACCACAATTGGTACATGTAGCACAATCTCTATCAGAAGAAGAGAAACATAAATTCACTACATTCTTATCAGCCAAAAAGATCAATTTTGCATGGAAATATTCAGATATGCCAGGATTGGATCCCAATCTCATTATGCACCATCTATCCATTGCTCCTGGGGTAAAACCGGTCAAACAAAAATTGAGAAAGATGCATCCTCATGTGGCACTCCTAGTCAAAGAAGAACTAGAAAAACTCCTCAAAGATGGATTCATCCATGTCATAGACTATGCTGAGTGGATCTCTAATATTGTACCCATTTCAAAACCAGATGGTTCAATCAGAGTGTGCACAGACTTTAGAGATGTGAACAGAGCATGCCCTAAGGATGATTTTCCACTACCTAACATTGATATGATAGTGGACATGACTGCAGGCTATGAGATGTATTCCTTAATGGATGGCTTTTCTGGATACAACCAAATCAAAATTGCTTCAGAAGACCAAGAGAAAACTGCATTCACATGTGCGTGGGGAACCTTCTATTGGAATGTTATGCCATTCGGACTCAAAAATGGAGGAGCTACATACCAAAGAGCAATGACATCTATTTTTCATGATATGATGCATAAAACAATGGAGGATTACATGGTTGATACCTTGGCAAAATCCATGATTAGAACTAAACATCTAACAGACCTAAGCATGATCCTAGACAGAATGGAACAGTTTAGTCTCTGGCTAAATCCTAAGAAGTGTGCTTTTGGTGTCACTTCTGGAAAGCTCTTAGGATACATAGTTTCAAAGAAAGGCATTGAAGTTGATCCAGCTAAAGTCAAGGCTATAATAGAGATGCAACCTCCCACAAATATCAGTCAAATGAGGACGTTGCAAGGCAGAGTATAGTCCATCAGAAGATTCATATCACAGTTAGCTGACATATCACAACCTTTTACAAACACATTACATAAAGGCGTGACCTTTGCATGGAATGAAGAATGCGAGAACAACTTTAACCATATCAAGAAGTATCTATCAAATCCACCTATATTGATGCCTCCTATTCATGGGAAGCCATTAATATTATATGTCTCCGCAACAGATACATCACTGGGGGCATTACTAGCACAGCATGATGAGAACAAGAAGGAAAGAGCCATCTACTATATCAGCAAAACTTTAGTGGCCTATGAGAAGAACTACTCAATGATAGAAAAGGCATGTCTAGCTGTGATCTTTGCATCACATAAATTGAGACACTATATGTTAGCTCATACCATGCATCTAGTAGCAAAAATTGATCCACTAAAATACCTACTAAGCAAGGTGGCCCTCACCAGTAGACTAGCTAAATGGGTCATGCTTCTAAGAAAATTTTACATTGAATATGTTGAAAGAAAAGCTATAAAAGGTCAAGTTATTGCTGATCAACTAGCAGATTCACCCATGTTTGATGATACACCCATGCAAATGGAATTTCCTGATTCCTCTATCATGCACCTCTCTTCTAGAGCATGGTGGTTATTCTTTGATGGCTCCTACACATAGAATGGATCTAGAGCAGGCATATTGTTCATCACTCCTCAAGGATACTCGATACCAAAAGCATTTAGACTAAAGTTTCCTTGCACAAACAATATTGTTGAATATGAGGCACTTCTCAATGGTATGAAAATGGCAATACAGTGGAGAGTTACAGAGATGCACATCCATGGAGACTCACAACTGGTTATCCACCAAGTCAATGATGTGTACCAAACCAAAGATGAAAATCTCATTCCTTACAAGAGAATGGTAGATTATTTAAAGAAATACTTCATCTCTATCACATTTGAGAAAATACCCAAAATGAAGAATAAGGCTGCCGATGCAATGGCAACATTATCTACTCTCTTACAGCAGCCCGAACATGAACTACACTACGAGTTCCTGGTGGAAGCCCTATCCTATCCTGCATATGACTCCCCTGAAACCCGCATGATCTGCACTGTTGTAGGTTATGACTCATCTCGCTACAAAATTTTGTTCTCCTATCTCCATGATCAAATCATCCCTGAGTCCTTTACCCATTTTGAGAAATGAAACCTTATCTGATCCACATCCCAATATGTCATCATTGGTAATGATCTATACAAACGAGGTCTAGATGGTACACTACTTAGATGTTTAGAACGGGAAGAGTCTCAACGTGCATTAGAGGAAGTCTATGAGGGTATAGGTGGGTCACACTCGAATGGTTTAACGTTAGCTCAAAAACTTATTAGGGCTAGGTACTATTGGCCTGAAATGGAGAAAGAGGCTATTAAATTTCCTAAAAACTGTCAACAGTGTCAAGTACATGGCAACTTGATTCATGCTCCAGGAAGAGATCTGATTCCCTTTACTACACAATGGCCTTTTCAACAATGGGCATTTGATCTCATAGGTGCTATCCATCCACACTCTTCTAATGGATGTACCCATATAATCACAGCTACAGAGTATTTTACAAAATGGGTAGAAGCAGTTCCTCTAACACAAGCAACGGGGAAATAGATCTCTATGTTCATCCTGAACTACATCATTTGCAGATATGGGATCCCTCACTCTATAATCACAGACAATGGGGGACAATTCAAAAACAAGGACCTAGATGACTTATGTGCCAAATTCAAGATTACTCAACATTGGTCATGTATCTACTATCCTCAAGGGAATGGACAAGCTGAAGCTTCAAACAAAAATCTCCTGAAGATCTTGCACAGAACAGTGAATAAAATAGGAAGAGACTGGCATCTAATGATCAATCCAGTGCTCTGGGCATACAGAACTAGTATCAGAATGCCTACAGGGGCTACACCTTTCACTTTAGTTTATGGGTCTGAAGCGGTACTGCCTATTGAGGTTGAAATCCCATCACTCAGAATCAGAATGCATGGACTTGTCACTGATGAAGACTATAGAGTGTCTAGGTTACAAGAACTAGAATTACTAGATGAGCGTAGGCAAGCAGCGTATGATCATCTCAGAGTGTATCAGAAAAGAATGTCTAGAGGCTACAACAAGAAAGTCAGACACAGAGAATTTCAGGTGGGTGATCTAGTCTTGAGAGAAAATCCTAAAAATCAATCCCATCGAGAATGCAAGGGGAAGTTTGAACCCAACTG
Organism: Chamaecyparis obtusa; assembly: GCA_027943335.1. Taxonomy (NCBI): domain Eukaryota; kingdom Viridiplantae; phylum Streptophyta; class Pinopsida; order Cupressales; family Cupressaceae; genus Chamaecyparis; species Chamaecyparis obtusa. The sequence continues at coordinate 202,095 of BSBK01009996.1, read as the reverse complement.
GCTGAGTCCCTTTGTAATCACTGCTACTTTTGGCTCTGGTGCCTATCAACTCTCAACAACTGAAGGAGAACAGCTTCGAGAACCAATCAACGTTCTCTATCTGAAGAAATTCTACGCCTAAGGCATTCAGTGCTTGGTAAATGTCCTGAAAAAATCTTAAAAATTAGAAAAAGTCCTGAAAAAATGAACATCTTGGTGAAAACCTAGAAATAGATGCCTTGATGATTCACGAAAAAAATCAAAAAAATATCAAAAGTACAAAAAAAAATTGAAAAAAATAAAAAATACAAAAAAAATGAAACAAAAAGAAAAAGTGCCTTGGTGAAAACCTGGAAACAGGCGCCTTGGTAGCAAAAATAGAATCTCTGCCAAGATGGTGAAAACTCAGCAAACGGGTGCCACTTGTTCAAAATGCTCCATCTATCAGCACAATCTTGGTCTTTCCTAGCTTTCGGTCTTGCTTTAGTTTGTACATATCTCCCGGTTTGTTTCTGCATTTTCAGTTTTCAATAAGTCAGTCTGTACACCAATCAGCTCAAGCGTCTGTATCCTATCAATGTTTAACACTTGGGTGCAATCAATGTCATATCCTATGGCCTCCAATGTATCTTATCCATATCCTATCTAGTTAGAGTCCTTTGAAGCTTCAAGTTGAGTCTGTCTGTCTGTCTCGTCTCCAGAAAGGATTTTGCATCTACAACAACGCAATCAAACATCAAAACTCAACTGAAAACAATCTATGCTTTTTACCTGCTTTTATCTCCTTGTATGCTTACTGATTTGCATTGAGGTTTTTGCATATTGTGTCCCTTCGAGCTCTTCGATGATGTCCTTTATAGGATTTAGAGAGTGATGACTGGGGGTATAATCTTTTCTTTATTTTCTGCTTGTATGTGAAAATCTAACATCTTTGGAAATTTTGAATTGAAATGGTGTCTGACTATAAGAGCCTCTATCTCAAATTAGATGGCCATGCGTACCTCAACCATTGATACCTAGACAATTCAAGGAAGTTTGATCTAACTATTGTCTTTTTGAAGTGAATTCTTTCTCCTACTGTGAAACGCGATCTTGCCTAAGGATGTGAACGATAAAGGGTCACTACGAGTAATTCACATTGGATTTAGAATGATCTCTTGACTGTTTGATGTGTTTGCAATGCAAGGCATACTCAGGTCATCACGACGTGTATGTTTTGATGCTTGTACAAATTGCTATATCAAAATGGACATGATATTCAAGTCATCCTGGCGTTTGTGCCTTGGTGCTTATATCTGATCTGATATTCCGAAAATAAAATCAATATTCATATATCCATGGTTGTTGACCAGTGGGTGTTGTATTGATTCTTGCACATACAAATTGATATTCATATGTCTATGGTTTCATAGCTAGTGGGCATTGTATTGATTTATCCGGTTACCTAAAAGTTCAATGATGATAACAAATCGACACATGATCAGTGACTAGGTCCTAGGTCTTAGGTTGCATTTCATTTTGCATGTCTCTTTGCATTTTGCATGTTGCATGATCTCACCATGGCTAAATGAACTTCAATGCTTAAATGATTCTTCAAATCACATCTTCAAGTCTAACAAGAGCTGAATCTCACACGAAGGTTCCTCCAACAAAATAGCAAGTAGAATCCTTTTTCGAGATCAAAATCAAAATTTGAGATCATTTATCTTATTCACTGCTTGCATAATCAACCTTCCATCATCACAGATATCTAAAATTCAACTTAACTGATTATCTTACATCAAACTATCAAAAATTCAACTTGGTCAACCATGGTCAACTCATGGTCAAACCTAGTCAACCTTGGTCTCTAGGACCTCTAAACGATGCAGAATGCACTCTTGAACGTGTATAACCACTTTTCAAATCAATTAACATGCTTCTCAACTATCAACACTGACTTTTCTTGTCAGATTTCAATTTTAATCCCGAAGGGGGCATGGTATTGCACATCATTCAAAGTCTTTCAATCAAATCTATCAATATCTTTCATCAGTGATCAAGACAACAATCACATCTAGTCGCTGATTCATCAAAAGTCCTCATCGCTCGGGGCAAATCTATTATCACTTGGGGCATATCAGATTCATCGATCCATATCAATCTGGTATTCTCTTAATCTTGTAAACTGTATCAATTTTTGCAACCATCATATCATAGTGTTCTTTCCTTGGTTCTTCGACAACTGAAGGGTTCGGATGTGATACCTGCTAGTTCTGCTAAGACAATCGAGTCTAGAACGGGTCACTCACTTCTTAGCAATTCTAAGGTTTGGAATCAGGCATTTTGACACTTTTTCGCAATCATCGATTCATCGCTGCTATACTGAACATTATCTTTGGTCATTCAAGACCTATTATCTCCATATCAAATCAATATCAATCAGCTTCTGTCTCATATCAATTATCAATTTTGAATCAGTTTCATATCTCTAACAAACACAGACTTTCTTTGAATCACTGCGCTTCACACAATAATTCAAAGAGGGACAAAATGTAATACCCCAAAAATGGGCTATAAGTTCATTAATATCCTACATCTTCAATTCGAACGAAATCGACATCAAAGTCCTAACCTAAGGCACATCTAAACATCATCGAATCATAATTGATTATCTTAAATTCTGCATCGGAGAATATTCTTAGTAATATTCCTAATCATCATAATTATCTTTAATTTTATAATTATTTGGCAATAAATCACATTTATCCTAAAGTTTGATTAATTGAATATTTTCATATTTAATTAATTAGATTTAATATTTGCCACTTAATTGTGTAATTAAATTTAATTCTATCTATTATTAATTGTATTATTTAATTTTGACAATAAATCCAATATCCTATGAATAATTGATTAAATTTTTATTTAATTAATTAAAGCAAGTTGTCATTATTTAATAATATAGTTTTTAATAAAAGTTTGATTAAATAATTGATTAACCCATAAATTAATTGTTTTATTTTTAAAAGCAATTAAGTTGGAAATAAATCACTTTATTATTAAATTAATTCATAAATAAAACATGTACAATCATAAAAGCAGACAACTATCAATTATCAATTAAAGCTAAACTCTATTTTGAGTTAAAACTTAGCTTTTGCATGTTTTTGTGAGTCAATTATCCTTTATTTAAAAATAACTCAAAAATCAACCTGAGTTATTTGAGTGATTTATGGCTTTTATCCATACACCTCCAAAGCCCTGGATTTCTATAAAAACAAGGCTCAGCTCTTCATAATTCATCTCTCATATTTGCATCCACAGCATCTCATATTTTGCACAATCACGTTGGAGAATTGGAATTGAAGAATCAAAGCTCTTGCGAATCGACATCTTTGTGAGATCAATCTTATTTTTGCATTCATATTGCATATCATTGTTAGATTAGCATTGCATATCAATTTTCAATAGCATTCATAGCATATCAATTTCATCTAGCATAGATTTCATATCAGTTTTTATCATTCTTATTGCATAGAAAATCCAAAAAAATAGACTAATTGCATTCAATTCATATCTAGATCAATTGTATTCAAATCCTTCATTTAGGTGTCGTCTAGGTCACTGATCTCGATTACAATCTAAGAACATTAATCTCGCACGTACTAGAAGGTAGTAAATCGCTTGGTTAGATTAGATTTCAATTTTGCACGATTTTGATTATCGCTAACCTCTAATGTTTTACTGAGTGTTGTGTTTACAGATCAGGTAAAATTTTCACACACACAACCCCTAACATGGTCCTTGTTTGGAAATAGCAATTGTTCCTACTGTGTTGTATGTCGCCCCTCTCATGATTTTCAAACCTTCTCTAAATGATACAAACTAAGATGGGGGGAGTAGGCGATGCACTTTATTGGATTCTCAAGCATGGTAATTTTTGTGTGTTTTCCTATTGTGTTGTATTTCCCTCGTGATGTGCCACTTTTTATATGTTTTGTTTAGATTTATTTAAATAATCCTTGTTGCTCCGTTGGCGCAAGATGATAAAAGAGTCAAAATATTGTAATCATTCTTCTATTTGTACCTTCCTTCTTCTATATGTCATTATATGTTGTGTTGTACATGTGTCATTATTTGTAAATGTGCATTTGTTTAGTCTACTTGGGATATTGTGAATGGTAGCACCAAATCTTTTTGGTCTCTATGATGCTTTCCCAAAAAGACTCTTCTTCATTACTCTTATATAATTTTCCTCCATTGTGTTAATGTTGTACTTTCTTTGGTGAATGATCATATTTTATTTGACATAATATTTCATATAATATCTTATGATCATACTAACCCTAGATTTAGTAGATCTATTTATGTTTCTCTCTCTAGGTTATGTATCTATTTCCCTTGATATGTCTTCACTTGTGGGAATTTCAAAGTGAAAACATCTCTAGTTGATGCATGTGTGCTCCATTAAATCCATTGCCCCTGTTAAGGAACTTGCAATAGCTTTAATGTGGGGGCATACATTTTTCTCACATTTTGAACACACACACTTCAATAGCTTTTCTTCTTTGAATCCCTTTATGTATTACTAAACAATCCTAAAGGTCTTAATCTCTTTCCTATCTCTTTCTGGATTACTAACAATTTGGAAGGCTTCATCCCTACAAAGATGCATTCTTCTGATTCATTAAGGATACATATATCCTTATGCCTAGATCATCTTTTTGCAGTTTTTCTCTTTTGGAAATGCAATTTCCTGAGGGTGAATCCTTGATGGGTTGAATAAAATGCACACAAACTTGCTAGATTGTTCAATGCCATCTTTTGTTGTAGCATGCCTTTTAGTTTGGTTCAAAGTAAGAAACACAAATCTTATTGGGCGAGTTAATCACACTCTTTCTTTTTTTTTGTTAGTAATATATCTATTGTTATGATTTTTGAGTTTTAAAAAAGACCAAATTTGATTGGGGTCTTGACGGATTCCTCATCTCCTTAGTCATGGTGAGATTATCTTATGCATTGTGATCTACTTTACAAAGAGTTTGAGTTAGGCTCGCACTCCTACTAAAGTGAGGGCTAAATGTATCATATTAAAATTGAAGCATCCATGTTGAGACATTTTTATCCCTCCTTAGTAAGATGCTTTGGACCTAATTTAAATTCCTTTATGAATCCATTTATGTACCTTTTCTTTTCTGCCAAATTGAGCCCCTATTTTCTATCCTTTTTTGTTGTTCTTTTCTCTATCCCCAAGATCCTGGACCATCCCCCGATGGAATCACATATTGCGGGGTAGGCCAAGATTGAATTATCCCTTTAGGGGTAGAAAAAGGTTGGCCTATACCCTGGGGTGAGGCCGAGGTCAGTCTCCCAATGAGGTTGGATGCCTCGGGATTCTAGGCCCTTCTCGGGTTTCCAATTTCTTTTCTTGCCTTGTGTAGTCAGCCCTTCTCAATTTTGGTTACAAAATTGGTATAAAAGGAGGATTAATAACTTTATTTTTGGAAGCGTAGATGTTCAATATCTTACCACATTTTTTCTACAAGTATTCTTATATCATTCATAAGCATTTTCTAGGAGCATTGAATAAGATCCTTTCGTAACCTTTCAAGACTTTTAAATCTTTCAAGATAGTTTGAATTCAAGGATATTTTAAGGAGATTTTAAGGATTTTGTTGGAGGTATTTTCATCATCTTTCCATGACCTTTCATGTTTCTTTCAAGATCTATCTTCCTTCTTTGAAGATAGTCGAGTTGGTCTTCAAGGAAGGGTTTGCTCATCCATTCTCCACTTCCATTTTAATATCCAATTTTAGCATATGAGTACATCTACATCCATGGATCCATGAATTGGTATGATTTATCTATTGTATTTTATGATATATCCTACATTTCTACAAGATTAATAAAAAATAAGTACTTATGCATCCTTGTGGATTACAGATTTGGATCTTCAATGAAGGTTTCTACAAAGTAAGGAGAATTCATACATTTTCTTTTCTTTTACATACATTCTATATATAGTTTACATTCAAGGTTAATTCCTAAAGTGAGGCTTGACTAAGTAAAGACCCTCCCCAACAATAGGAAACATTTTTCTCTTGCAGATTCAGGTATATAGAGTTGTAGATATAGATTCAGAGTCTTCAGAAAATAGGTTACCATCATAGATCTAGAAACTGGAGAAACTTGCAGAGAAGGTGGATTCTGACCTTGACCTAGTCTTGGGTGTATTTTCTACATGCCACTATCCACCCTCTACATCATCATATTCTTGAGCCTTAAATATTTCTGGGTTAAATTGTAGATTTTGGGTTTATGGTTCCAAATTTGCTCCTATTCGAGTTTCTGAGCTATTTCAGGAGAAGAATTGCAAATCTAAGTTTTAACAAACACATTACAAGAATTAAAAGGTGATTTGGCACATTTCATTGGTTAATTTGATCATTTACATTTTAGATCTGGTTTATTTCATTAGTTTTATAGTTTCTTTCACTTTTCTAGTTGACTATACCTGACACATAGGAAATAGCATCTTCTTTCATAGCACTTGGTTAGATCCATGTTTTGTATTAGTACCCCTACATCACTTGGGTTGTGCTAATCTAGCCTGGATCCAATAAGGGGATTTTCTTCAAAGATCTCTTCCTTTGTGACCCCCCTCCCCACCCCACTATTTTTGAGGTATATTGGTGAAAGTGGAGAAGATTCTTATCTTGACACTACTTCTTGATCTCCTCCATTATTTCACCATATACACTTCCAATTATTGATTTTCTTTTTTATAAGGAAATTTATGATAACTTGGAGATATAACTCAATTTAAATGTCTTGAATTTTCTAAGAAACTTCTAAATGAAGACCTATAAGAAAATTTGAGGCCTCTACCATTGTGTTCAATCTAGGAGGAAGTTTGAAATCCTTTTCTACTACAAAGTTTCCCTTATGATATCAGAGAATAGCTTCTTCTCATAACATATCGGATTACCTTTTGGAGATTTATCAAAATTAATCTTAACACTATTCTCTAGAGGGGATTTATATTTGACATCTCTCCTAGGGACCTTAGAAGATAAATTATGGACTAAACAACCTTTGAAGGAAACTATTATGAAAGACCATCTATTAGTGAGTTGAGAATCAACAAGAGTAAACTAAGAAAATATTTTTTTAGAACTCATTTTGGATGTCTTAACACATTCTAAAATTCAACATTCAATTTTATCCAAAACCTATTGTAGTCATGTTGTTTACTTTATAAAGATGTTCTTACTTCTTTCCCACCCTGTTGGTAGTATTTCTGGTCTGAGTGTTTTCCTGATCGAAATTTTGAGTTCTTGTCTAGTCTCTATTGTCAAATTTTTAGTCCTAGGTGAATAACCTTAGGTTTCAGACCCTTCCCCCTAAAAAAATCCAAAAAAGCCCTAATTTAACCTTTCAACCTTCTTTTTTTCTGTTACTTTATTAGGTCACTTAAAAATTCTTAAAGGCATGTGTGCTTTATATTTCTCCAGTTAGTCGCGCAGTCTCCAAACTAATCTAGAATATTCTTTTCTTATTAACGACTACCCGAAACCTCATGTCGCACAATCTCCCTAAGAACAAAGAATATTCCCTATTCTCAAATGACCTAGTGGTTGCCTTTAGTCTCCAAGTCTCTGTATGTTTTTTTGAGATTTAGCGACTACTTTGATAAATTTTGTGACAACAACTATAGTCACACCAAATCTAAGTTTAAAATTACCTTTGGTTAGGTTATCTCTGAATGATTTTGTAAAGTGATGTATTCTGTAGTGATTATGAGTTTCTCTTTGGTCGCTAAATCTCTAAATGAATGCGCGGTCTTATTCTATGATAGTCGCCAAGTCTCTAGATCTTCATGCAGTTAGTTCCTTCATTCAGTGACTTGGAATTTTAACGGTCACGTCTTCTCCAGTTCCTAGCGGTTATCTTCTAGGCGGTCAGCGACCTAGCAACACAGTTATCTCCAAATCTCCTAACGCAGTGGTTAAGTTATAAAGGATCAGAGAACCCAGTGTGGGCCGTTGGATGAAAATTTGATCGGTGGATGGCATTTAATATCAGAACTGAACTATAGTTTAGAAAATGATTCAATGACTCAGAAAATAGAGGTGTTCACCAAGTCTCCTTTTTTAACCAAGGTTAGAGAAAGTATTTCACTACTAGGAGATGCATATAGTCGCATGATCTCTAGATTTTTCTGAGTTAAAAGAAAATTTAGTAAGTTGCATCTTCTTAGCCATTGATATGATTTTGATCTTATGGTGGCCGCGAAGTCTCAATACCAAACTCAGGATAAGAAAGGCTTTCAATGATCAAGAGTTTGCCTATTGTCGCTAGATCTCATAATAGAAGTTGAAAGTAATCTTAGTCATGTGATCTCGTAAAGAGAAATATTTCATCTATGACTAAGAAATAAACTATGGTCACTGGATCTCCAGATGGTCAGGTCAAGAGATCTCAGGAAGTAGTTTGAATAGTCAACCAAATTCAGTGACAAGGAGATGTCTTGTGGTCATGAAGTCTCGTGATGGCCCTTTGTCACCTAATCTCGAGATAGTTTCAAAGAATAAATATTTTGCAGCAACCAGAACTGTAGCCCTTTGTCGTCAAATCACAGTATAAAGTTTTATCTTGATTTTTTATCATCAGATCACCAGATAATTTCAAAAGGTTTCAAATATTTCAGCGACTATGATTTCTCATTGTCACTAGGTCTCCAGATAAAATGTGAGCTATTATATGACTAAATTTATTGTCACCAGATCTCTATAACTTTTAAAAGGGCACTAGATCCTCTGATGACTACAAGGATTGTGTTGTCGCTAGATCACCAGAAGGTCAAATTTGAATACCTGTCATCTTCTCAACCACAGCTAGTGAATTGAAGTACTGAGCATGCCAAATAATGGTGAAGTGACATGGTTTCTTCTCTTCGATCTCTAATGGATTTTTTCAATCAATGTGGTTGAATAAGTATAGCTATTCTCTATTCATTTCAATCAACCAACCATTCAGAGAGCTAGAGCAACAAGATTTCTTAGAGCATTTGTGAAGTTCCAGACGTCCAGAATTTGTGGATAATTTGAATTTGAAAACAAGATGAGTCGATAGATAGGAGGTGAATCTTCGACCAGTAAGGGTGCTAGGGAGAAGGCTAAAGAAATCTTCTAAGACCAGTTCCTCACTTTTTTGCTGGGCTCATCATAGAACAAGAAGGTTAGTGATGAATGTTTTGCCGATGAATTTACTTTATGTAGAGATGCTAAGACACCAGAGGTCATAGGGATGTGTTTATTTAAGTATTTTTGCAAAAATGCTAAGAGTCCAGTCCTTGTCTCAAACCCTTGGATAATAGGACTGGCAAAGTTGATACTTCTTGAGGTTTTTATCGATGTAGATCTCATAATTGTCTTGTCTCACAATTATGACCCTCTATCCAAAACAATTAGGAAGAGTGATGGCTCTCCTTTGGTTGCCCTAGAAAGAAATTCATTTATTAGGGCTTTTGGTATCCAAGTCCCTATGGCAACAGATATAAAATTGCAGGATTTGGCTAGTAGATATATCAAAGAATCTATTGTAGTGGCGAAGGAAATTCAGAGTCATGTGCCACGAGAAAACCAAAATTATATTGCACCAGTTGTCGGGTCAACATTCCCATATAGTTATAAGGATTTCAAATTTTATGTAAAGTATATTGGTTATGGTTTGTGCAGAGTACTGAGAATTGATGGGGAAGAGCCGATCCCTTCAAATATTTTAATGTTGATATTGGACTCTCAAAGTATCCATGCAACAAAGGGATATGATTATATTGGTTTCATAATAGAGAGAGTGCATGAGGGGTTGGTTGTTCTAAAGAAGCATCTGGATGGATCTGGTGACATGCCTAGGTTTTTGCATTACTCTTTCCTGATGCATCTTATTTTGTTTTTTAATTATGATATTATAAACATGGACAAGCTTGAGCCACAGATGACATTTAGGCGATGGCCAAATCCAGTTCGGTTTTTGTTGAGAACTTGGAGTCCTTCATCTACAAGGAGTGATTTTTGTTTTTTTTAAAATTGGATTGTTAGGCCTATTCTCCTCAGCTTGGGGATTGACATTTCAAGGCTCCCTACCAAAGTTTTGCAAGTAGTGAGGCCTCAAAAATTTGCTGACAAATGGATTAAGGGTCACAATTGGGGTGACATATATTATGAAAAGGGATATACAATGATTCAAGTGTATGGTTTCCCTCAGCCTCCTCACCTGTTAGCTTATTTCATTCCACCAAGGGTGGCATTTCTAGAATTTATTTGGCAGCTAATGCTCACTAAGAAGGAGCATTTAGCCTCTCACAGGAAGGGTACTTTCACCCCAGGGCACTTCAAAGTGCATAATATTACCATAGGCAAAAATGCCTTTAGAAAAGTAAATGATTTGTTGGGACAATTTAGGATGCATGTTGCTCCTTACCGGTATGTGGATACTGAGGGATTCATAGTTGCTTCTAGGCAATATTACATGCCTACCTTTCCCTATAATAAAAGACATGAGGAGTATCCAGAGGAAGATGCAATCGGGAACATCATAGAAGATGAGGAGGTGGTGAAGATTGCAGAACAAATAAATGAATTATATGTTATGGAGAAACAAGTCAAGCAAAAGGGATTGGCATTCAGTGGTTTCTTCCCTGATCTGCCTTATCTTCAGAGACTTGAGAAAATGATGGCTCAATTGCACACCCTGATGAGAGGTTTTGAAGATAAAATTTATGAGAATGATAAGAAGAAGGGTGCCCACTCTGAATCAGAGTGTGATGAAGATGGTAGTGATGGCTACCCTATGCATAGCATCCCTCCCTTAGAAATAATAATGGTGGAAGGGCACCAATATGGTGAAAATGTAGTTGATTTAGCTGAGCTCGATAGCTCTCATGACACAAGTGAACCACCTCCAAAGAAGAAGAAGTTTCTAATTGGTGAGTCTTCTCAGGTGAAGAAAATAGATAAAGTTAGAGCCCTCTTCCCTTGAACTGGTATACATCACCACCAAATTAGAAAAAAGGTGAAAGAGGAAAAGAGGAAGCAAATGAGAGGATGATAGAACAAGATGCCTTTCTAAAGGATGACAATTTCATCAAATCAAATGAATTCAAAAGCTTCTTGATTTGGCACAAGAAATAATAGGTTGCATCTAGTGTACAGATTACTAAGGAGGGTCAAGTACCAGAGGAGTTAGTCCAACAACTGAAGGAGTATGATCCCGAGGCTAAAACTAGACAGTTGGTGAAGAAGAGAAACATGTTGCTTGTACCTGGTTGGAATTTGTATTCAAATTTTATAATTGATCAGATTAAAAGGTAGGAAGACATTACTTTGTCTTCAAAAACCCAAGTAGGAGACATTATCATAGGATTTGGGTATAGCCCAAATAATCAAGCTTGAGCTCTATGGAGTTTATACCCTAAGAATAACAAGCCTTCAATTTTAAATGTGAAGGAGAAAATGGAGGGAGACAAGATTGTGTGGTCTATCCACAATACAGGGGATCTTGAGATTTCTCAAGTATTAACCCATTTTCCAAAATTAAATGAAGATCAAACGAAGCAGCTGTCAGAGAGATATGGCTCTCTTTTGGAGGATTATAGCACATTGTTGAGGGATAGAGATCTCGGGATAATATGGGAGAAAGCATTAGAAAAGTCTCTAGAAGACTTAGAGCTCCAAGTTATGAATACTCGTGTGAAAGCCCCTACACCTCCTGAAAACCCAACAAAACAAGGAATGACAAAAGAAGAGGTGGCTGCAGAATTGAAGAAGATAAATGAAGAGAAGAACGAGGCTATCTTCTAGGCCCTATTGAATGTTCTGCAGCACAGAGTAAATGTGATTAATGATAAATTTGATCTTGTTTTTAATGCTTATAACAAGTTTCCAAAGTTACAGATAGAAGTTGGTAATTATGTACAAATATTGAGCGGATATCATGCAACTTGGTCTGTCAGGGTGCCACTTTTTGAGAAGTTGGTTTTTGCTCAATCTTTGAGAAGTGATATCCTAGAGACAGTTGTGAGGGTTGGTGAGGAGAAAGGTATAATTAAAGCCATATTACCCCTTTTTAAGGGTAAGGAGAATTTGATTGAGGCTAAAATAGCCATGCTCAACTCCTCTTCCAACAAGTTTATCCCTTCTATAAAGAATGAAGATGGTGTCATAAAGAGTCTTGATCAGTGGAGGTCAGATGTTGATCTTTTATTGCCTAGAAAGGAGGCATTTTTAGGTGAGGAGAATAATGTTGATTTGGAGAGCTTCCATAAAACCCTAGATGAAGCTTTTAAGGTAGAGATAGATCTCACCAAGTTTATAATAAATGTCAAAGAAATTACAGATGCCAGGTGGGAAAGGCAAAAAGCACAATTGCAGCTCATCGAGGACTTTAATTAGCCATCAGAGGAAGAAGTAACTACATGGGATGAGCTAGAAAAGCCCAAGAAAGTTAAATCCACTACAATTGACTTGGATATTCTGGATGATGAGTGAGAGGGACACCTGGAGCACCTGACAACTGAGCCTAAAATATAGGGATGATAAGCTATCATTTAAGAATGGTGTAAATTAGCCAGATGGCGGTCACCATATCTTGTTACAACTACAGTAGCTATCATGAATATTTGCAGACAAAGGTGTCAGTTTTCAAGTAATCTAGGATGCAGAAGAGTCCAAGAATGTTTTGTCTTTCCACTGCCTGAGGGCTTGTTGTATTTTATTTTTTATGATTCGTCTCTTATGCTCTTAGGGTTAGGGTTTTTGAGCATCTGAAGTTGTTTCATTCTCATTGATAAGAGAATTCCAAGATGGTTGAAGGGATATAAATAGGGTTGTAAGGCTCATTTTAGAGAGTTGAAAAGATATTAGAAAAAATTGAACATAATTGCTTTGAAGCAAACTTCTAAATTTTGTGTCTGACCGTCTAAGTAATTAAACTTTGAATGTAATTGGCAAGTTGATTTTAATAAAAATACACTGCAACTTCTACCATATATTGTTGTTGTCTCTTTACCTTTATATTGTACTCTTGTATGTTTTATATGTTAGGCATTTAAAATATACCAGTTGTAAAGAAACTAGTTTAATTGATTATGAGTTTCTTTCAAGGAAAGAATTAAACTTCTCATAATTCATTTCAAAGGGTAAACATAACTGTAAGGATTATTGATGATAACAGTGTTTGGTTAATAGAGTGGTTTGTAAGGCAATATACTTGAATTTGTAGATAGTATGTAAGGCATACTGTTGTATTTCCTTTAGAGTTATCTTGTTGATTTGCATTTGAATTTCTTTTGCCCATTCGATAAGGCACTGGTTTAGTATTTGTTTCTTATAGTTTTATCTTTCATGTTTCTCAAAAGGAAAAATTGAAACTTTCATATCATTTACCAGTACTTTTTTTATTACATGTTTACTGCACACAATAGATTGAAGTGTTTCTAAGTAGTACAGTTTTTATTTCTTGATTCCTTTAAGAGAGAATCATTTAGGTTGCCCCTCCTTAAAAGGAAGAAGGATGAGAATCCTTAAATCACTGATCCTTGTTGTATTTGCAATCATATTTTGCTTGGTTAAGCTCTGCATTAAATTGATTCTGGTCATATGCGGAGTAGTTTATAGATTGATTCATTAGAAGGATTAATAGAAAATCAGTGTCCACTTATATAATACTGTGTAATAAGTAACCATTAAAAGGTAATACCTGCTTGAGTATGTGGAGCTCAAAAATGGAGGATCTTATCCAATCCTCAGCAATTAGGTCTTTCTCTTGTTTGAATTAGTTTCAAGGAGCCTAGTTTCAATGGAATCATTTAAGACATTTGATTCATGCAAGAAAAATCCCTAACAAATTGGTGACTCTACTGGGGAATTCCAATTAAGATCTTTTACAAAGTCACAAGTGACGCAGGTTTCAAGTTGAGTTCAACTCCTGGCTTGCTCATTTCTTACTAGTCAGTCACCATTGAAGACTAGTGTTACCCTTTCATCTTTGAATATCTTGCCTTTAGGAGCCTGGCTGATAATCTCTCCCAAGGAATAATAGAATACTTTCTCCAAACCCCAAAAGGAAATTGGATGGAAATTCTTTACAAAATCTCTATACCAGTGTTCTAAATAAAGAATTCCCTATTTTACAATGACTCACAAAAATACAAGATCTTCAAGAAAAGAACATCAGGAAGAAAATCTAGAAGGAGAAATCCCAGCTACCTCAAGACAAAGTTAAAGGAGGAAGGAGAGAAATAGTAATGACATGTCTTTCACATGGAAATAGAAAGGAAATGTGAGGACAAAAGATCCTATTCAAACAAACCAAGAAGGAAATACTTCGGAGTATGAGGAAGCAGTTGATTTGGGTTTAAATCAGTATGAGGATTATTATTCACCCTCTGAAAAGGATGGAAGTAGAACACAACCTCATAGGAGAGGAATCCTTGGTAATAATAAAAGATCTAGAAGCCAAATTAGGAATAGACAAGACTTTGTTCCTTCTTTTCCCCATGATTCCTCCTTACAGGATCACCAAATACCAGATGACCACCAAGAAGAGGTCCCTACCCAAAAGTCCTCATCTAAAACAACCCTTCCTGACTCTGAGTAAATTTTTGAAGAAGTGTTTGAATTAGAAAGAAAGATCCGAGAGAAAATTCAAATAAGGCAAAAAAGAGAGAAAGAAAAGGACGAAAAGATTAGGCATGCTATGATCAGGGTAGAACAATTGAAGAAGCAATTGATGGATTTTGAAGCCATAAACCATGTTCCTATGACTGAACAAATAGAAGAGAAACCTGTTGTCCAACAAACTTATGAAATAAGAAATCCTAGGGACAAAGGTAAACAAAAGGTTGTAGGGATTTCAATAAATGAACCAAATCTTGCCAAGAAGTCTCTAGATCAAGCAGCAAGATTAGATGCTGACTTAGAAAAGGCCAAAAGGGAACAAGAATTATTGGCAAAAGAATTGGAAAAGGCAGAGCTAGAAGCCACTGCAGCTGAGATAAAAAGAAAGGTTGACTTCCTTAAACAATCTTCTGGACCCACCAATACACTTTCCACTTCTCTAGCATAAATTGCAAATGTGTTGAATACTACCGAAACTATAGGTATGCCAAGACTTCTACTATTTCAAATATCCAAACATCCACATCTTTAGTGCTAGCCCATCTCAGATAGGATCCATCCATGAGAGACACAAGCAATTGGTTTTTATTGGGATTCTTGGCTACACAAATCCCATCCCTGATGAAATTAGGAAAAAGCTTCCGAAATTTACTGGAAACAATGCAGTCACTTATGAAGAACATTTGAAAAGTTTCATTGATGTAATAGATGACTACAACTTTGAACCTGATGATGTGATCATGAAGCTTTTTGTTCAATCCTTGACCAAAGATGCTAAAGATTGGTTTAGTAATTTACATCATGCTAACATATGTTCATGGGATCAGTTCAAGCATTTTTTCAAAGAACAATATGGTGATAAAACCAATGAAGGTTTCATGCTTAATGAATTCAACAACATCAAGAAAAACCCAAATGAGGGTGTTGTTGAGTTCAACATCAGATTTCAGAAAGCTATGCATAAATTATTGCAAGTTATCAGACTAGATGACAAGATTTGTTTGGTCACATACCTCAATGCTTTTGATTCAAAAATGGGATATCTCTTGAGAGACAAGAACCCTAGAAATCTTGCAAAAGCTTAAAAATTGGCCATTAATATAGAAAGAAATAGAAGTATATCAAGGAAGTTGGGAAGAAGGGAGGATTATAAACCTCCAATCTCAAACAAAAAGGAACTAGGGAAATCTGACACAAAAACAAAAGATGAAGATAGTTTGAAGAAAATCTTGAAAGCAATAAAAGATTTAAAGCCTAGTGAAGAAAGAAATAGTAGAGTGCAAAGAAATGATAGACCATCCATCAATAACTTTAACAAGTTAACAAGAATGCAGAACTATCCTTACAACACTCAGTGGAAAGATGGGAAGCCAATGCTTCTTGAAAGAAAGGATAAACCAAATGATAAGACCCCAGACCCCTTGCACAAAAATACCATAAATATGAATGATGATGTTTCCTGGTGCATTTCTTTCCAATCACCTCATGACCCCTATTACTGTGCAATTGCTCAAAGTATCTCTGCAGATGAAGAACAAGACAATAGCAATGAAGAGTCTTATGATGATCAAGGATGTGGAATGACTTCTTCATACATATATGATGAAATGGATTCCATTGAAGAAGATGAAGGCCAAGATGTTGGTAGCTCCCAAATCAGAAATGATGTTTACCATCAGCAAGTGTTTTTTGATGAAGAAGACAGTTAGTTGGATATAGTCTAGTGCAACACTTGAAGAAATGATGAATCAGTGGTGTTGAGTAGACCTTCTGATGAAGAAATTGTAAAAATCATAGCAGATATGGTCACCCAAGCCAAAATTAACTACAACTTAAGAAATAGGGTAGTGGGTGATTCAAGTCAAAAGTCATCCAGTATATTTATCAAAAAGTCAGATAGAGATGTGAAGAAAACTCAAGACAAAAATAAGGCTGCAGATGTTGTTAGCAAGACTAAGATCAAGAAGAATGTTACATTTTCTCCTCCTAATGTGATTTACAGAGTAAAGCATAAACCTCTTCAGGAAATTGTTGTTTCTACCCAAAAGGAGATCAAAACCCTGAATAAGGATCAACATGGCCTTATAGAACATGAAGAAAGTAAGGAGGCTACTATCATTAAGTAGGATATAGTTGACCCCAAGTATATTCCAATTGACATGGGAAAACTATTATCACAAATTACTGTTAAAGTCCCCTTATTATAAATGATGAGAATAGAAGAGCATAAAGACAAGGCTTTAAGTTGGGTAAATGGAGTTCTTCCTTTTGATGCCCAAAATTCCACCAAGGTTGGTAAAATGGCTGCTGCAACAAGTGATTCAAATGAAAACTAGTGTGGGGAAATTATTTCTGAGATCCCTCAGATTTATTTGGATACTAATGTTGTTAATACTATGATAAGAACTATTGATCCTTTCTTTCTATCTCTAATAGTAAATGGAAAGTTGTTAAAAAATTGTATGATTGATTCAGGAGCCTCCAATACTATTATGCCTACAAAAATAATGAAATATTTGGGTTTGAAAGTGGATACACCTCATGGGAGGTCTCGGGCTATGGATTCAAGAGAGGTCCCTGTTATTGGAACTATAAAAGCATTTCCTTATAGGTTGGTAGCTTTCCCTAACACGATGTTAACTATGAGTGTTTTGGTGGTTGATATCCCCCCACATTATGGAATGTTACTATCAAGAAAATGGAGTGCTTCAATGGGAGGTAGTATCCAATGTGATTTATCCTTTGAAACTTTCAATATTGATGGCAACAATGTGAAAGTATCCAGAGAAAGCAGAACCCCACACATGATTGAACTAACCAATATGGACGAGTTGAATTGTTGTGTGGATGTTGACATGGAAAACTTTAGAATAGAAAAGGTCAATCCACAAGAGGAAGATTCAAACCCACTGACTCAGGGGCTCAAAGAACAAAAAAATGGACTATGGCAGATGTATTTTGATGGAGCTTTCTTGAAAGAAGGCTCAAGAGCTGGGGTTCTACTCATATCTCCATCAAGTATGAATTTTAAGTATTCCTTCTCATTGACTTTTCAATGCACAAATAATACTTCTGAGTATGAAGCACTGTCATTGGGATTGAATATTGCCATCAAACATGGGATAAAATGTTTAAAGGTTTTTGGTAATTCTGAACTTGTGGTGGCACAAGTTCAATCTAAATATGTTGTTAAGAATGATAGATTAAAACTATATAAACATGTAATCTAAGATCAAATTGAAATGTTTGATGCTTTCAATATTTGTTGGGTAGAAAGATCCAAGAACATAATGGCTGATTTTTTGGCCAATGTTGCTTTAAAGAGAGATGATTCAACTTTTCTTGGACTATCAATAGTTGAAATAAAAAGTAGGCCAGTTGTTGTAGACAATATTCACAATTGGCAGGTCTTTGAGGATGACCATGACATTTTAAAATTCATCCAGTGCCTTGACATATATGAAGGTCAACTTATAGACTATAACACATTGGTTGAGGAAATTGATGGTAAGGATATGGTCCTGGGGAATGAGGTAATCCAATTGAGTTCAAATCACATCCCTAAGGGTTTAATTGAGTTGAAAGCATCATATAGTAGTCAAGATGATTCCATGTTAAAAAAAAGCAATGCTAAGGTAGAGGATCTGGAGGAAGTAAATTTGGGATCACATAATGCACCTCAAATGGTTTATATTGGGAAGGGATTAACCCCTCAGCTGAGATATAATCTGATAAAGTTGTTAAGAAAACACAAGCACATGTTTGCATGGTCCTGTGATGACCTAAAAGCTTATAGAGAGGATCTTTTCCAACATGAAATCCCATTAAAGAAAGACGTCAAACCATTTAGGTAGAAGAAAAGACCCATTAACCCACTATTGGCTCCTAAAATACAGCAGGAGCTGGTCAAGTTAAGTGATGCAGGAATAATCCAACCTATAAGGCATTCAACTTTGGTGTCTAATTAGTCCTAGTAAGAAAGAAGAATGGGGATATTAGGTTGTGTATGGACTTTAGAAACTTAAAGGTTGCATCATTGAAAGACAACTATTTTCTGCCCAACATGGAAGCAATGTTGCATAAAGTCACTAGATGTGAATTACTGTCCATGATGGATGGTTTCTCTGGGTATAACCAAGTGTTGGTGAAGGAATCTGAGCAATTTAAAATAGCATTTACAACACCTTGGGGAACTTATGTCTATGTCAGAATGCCATTCGGCCTCAGAAATGCTGGACCAACTTTTCAAAGAGCCATGGATGTTTCTTTTAAGGAATATATAGATTTGTTTATGGTTGTGTACTAGGATGACCTAACTGCTTACTCCAAATGGGCTGGTGATCATTGTTCACACCTAGAAAATATTTTAAACAAAGCTCTAGAATATGACGTGTCACTGAATCCAAAGAAATGTAACTTTGCAGTCAAAGAAGGAAAATTGTTGGGGTACATTGTATCTAAGGAAGGAATAAGAATTGAGCTAGAGAGAGTAGAAGCCATCAAGAAGGTCTCTGCACCAAAGAATCTCAAGGGTGTGCAATCCTTTTTAGGAAAAATCAATTTTGTTACGAGGTTCATTGCCAATTTTGCTAAAATTGTCAAGCCAATAGTGAAGTTGCTCAAGAAAGATGTCAAGTTTCAATGGACTACTGAAGCTCAAGGTGCATTTGATAAAATTAAAAAAGTGGTTCAAGAGGCACCTGTACTGAAATCTCCTAATTATACCAAGCCTTTTTCACTTTTCTCTTTTGCATCATTTCAAACTATTGTTGTTGTACTATTGCAAAAGGATGAAGAAGGTTTTGAACATCCAATTGCATTTTTTAGTAAGTCTCTACAGGTTGCTGAATTAAACTATGAGATGATGGAGAAGTAGGCATATGCACTAGTAAAAGTAGTAAAATCCTTCAGACCTTATCTGGTTTGTGCTAAGGTCATTGCATATGTCCCCCATGTAGCAGTAAAAGATGTCCTTACTCAGTCTGAAGTTACTGGTAAGAGATGCAAGTGGATCACCAGGATTCAACAATTCAATTTAGAAATCCATATCACCAAGCTGGTAAGAGGACAAGGCCTGGCAAGATTAATGACTGAAGAGAACATGGATTTAGTCTAGGTTAACAATGAAGGAATTTCAGATATGACAATAACAAGTATTGAGTTGCAACCATACTATGATGACATTGTATATTTCATTAAGAATGCCAAATGCTCAGAATATATGATAGATAACCAAAAGAGATCTTTAAAATCGCAAGCTCAGAAATATACATTGATACAAGGGGACTTGTATTGGAAAAATAGAGATGGGTTCTTGCTATTTTGCCTTGATAAGTGTCAAGCAGAAAAGGTCTTGAGTGAAATGCATGCTGGTGTTTGTGGGGGGCATTATTCAGTGAACACTACTACCCATAAGATCTTGAGAGCGGGTTATTTATGGCCTACATTGTTTAAGGACTCTTTTCAGTTTGTTAAAAAATGTGAAGCCTGTCAAAAATTTGCCTCTAAATTAAAATATTCAGGAGTGCTATTGTTAAATCCAATAACTGTTGAGGCACCATTTTCCATGTGGAGAATGGATTTCATAGGTGAATTTGTTGAGAAATCTAGTGGAGGACACAGTTGGGTACTTGTTGCAACTGACTATTTCACAAAATGGATAGAGGCCATTCCCACAAAGAAGGCAACAAGTAAAATAGTGATTGATTTCTTATTAGACAACATTTTGACTAGATTTGGTGTCCCCATGAGATTGATCACATATAATGCAATATGTTTTAGATCAAATGAATTCAAGGAATTTTGTAAAGACAATAGAATCATGACATCTTATTTATCTCCTTATCACCCTCAAGAAAATGGACAGACTGAATCCAGCAACAAAAGCATTCTGACAATCCTAAAGAAAACACTTGAGAAAAATAAGAGAGCTTGGCATTTGAAGTTGAAGCTAGCCCTATGGGCAGATAGGATTATAGTGAAGAGAGCTACTGGGAAGTCTCCCTTTGAACTTGTATATGGTCTGTAGTCAAGGTTACCCATAAATAATTTAATTCCAGTTTATCAATTTATTCAAGATGAGGAATTGGATGTCTCAGAGCCAATGCAGGCTAGGATCATGCAATTAACTAAGTCAGGTGAGCTAAGAAGGGAAAGTCAAAAGAGCAATATCAAGTTGCAACAAAAAATGAAGTACCTTTTTGACAAAAGAGCAACTACCAAAAAATTCAAAACAGATGACCTAGTGCTTCAATGGAATGTGAGAGCAAAAGATAAAGGGAAACATAAAAAGTTTGAATCATTATGGCTTGGTCCCTTTGTAATTCATGAGGGTTTTGGGAAAGATTCCTACTTGTTGAAGAATATGGATGATGAAATTTTTGAATTGCCAGTGCATGGGCAATTCTTGAAGCCCTTCTTCAACTAAGTTTTTTAATTTTCATGCATATGTAAATCTCTTGTAATTTTTGTATAGGTTTGTTTCCTTCCAGGTCATGTGTTTATGTTCCTATTTTAGGTTAGTCTGGTTTTGGTCTGCTATCCCAGAGATATGTGGTCCTTGCTTAAACTTTCATTTAAACATCCTTATACAGAGCCACTGTTGGTAGTATTTCTGGTCTCAATGTTTTCTTGATTGAAATTTTGAGTTCTTGTCTAGTCTCTCTTGTCAAATTTTCAGTCCTAGGTGAATAACCTTAGGTTTCAAACCCTTTCCCCTAAAAAATCCAAAAAATCCCTAATTTAACCTTTCGGCCTTCTTTTTTTCTGTTACTTTATCAGGTCACTTAAAACTTCTTAAACGCATGTGCGCTTTATATTTCTCCGGTTAGTCACATAGTCTCCAAACTAATCTAGAATATTCCTTTCTTATTAATGACTACCCAAAACCTCATGTCACACAAACTCCCTAAGAAGAATGAATATTCACTGTTCTCAAATGACCTAGCGGTTACCTTTAGTCTCCAAGTCTTTGTATGTTTTTTTGAGATCTAGTGACTGCTTTGATAAATTTTGTGAGAACAACTATAGTCATGCCATCTCTAAGTTTAAAATTACCTTTGGTCGGGTTGTCTCTGAATGATTTCGTAAAGTGATGTATTCTGCAGTGATTATGAGTTTCTCTTTGGTCGATGAATCTCTAAATGAATGCGCGGTCTTATTCTATGATAGTCACCAAGTCTCCAGATCTTCATGCGATTAGTTCCTTCATTCAGTGACTTGGCATTTTAATGGCCGCGTCTTCTCCGGTTCCTGGCGGTTATCTTCTAGGTGGTCAATGACCTAGTGACGCAGTTATCTCCAAATCTCTTGATGCAGCGATTAAGTTATAAAGGATCAGAGAACTCAGTGTGGGCCGTTGGATGAAGATTTGATGGGTGGATGGTGTTTAATCTCAGAACTGAACAACAGTTTAGAAAATGATTCAGTGACTCAGAGAGTAGAGGTGTTCGCCAAGTCTCCTTTTTTAACCAAGGTTAGAGAAAGTGTTTCATGACTGGGAGATGCATATAGTGGCATGATCTCTAGATTTTGATGAGTTAAAAGAAAATTTAGTAAGTTGCATCTTCTTAGCCATTGATATGATTTTGATCTTGTGGTGGTCGCGAAGTCTCAATACCAAACTTAGGATAAGAAAGGCTTTCAACGATCAAGAGTTTGCCTATTGTCGCCAGATCGTATAATAGAAGTTGAAACTAATCTTAGTTGTGTGATATCGTAAAGAGAAATATTTCATCTATGACTAAGAAATAAACTATGGTTGCTGGATCTCCAGATGGTCAGGTCGGGAGATCTCAGGAAGTAGTTTGAATAGTCAACCAAATTCAGCGACAAGGAGATGTCTTGTGGTCACGAAGTCTCATGATGGCCCTTTGTTGCTTAATCTCGAGATAGTTTCAAAGAATAAATATTTTGCAGTGACCAGAACTATAGCCCTTTGTCACCAAATCATAGTATAAAGTTTTATCTTGATTTGTTGTCGTCAGATTGCCAGATAATTTCAAAAGTTTTCAAATGTTTCAGCAACTATGATTTCTTAGTGTCACTAGGTCTCCAGATAAAATGTGACTTGTTATATGACTAAATTTTTTGTCACCAGATCTCTATAACTTTTAAAAGGGCGCTAGATCCTCCAGCGACTACAAGGATTGTGTTGTCGCTAGATCGCCAGAAGGTCAAATTTGAATAGTCATCTTCTCAGCCACGGCTAGTGAATTGAAGTACTGAGCATGCCAAATAATGGTGAAGTCGCATGGTTTCTGCTCTTCGATCTTTAACGGATTTTTGCATTCAATGCGGTTGAATAAGTATGGTTGTTCTCTATTCATTTCAATCAACCAAGCATTTAGAGAGCTAGAGAAACAATATTTCTCAGAGCATTTGTGAAGTTCTGGATGTCCAGAATTTGCAGATAATTTGAATTTGAAAATAAGATGAGTCGACAGACAAGAGATGAATCTTCAACCAGTAAGGGTGCTAGGGAGAAGGCCAAAGAAAGCTTCTAAGACTAGTTCCTCACTGTGTTTCCTGGCTCATCATAGAACAAGAAGGTTAGTGATGAATGTTTTGCCGATGAATTTACTTTGTGTAGAGATGCTAAGACACCAGAGGTCATAGGGATGTGTTTGTTTAAGTATTTTTGCAAAAATGCCGAGAGTCCAGTCCCTATCTCAAACCCTTGGATGACAAAACTGGAAAAGTTGATACTTCCTGAGGTTTTTATCGATGTAGATCTCCTAATTGTCTTGTCTCACAATTATGACCCTCTATCCAAAACAATTAGGAAGAGTGATGGTTCTCCTCTAGTTACCCTAGAAAGAAATTCATTTATTAGGGCTTTTGGTATCCAGGTCCCTATGGCAACAGAGATAAAATTGCAGGATTTGGCTAGTAGATATATCAGAGAATCTATTGTAGTGGTGAAGGAAATTCAGAGTCATGTGCCATGAGAAAACTAAAATTATATTGCACCAGTTGCCAGGTCAACATTCCCATATAGTTATAAGGATTTCAAATTTTATGTAAAGTATATTGGTTATGGTTTGTGCAGAGTACTAGGAATTGATGGGGGAGAGCAGATCTCTTCAAATATTTTAATGCTAATATTGGACTCTCAAAGTGTCCATGCAACAAATGGATATGATTATATTGGTTTCATAATAGACAGAATGCATGAGGGGTTGGTTTTTCTGAAGAACCATGTGGATGGATCTGGTGACATGCCTAGGTTTTTGCATTACTCTTTGCTGATGCATAGTATTTTGGTTTTTAATTATGATATTATAAACATGGACAAGCTTGAGCCACATATGACATTTAGGGGATGGCCAAATCCAATTCAGTTTTGGTTGAGAGCTTGGAGACCTTCGTCTACAAGGAGTGATTTTTTTATTTTTGAAAATTGGATTGTTAGGCCTATTCTCCTCAGCATGGGGATTGACATTTCAAGGCTCCCTACCAAATTTTTGCAAGTAGTGAGGCCTCAACAATTTGTTGACAAATGGAATAAGGGTCACAATTGGGGTGACATATATTATGAAAAGGGATATACAATGATTCGAGTGTATGGTTTCCCTCAGCCTCCTCACCTGTTACCTTATTTTGTTCCACCAAGGGTGGCATTTCTAGAATTTATTTGGTAGCTAATGCTCACTCAGAAGGAGCATTTAGCCTCTCATAGGAAGGGTGCTTTCACCCCAAGGCACTTCAGAGTGCATAATATTACCATAGGCAAGAATGCCTTTAGCAAAGTAAATGATTGGTTGGGACAATTTAGGATGCATGCTGCTCCTTACTGGTATGTGGATACTGAGGGATTCATAGTTGCTGCTAGGCAATATTACATGCCTACCTTTCCCTTCAATAAAAGACATGAGGAGTATCCAAAGGAAGATACAATCGGGAACATCATAGAAGATGAGGAGGTGGTGAAGATTGTAGATCAAATAAATGAATTATATGCTATGGAGAAATGAGTCAAGCAAAAGGGATTGGCATTCAGTGGTTTCTTCCTTGATTTGCCTTATCTTCAGAGACTTGAGCAAATGATGGCTCAATTCCACACCCTGATGAGAGGTTTTGAAGATAAAATTGATGAGACTGATAAGAAGAGGGCTGCCCACTCTGAATCAGAGTGTGATGAAGATGGTAGTGATGGCTACTCTGTGCATTCCCTCCCTTAGAAACAATAATGGTGGAAGGGCACCAACATGGTGAAAATGTAGTTGATTTAGCTAAGCTTGATAGCTCTCATGACACAAGTGAACCACCTGCAAAGAAGTAGAAGTTGCTAATTGATGAGTTTTCTCAGGTGAAGAAAATAGATAAAGATAGGCCCCTCTTCCTTGGAACTGGTATACATCACCACCAAATTAGAAAAAAGGTGAGAGAGGAAAAGGGGAAGCATAGGCTTGAGCAACCAGATGTTGAATTACCCTTGGCTCTGTGCCAAGATGAGAGGATGATAAAGCAAGATGCCTTTTTTAAGGATGACAATTTCATCAAGTAAAATGAATTCAAAAACTTCTTGATTTGGCACAAGCAACAACAGGTTGCATCTAGTGTACAGATTACTGAGGAGGGCCAGGTACCAGAGGAGGCAGTCCAACAACTGAAGGAGTATGATCCTGAGGCTAAAAATTTTACTCCTGATGAAGCTAGACAATTGGTGAAGAAGAGCAACATGTTGCTTGTGCCTGCTTGGAATTTGTATTCAGATTTTATAATTGATCAGATTAAAAGGCAGGAAGACATTACTTTGTCTTCAAAAACCCAAGTAGGAGACATTATCAGAGGATTCGGGTATAGCCCAAAAAATCAAGCTTTAGCTCTATGGAGTTTATACCCTAAGGATAAAAAGCCTTGAATTTTAAAAGGATTAACCCATTTTGCAAAATTAAATGAAGATAAAACGAAGCAGCTATTAGAGAGATATGGCTCTCTTTTGGAGGATTATAGCACATGGTTGAGGGATAGAGATCTTAGGATAATAAGGGAGAAAGCATTAGAAAAGTCTCTAGAAGACTTAGAGATCCAAGTTATGAATACTCCTGCGAAACCCCGTACACCTCCTGAAAAACCAACAGCATAAGGAATGACAGAAGAAGAGGTGGCTGTAGAATTGAAGAAGATAAATGAAGAGAAGAATGAGGCTATCTTGCAGGCCCTATTAAATGTTCTGCAGCACAGACTAAATATGATTAATGATAAATTTGATCTTGTTTTTAATGCTTATAACAAGTTGTCGAAGTTACAGATAGAAGTTGGTAATTATGTACAAATATTGAGCAGATATCATGCAACTTGGTCTATCAGGGCGCCACTTTTTGAGAAGTTGGTTTTTGCTCAATCTTTGAGAAGTGATATCCCAGAGACAATTGTGAGGGTTGCTGAGGAGATAGGTAGAATTAAAGCCATATTACCCCTTTTTAAGGGTAAGGCAAATTTTATTGTGGCTAAAATAGCCATGCTTAGCTCCTGTTCCAACAAGTTTATCCCTTCTATAAAGAATTAAGATGGTGTCATAAAGAGTCTTGATCAGTGGAGGTCAGATGTTGATCTTTTATTGCCTAGAAAGGAGGCATTTTTAGGTGAGGACAATAATGTTGATTTGGAGAGCTTCCATAAAACCCTAGAGGAAGCTTTTAAGGAAGAGACAAATCTCACCAAGTTTATAACAGATGTCAAAGCAATTACAGATGCTAGGTGGGAAAGGAAAAAAGCACAATTGGAGCTTGTCCAAGACTTTAATTGGCCATTAGAGGAAGAAGTAATTGCACGGGATGAGCTAACAAAGCCCATGAAAGTTAAATCCACTACAGTTGACTTGGACATTCTGGATGATGAGTGAGAGGGACACTTGGAGCACCTAACACCTAAGCCTAAAATACAGGGATGATAAGCTATCATTTAAGAATGGTGTAAATTAGCCGGATGGTGATCACCATATCTTGTTATAACTAAAGCAGCTATCATGAATATTTGCAGACAAAGGTGTCATTTTTCAAGCAATCCAAGATGCAGAACAGTCCAAGAATATTTTGTCTTTCCACCGCCTGAGGGCTTGTTGTATTTTGTTTTTTATGATTTGTCTCTTATGCTCTTAGGGTTAGGGTTTTCAACCATCTGAAGCTTGTTGCATTCTCATTGATAAGAGAATTCCAAGATGGTTGAAGGGATATAAATAGGGTTGTAAGGCTCATTTTAGAGAGTTGAAAAGATAATAGAAAAAATTGAACAGAATTGCTTTGAAGTAGACTTCTAAATTTTGTTTCCGACCTTTTCAGTAATTGAACTTTGAATGTAATTGGCAAGTTTATTTTAATACAAATACACTGCAACTTCTGCCATATATTGTTGTTGTCTCTTTACTTTTATGTTGTACTCTTGTATGTTTTATATGTTAGGCATTTAAAATATACCAGTTGTAAAGCAACTTGTTTAATTGATTATGAGTTTCTTTCAAGGAAAGAATTAAACTTCTCATAATTCATTTCAAAGGGTAAACATAACTGTAAGGATTGTTGATGATAACAGTGTTTGGTTAATAGAGTAGTTTGTAAGGCAATCTACTTGAATTTGCAGATAGTATGTAAGGCATACTGTTGTATTTCCTTTAGAATTATCTTGTTGATTTGCATTTGAATTTCTTTTGCCCATTGTATAAGGCACTGGTTTAGTATTTGTTTCTTATAGTTTTATCTTTCATGTTTCTCAAAAGGAAAAATTGAAATTTTCATATCATTTACCAGTACTTTTTTTTATTTCATGTTTACTGCACACAATAGATTGAATTGTTTCTAAGTAGTACAATTTTTATTTCTTGATTCCTTGAAGAGAGAATCATTTAGGTTGCCCCTCCTTAAAAGGAAGAAGGATGAGAATCCTTAAATCACTGATCCTTGCTGTATTTGCAATCATATTTTGCTTGGTTAAGCTCTGCATTAAATTGATTCTGATCATATGCAGAGTATTTTATAGATTGATTCATTAGAAGGATTAATAGCAAATCAGTGTCCACTTATATAATACTGTGTAATCAGTAACCATCAAAAGGTAATACCTGCCCAAGTATGTGGAGCTCAAAAACGAAGGAGGATCTTATCCAATCCTCAGCAATTAGGTCTTTCTCTTGTTTGAATTAGTTTCAAGGAGCCTAGTTTCAAGGAATCATTTAAGACATTTGATTCATGCAAGAAAAATCCCTAACATGCCCAAAAGACCAAATCAAAATAAGATGGGAAACTCTCCAAATGGATGCAAAGAAATAATCTCTATAAAAAAGAGGCCAACTATTGAAAAATTCCATTAATGTGTTTGGTAAAGGAGCTAACGATTGAAGTTAATTTTGTAACCAAGTCCAACATGTGTGAGAAAAAGGGCATTGGAGAAGTAGGTGATCTAATGTTTAAATAACCTCATTGCACATAAAATAATTAAATTAAGGATATGTAATACCCACCCTTCAATTTTTGCCACTTCATGTTCATCTTGTCATTTGATCATGATGTGAAGGTGATTTTATTAGAGTTTCTTGATTAATAAATTATCTTAATATAATTATCAAATATATATATATATATATATATATATATATATATATATATATATATATATATATATATATATATATATATATATATATTAAAAATCGATAAATGTTAAATTCTAATTTGTGATCATTTTAATATTAATATTAAATAATTTAATTATGGTTGGATTATGTTAATAAAATAGAGTTATTATCACTAAAAAATTATTAATCTATAGTCAATAAGACAATTAATTATGAATATTTATATTTATATTGGACCAATAATGTTTTTTGGATTATTCCTTCATCATGATTGTTCTCCTTAAATAGTAAACGACTAAAATTGCATGCAATTCATTTATTTTGGGATTAACTTGTGCTAGGATATATTCTACGCCTTTGGAAAGGGGAGGAGATTTTCAAATTAGGGGATTTTGATTTTCGAGAACTAACTTGTGCTAGGATATATTGCACGCATTTAGAATCAATTCACGAGATTATGGATTTTCAGTTTTCACTGAAGTTTTGAGAATTTGGACTGTGATCATCAATTTAATTCTTCATTTGGTTTTCTTCCGCAGTCTTGAGGTATGGGATTCTTTCTTTGTCTTAATTGTTGACAACTATTAATTTTTTAGCATGTCATATTTTAGAATATTAGAATTTATGTGTTTTATCAGCATTTTGGATCTCTGTTTTATCTCCTTGAGTCAATTTATCTTCCCTAGCGAGGTCGTCTTCCATGTCATTCAACGTTTCAAGTATTGAATTGCTATGGATTCTGTGGTTGGTAACATTGCTTATTGTTTGGGTCAGCCTGCGTATTCGCTTGAATAAGTGGCAAATCTTATTGTATCTTCCTTAGCGCCTCCCTCACCCCATATTCTTGGCATTTGAGCTTATAGGAGTCCTGCATTATCTACTTTTTTTTATATTCCCGTATGGTTTCTTGATTTTTTTTGGCCTTGTGATTTGACCTCAACCATGTGATTCTAATGGGTTATTGTAGTGAATATACACCTCTCTATATGCTAGAACATTCCAATACCATGGTCTACAAATTGTGACCTTTTGATTTGATTTGTTTCTGAAATGAATTTCTCATGCTCGTCTTCCCGAGTCCTGCATTTAATGTATTAATCTTGGGCATTCTTTTAATGGATCTTTCACATTCTCAATTTGCAGTCCAAGTGTAATGTTTCCAAATATTATTTTTGGTCTACCAATTGGGGCTGGTTAACAAACTTTCTTTTGGATAACATAATAAAATGAATTAGGTCAGGTTTACAAATTATTAAGATCATTATGTTTCCTCTCCATGGCCTTAAGTGCTCGTATAGGCTAAGGATCGATTAGAAAAGGCCTAACTACCTATGTGGTGTTTAGCAAGAAAATCGACTTCCTTGTCTTCATGAAGGGATTGTCGGTTCCACATGAGTTCTCACTTGAGAGATGAGGTTTGGAGAGAGACTTTAGGGTAATTTTGGATAGTTGAGAGTTATGTGATGACACTCTTATGTATGTGTCTTAGGATTCCCTTCCGTTTGTCTTGTGGTTCACCTTTGGTATCTGGCGGTTTTCCTATCGATCATTGTATATATCCCTTATGGTATTTCAAGTGGTATTTCTATTGTATCCATTATTAATCCTTTATGTTATCCTTTATATTTCTATGATATGTTCATTTTTTTATTCCATGTTTGGTGTAGGGCCTTGTGTTTATCTCCTAGCTCAGAGGGAGTCTGTGTCAGGGTTCCACATGGTTGGGTGGAAAATATTTTTTCGATCAAATTTTTAGAGTTTGTTTGAGAATTTGGGTGGTCTTTCTTCTTCTCTACAATTTATTATTTTATGTAGCCAAATGTTTATTATTGTTCCGAGCATCATTATATGTATTTTTATTCTGATGTATTGATGTATTCTCCTTGAGGAGAGGATTGTAATTTGAAAATGAAAACATGTTTTAGTGATTCTATGTAATACAATGATAGAAGTGGATAATGATTATTTTGACTTGAATATTCTCATGTGAATATGTACTATAAGGTTTAAACTTAATAGTTCACATTGTTATTTTGTTCATCTTCTTATGGTTATTTAATTGACCTAGTCATGTTGTTATATGTTTCTAGTAGCGACATCAGGGAACCTGAGAGGACCTAGTTATATGAATAATATTTTGCGCTCATGTTGTATTTAAGGAAATGTGTATTGGATAAGCTCATGTATAATGTGGTTGTAATGTTATGTTAATTATTATTGTTTTTTTTAAATTTCATTTTCTTAGTTCTGATTTGTCCTCTCAAGTTCCCTGACGAGGGTGTTACAGGGCATATGCCAAACCTATTTAACATAGAATTAGTCAAAATTTTATTTTCAAGATCCAAACATAGGAAATATCTAGCTTTTGGTAGAGAAATGCCATTCCAACAAAAGGGAAAAGCCATTAATTTTCCCTTCAAACCTGCAAATCTCAAAGAAAGATATCCTTGTTTAACCATGTATTGACCCGATTTTGAAGAAGTCCAAATGAGACTACCTAGTTGTTTTGAAATTTGAAGGGGGTGATTCTTGAGGATTTATTAGGTTTTCTCCCTTTACCCATTTGATGAGTTTATCTTTTTACATACCTAAGCTATTCTTAAATAGGGGACTATGTTAGTATAGAATTTACCTTCAAGGTAATATTATAGATAGATAGTCTTACTTAAGGTGTCCTTATTTAATCATAATTTTAAATTTGTAATGTGTATTTCATGCCCTTAATCTGATTTTAATGGATTTCTTTCTTACTCTTAGTCTACTTGTTCTTTATTTTAAGAGGTTGTTGCACTTAGTTTTTGACTAGGGGAAGACTATTTTAACACAAAGTTTCTCTTAGTTAGACTATAAATTGGTTCACCATTTCTATTAATATTTCATCATATAAATTGATCATAGATACTAATCCATCATATTATTTATGTTAGACTACAACTATTGAACTACTTGGAGAACAAAATGTGAAGATGATCACTAAGCTACTAAAGGATATGTGAGACATTAGATCAGTTATTATATTGTCATTGATGTCAACTAGTTTTGGCTATACTTATCATGATAGTTTCAAACATATGAAGAAGGTAATATTGTTGAAGGAATGAGATATTAACATGAAAATGAGATGTATAAGTAATAAATATGGTATTCATTAGGTAACTTATTGATGAGTCTATGACAATGTGATAGTGATTTTATTATATTACATGATTCTGTTAAGTATTAAAGATCAAGAATGTAAAAGTTAATGTGGTCGGTATATGAAGAAATTAGTATACACTGAGTAGATACAACGTACACCGAGCAAGTGTAGTGTATACTGAGTGCGGTATTAACTGATCAGGGAAGTCACTGACACATCACGGTATTGACCGAGTGGAAGAAGTAATGTGGCTCATGTGGTTGCCAACTTGAGATGATGAGTTGGACAAATTGGGATCATTTTGAGGTTAAAGATAAAGTTTTTTATAAAGATCTACGACTAAGAAAATTCAAGGTTGATCAGATGATGAAGATTAAAATGTTTTCAAGGCACAAGTTATGAGGAAGGTTAAAGAAGAAAAATCAACAATGGAGATTAAGAGGAAAAATCTATGGTTGAGAAGAAAATGGTTTATCATGTCTATATAAGGATATGAGAGATTCAAAATAAGTAATGCGCTTGAGGATAATATTTTATTCATGTGGAGTTGGTCAAATCGGTTGAAGCAATAACCAAGTAATTATGCAAACAACACCGAGCGTCAGAAGGAAGATTTACCAAGCATAACAGAGTTGGAGGATAAACAAAAATTGAAGAGATTATGAAGGCCAAAGGTATATTGAGCTTAGCATAGATCTAAATATCTACAGAGGAAGTTATAGTTGAATCAGGTCATTTACTATTGCATTCTAACCATTTCTACTGATAAAATCTCTTAACCGAGTGAGACTTAAGAGTCTTTATTTATTTCTTTATGACATTCAATGAATGTTGATTGTTTTCTTGTTGACCCAAGTGAATGTATGGTCATGAAGAACTTTTAGTGACAAATCCTCTAACTAGGTTACACCTTACATTGTGTTTTGTAACCTTTAATAGGGTTGACTCTTAATCGAGCTCACTTCAGAAGAGTGAAAATATTTTGGGTACCGGTCCCAGGTGGTTTTTCCCTTAACAAGGTTTCCACATTAAAAATAAAGTGTTAAATGTGTATGCATGTGATGATTTGTTATTTTACTTTACACATTACATTAAATGGTTTGATCAATATATACTAGTTAATTTAACTAGTAGTCAGTAAATGAATCAGAAAGACATAGTCAGGTGTTTACCAAGCTATTTAAGTTTATTTGTTGAATTGGATTTATACATTTGAGAATACAATTGGGACTATAGGATAACTCGTATAAATTGATTCACCCCCCTCTCAGTTATCTAACAATTGGTATCAAAGCTAGAGAACCTAAAGGAATAAGTTTGAAGGACTTAAGTTAAAGATCTAAAGATGTATAAGAGAGAGGTATTGAAGCTAAACAAACACAATTTATCAACATGGAAAAGTAGGATGAAGTTGTATCTATCAGTCATTGGAGATTCTACACTATACTATTTGGAAAATGATTTCATAACTCCTACCGGTCCTTTGACTATCAACCAGATGAAAGAGAGACAAAAACATAATGCTATGATGATTGAGATTTCTTCATCTCTATCAGATGCTAAATGTGAAGACATTAAGAACTATACAACTGCAAAAGAAATGTGGGACAAATTGACACTATTTCATGGAGGAGATCTAAATTTGCTTAGGGCAAAAGAAGAAAGCTTAAGAGGAAATTTTGATGATATAAAGATGAAATAAGGTGCAAACATTACTCAGTATAGCAACTGAGTCAAGGAAATGGTGAATGTTATCTGAGGAGTAGGTGAAATTATTGAAGAAGACACTATGGTAAGTAAAATTATCAGAACACTGTTACCTACCTATGCTATTAGAGTCTCAACAATAAATGAAATGTGAGAAGCTCCTAGTTACAATATTTCCCTTCATAGTTTGTTTGGTAGATTGACTGCATTTGAGCTTAACAACTATGATAACAATATTTTACCTAAGGTAGAATCTGCATTTGTGTCATCTCTAAATATTGAAATATCAATCAATAGACATAAGATAAGAAATAAAAGTTATAGTAAGGTTGAAGAAGATGAGCTTGATGAAATTGAAGCATTAATAGCTAGAAGGCTACATAAAGGCAAAGGAAGATATAGAGGTAAACTACCCTTGGTATGTTTTCAATGTAAAGAGATTGATCATATTATTGCAAGATGTCCTGATAGGAAAGATGATGAGAAAACAAGTGAAAGATCAAATGAAAGGAAGAATAATAGAAGAAATTATCGAGATCATAGAGGTAACCAACAATATGGGAACAAAGATAACAAAGATTACAAAGACAAAGGTAATAAATCATGATACCTAGTTGAAGATGAAGATAATGATACAGAGACTAAAACTGATGAAGGTAGAGAGGTGGTGTTTGTAGTATCGAAGGAAGACTCTAAAGAAGAAGAAATGTATGTTGAAAAGGCACTTATTTCTAAAGTTAGCAAAAATGATACTTGGATTATTGATAGTGGTTGCACACATCATATGACTGGTAATGAAGAAAAATTTGAATATCTTGAACATTATAATGGAGGATCTATGAAAATGGGAAATGATACACCTTGCCAAGTGAAAGGTAAAGGATCTATATTACTAAATAACAAGATCAGATGTGAAAATGATTATTGGGTGAAAGGACTTAAATATAATCTATTGAGTGTACCACAACTGAATAATACAGGTCACCAATTTTCATTTCAGAAAACAAAAGTAAAAATCTATGATGAGGCTGGAAAATTGATTGGTACTCGTGAACAATGAAAAGATAACTTATTCTATTTGGATAATGTTGAAACTTCTTGTTTATTGGCTAAAAATGAAGATTTTTGGTTATGTCATGTGAACTTTGACAACATGGTTAGGATCAGTAAGAAAAGAAAAGTTGGAGGATTACCGAGTATATCTAAACCTAACCATGTAATGTGCAAACAATGTCAAATGGGTAAAATATCAAAATATAATTTCAAGAGAAAACAATACTCATCTTGATCTAATACTATTCTGGAGTTAGTCCATACTGACTTATGTGGTCCAATGAGAAATTAGAGTTATTATGGAGATAGATATTTTATCTTATTTGTTGATGATTTATCTAGGATGATGACTATCATGTTCTTAAAAGAGTAATCAAAAGCTTTCAAAATGTTTAAGTGGTACAAAGAAAAAGTAGAGAAAGAATGTGGTAAGAAAATAAAATGCTTAAGGTTAGATAGAGGTGGTGAATTCATTTCTGATGAGTTTACTAACTTTTGTAATGAGCATGGAATAAAGAGACAAGTATCTGCACAAAGGACACCTTAGTAGAATGAAATTTCTGAAAGAAGAAATAGATCAATTGTTGATTGTGGTAGAATAGTGATGATTGAAAAAGATGTTTCACAAATTTATTAGAAAGAAGCTATCAGTATTGTTGTTTATAAACTAAACTGAGTACAAATGAAGAAAGAATCAAATAAGATACCTTATGAGCTATGGTATGGTTATACACCTAATGTTAGATATTTCAAAATATTTGGAAGTAGATGTGATAGAAATAGAAAATTTGTTTCAAAAGGTGATGAGGGAATATTTCTAGGTTATTATACTAAAATTAAGGCTTATAAATGCTTGAACAAACTGACTAACAAGATGATTGAAAGCACAAATATAAGAGTTGATGATTTTGCATTAAAGAATGATAAAGCAAGAAAGAAGGAACCAGAAGACTATGGTAGATTAGTTTATATTGAAAACCCTGAAACTCTACCTAAGCAATAGTCTAGTGTCACCGAGAAAATAAATACTTCTACTAAGCAATAATACTTACAGACCAAGCAACATAAAATAGTTACTGGAGAGAATGATGATCTTGCACTAAGTGGAGAAAACATTAAAGAACAAAGATCTGAGCATGTACTAGAAAAGTATGTGAGAAGGAACCATCCACAAGATCAGATAATTGGAGATAAAGGAGTAGGAATGATGACTATTAGTAAGTTAAGGAATAATACATGTTTGGTTTATGAATTTGAACCTAAAATTGTTAAAGATGCATTGGCAAATGATGATTGGATTAAGGCAATGAATGAAGAGATTGAACAAATACAGAAGAATAAGACATGTATATTAGTACAAAGACCTAAAGACAAAAATTTGATTGGCACCAAATGAATTTTCAGAAACAAATTGAATGAGAATGGAGATGTAACAAGGAACAAAACAAGATTAGTTTACAAAGGCTACACATAAGAAGAAGGAATTGACTATGGAGAAACTTTTACACATGTTTCTAGACTTGAAGGAGTGAGAATGCTACTTTCATATGCTTCTTATAAAGGATTTAAGGTATATCATATGGATGTGAAATCTACATTTTTTAATGGGATACTTGAAAAAGAGGTATACATTGAACAACCTGAAGGTTTTGTTGATCCTAATCAGAAAAATATAGTCTGCAAGCTACACAAGGCATTAAATGGACAGAAGCAAGCACCAAGAACATGGTATGAAAGAATGCATTCTTATCTCATAAGAATTGGATTTTTTAGAACAAGTGACAACAACAATTTATATTCGAAATGTGAAACTAATGATAAGATTCTTATTGCTGAAATTTTTGTTGATGATATAAAGTTTGGACGTCATGGTACTTAATGTAAGTCATTGGCTAATGAAATGAGAAAAGAGTTTAAAATGTCAATGTTTAGAGAGATCAAATTATTTCTTGGTTTTAAAATTATACAACAGAAGGAAGGCATATACATAACACAATCTAAATACATTAAGGAAATCTTGAAGACATTTGGTATCGAAGATTCAAATCTAGTTGGTACACCTATGGTAATCGAATGTAAGCTGACCAAGGATGACAAGTCAATAGAGGTAAATCAAACCTTATATAGATCTATGATTGGAAAGTTGATGTATGTTGTGCATAGTAGACTAGATATTACATATGTTTTGGCATTGTAGCTAGACATTCTGCTAATCCTAGAGAGTCACACATGACTTCTATGAAAGGAATTTTAAGATATGTAAAGAACACTGAAAACTATAGATTGTGATATAAGAAGAAGGCAATTTTGAACTTAAATTTTATACAAATGTTGATTGGGCTGGAAATATTGATGATATAAAAATCACTATAGGTGGATCATTCATTTTAGGAGAAAGATTAGTAACATGGATAGGCAAGAAACAAGGATGCATTTCTCAGTCTACTATTGAAGCTAAATATGTAGTTGTTGCTGCTAATTGTTAAAATATTGCATGGATAAAGAAATTCTTGGAAGGTATGAATGAGGAGATGACTGATCTAGTGATAATCTATTGTGACAATACAAGTGCTATTAATATTTTAAATAATCCATTGGTGCATGCAAAGACAAAACACATATCAATTAAATATCACTACTTAAGGGAGAAAGTTCAAGAAAAATAGGTCAAATTGGAATATGTGAAGTCACAAGAGAAATTTGTTGATATATTCACAACACCCTTACCAAACTTGATACATTTGAATACTTGATAAGTAGACTAGGGGTCCACCCCCTATTTAATACTCACTAAGGTGATATAGGTTTGCATCAACATGTACTTTATCAAAAGATCTAATGATGGTGATGCATGATGCTCACCCATTGGGATTCCTAAGGTTGTGAAGAAGATGGAAGAGAAGCTGAAACAAAGAACATTTGTACATGCAAGGTATAAGAATCTGGACATGAGCTGAAAAGATACTTATTTGGCTACTGAAGAGATGATTACTTTTGGCATTGTTGTCAAAGGGAGAGATGATCATGAAATATATGTAAGAGTATGAGATATCATCATGAAATATTCAGGAAAGATTCAAAGGGAGAGATGATCATGAACTTTTGGAGAGACAAAGAGATGTAATATCAGTTAGACATGAAGCTAACTAAAAGGGATATGTTGTGTAGTGATTAAACATATTAAATGCATAAGATAAGGGAGAGCTTACTAAGTCACAACATATAGATAGAATTGTAGACACTTAAGATGTTTGGTATTTTATGGCATATTTCATATTGTGTTTGTGTTTCCATCAATGCCAAAGGGAGAGATTGTTAGACTACAAGTGTTGAACTATTTGGAGAACAGAATGTGAAGATGATCACCAAGCTACTAAGATATATGTGAGATATTAGATCAATTATTATATTGTCATTGATGTCAACTAGTTTTGACTATACTTATCATGATAGTTGCAAACATTTGAAGAAGGTAATATTGGTGAGGGAATGAGATATTAACATGAAAATGAAATGTCTGAGTAAGTTATGAATATGGTATTCATTGGGTAACTTATTGATGAGTCTATGACAATGTGATAGTTATTTGATTGTATTACTTGACTCTATTAAGTATTGAAGATCAAGAATGTACAAGTTAATGTGGTCCGTATATGAAGAACTTGGTATATACTGATTAGATATCGTGTACATTGAGAAAGTGTAGTGTGTACCAAATGCAATATTAACTGAGTAGAGAAGTCATCAACACATCATGGTATTGACCGTTTGGAAGAAATAATGTGGAACATGTGATTTTTGACTTGAGATGATGATCTAGATGAATTGTGATGATTCTAAGGTTAAAGATAAAGTTTTTTATGAAGATCTACAACTGAAAAAATTCAAGGTTGATCAGATGATGAAGATTAAAATGTTTTCAAGGCACAAGTTCCAAGAATGGTTAAAGAGGAAAAATCAACGATGGAGATTAAGAGGAAAAATATATGGCTAAGAAGAAAATGGTTTATCATTTATATATAAGGAGACAAGAGTTTCAAAATAAGTAATGCATGTGAGGAGAAGATTGTATTCATGCGAAGCTGGTCAGACAGGTAGAAGTAAGAACCAAGCATTTTTTTAGAAAACAACGAGTGTCAGAAGGAAGATTAACCGAGCATAACAGAGTTGGAGGATAAACAAAAATTGAAAAGATTTTGATGGCCATAGGTATATTGAGCTTAGCATAGATTTAAATATCTACAAAGGAAGTTTCATTTGAATCGGGTCATTTTCTATTGTATTCTAACTATTTCTACAGAAAAAATCTCATAACCAAATGAGACTTAATAGTCTTTATTTATTTCTTTATGACATTCAATGAATGTTGATTATTTTCTTGTTGACCCAAGCGAATGTTGGTTAGGGAGAACTGTTAGTGATAAATCCTCTAATAAGGTCACAACTTACAATTTGTTTTGTAACCTTTAACAAAGTTGGCTCTTAACTGAGCTCACTTCAGAAGAGTGAAAATATTTTGAGTACCGGTCCTAGGTGGTTTTTTCCCTAATAGGGTTTCCACATTAAAAATCAAGTGTTAAATGCGTATGTATGTCATGATTTATTATTTTATGTTACACATTACATTAAATGGTTTGATCAATATATACTAGTTAATTTAACTAGTAGTTGGTAAATGAATAAGAAAGACACAGTCAAGTGTTTACCAATCTATTTAAGTTTATTTATTGAATTGGTTTTATACATCTGACAGTAATTGAAATTGTAGGATAACTGCACTTAACTGATTCACCCCCTCTCAGTTATCTAACAATTTCTTTCATATTATTTTGAATCTCTCAGCTTGTTCATACTAGAATTTCTTTGAGAGGTTTTTGTCAATCTATCATGATAATTTAAATTTTTTAAGTGTTTATTTACTCAATACCTACCTATGCAGAAAATAAATAATATGGTAAAATAAAGGAGGATGGTTCTTTATGTATTCTAATTTTCTAACATGTATGGGGTATTATAATAATGATCTAATATAATGTTCCAATTTTGGGGTCTTCATAATGATTTGGTATTTATTTATATCTTTCTATTTTCAAAGTTATCTTAGAGAACTATTTGTGTTTGGAGAAAGAGATTGAAAATTATTCCCTATAGTATGATCCAATATGCTAATTCTTTAGACTCATTCCAAAGTCAAGTGACTTAACAAAATAAAATATTATGAATTAGACTAAGACCTATATTGTACATATTTTGTACACACATCCTCATGGGATGAATAAATTGTTAGAAATAGAAAATACTGAGGGGGGGGGGGGGGGGGGGGTGAATCGATATTTCATAAACTTTTTGTTTTGCCCACTTATCGATATATGTAATTAACTTGTAACTTGCATAAGAAACTAAAATGAATAAACTGAATAATAAACAAAACTATAAAATAAAGGAACTCATAACACCATGTTTTTTCTCAAGGAAACCTTGGCCAAGGGAAAACCAGGGTGGGGATGATACCCACAAATGATCCACTAATCAAAAGTATCTGGTTAGAAATATTGACTATGTTAGGAATCTATTCTATCTGTATAGTGTCTCTATCCTTGTTAGAGGAATTTATGCCTTGTTAGAAGCCTCAACCCTATTAGGAGTTGGTATTAAAAATTATGACTGTATGCAAGATGAGATCACTGCCAAAAAATGCAATATAAATTGATCATCTTTAATACAAAAGATAGAATACAAAAATCTTTTTCTGTTGTTGAATATCTTCAATATTCTGATCTAGCTTATATGATCTTAACAAATTTTGTTATCAAATCGCACTGATCTGATCATATATCATATTTCGCATAATACATCAATACAAAATCTCTTTAAAAATTCACATTATCTTCATACATCATTCATTACAACTTTCTTACAACTTCACATAACATAATATTCCTCTTTATACTAGCTATCTTAAATATAGCATATTAGTCGGCTTCCATATTATCAAAACATAATATTAACTCTTGTTGCCTTAGGGTTAACATCTAAGATGTCATTCCTAATTAGTCAAGTCATTATTTTGATAAATAAAAATAATCATTTAACTTAAAATAATCAATTACTAATTGATGCTATGTTCTGGTCGGCTCAACACTGTCCCTGTAAAACATTGATATCTTTCTCTGTACATGTTGTATAATCTTGCACTCTTAGATGTAGCTTCAATATACCTTGTATAATCTTTGTATAATCTTTGTTCAAGTGCACATGCACTGAAGGTACTTGTTTGAACTTCGCTAGTCAAAATAGTCTCTGTGTAGATAGATAAACACTGTTATACTTAGATAATTTTCATTGGTTCTCATCCAGAACTTTCTCCTTAGATCATGTTGTCTTAACACTAAATATAGGTTTCCATAATGAAAACATCATGATTTCCTACTTAGCCAAATTGCCAACAATCTCCCCCTTTTTCATTGGTGGAAACATATGGGAAAATTGGCTAAGTCCCAAAAACTTACAACAAAATTTAAAAAACAAACTTGCAACATTCTGCAACATTGTGTTACATGGCCATTACAAGATTTGAAAAAGTCTTCCGATCATACATGTCTACTAATTTTTCCATAGGAATACTCCCCCTTTTATTATACTCCATACTATTTTGCATATCTATATCTTATACATATAAATGATTTTCTCATACTATATTACTCCCCCTTCGACAAAAATGACAAAGGTGTCAAATATATGTCTATACAGGTCAAAATTTTTATATACCTTCTTGTCTTCAATTCTGTAATGCCGGAAGAATTGAAATACAATCTATAAAATTCACCTTCAAGTTTTCAATTTCTCTGTCGGATGTAGCCTTAACAAAATATGATATACTAAGTAATGCACATAGCCCATAGGATTCTATCTCAACTGCTCTAAGTTTTGAGTAGGCAAATTTACCATATGATGTCTTTGATGAAAGATATTATTCTAGTTGATTCTGCAAATTACTAATTTTTAGGGTTAGGTGTTTTCTGAGTAATGAAAACTTCTTCAATTTTGTTTCCTTCTCATTTTCTAGTAGTCTTATTTCATCATATATTTTACTCACTTTCTTCTCAGTATCAGTGATCTTCATGCTAGGATTCTATAGCTCATTTACTGTGACTTGCAATTATGCTTCTTTGTTCTTCAACTTCTCTAAAATATCAGAGATATGTTTGTGTGACAAAGAACACTATTTGTATAATGTTCTTCCTCTCTCCAAACGTCTCGTCAATTCATTAATGCAAACATCAAGGTTCTCTAAATCATTCTTAATATTTTGACAAGTGGTTTAGAATAATTGTACATCATGAAGTGTTTGTGCTTTCACTGATGCAATGTTGGATAGAGTAGTGAACTCACTGTCAAAAGCTTTAATTACCTCTGTTGCTTTTACTTGTCGATAAACTTCACTAACTTGAGTAGATATAACACCTTGAAGCTT
Organism: Chamaecyparis obtusa; assembly: GCA_027943335.1. Lineage (NCBI taxonomy): Eukaryota > Viridiplantae > Streptophyta > Pinopsida > Cupressales > Cupressaceae > Chamaecyparis > Chamaecyparis obtusa. Next base: position 160,507 of record BSBK01009996.1, on the reverse strand, counting down.
ATTTGTTACCTCAATTAGTGATCCTTCTAGGATCTTTACTTTCTTGCTCTTTCCAATTATGTTATTCAAAGATGAGATCAACTCTATTTAATCATCATCATCAACTTCATCTCCCAAATTTTATAGGGTATGTGCAAGATCATAAGGGGTCAAACTATGCCCTTAAGTGGCAATGAAAAATCAGCAAATCAGGGTTAGTCAACTTGATGTGAAAATTTCAACTAGCTATCAACCTAATATCAAAAAGTTGTAAGAATAGAATCTGTAGAAAATTGAATGTAGTTTCTAAACTACTAGGCCTTTTTTGAAAAAAAGTTAGTATGATTGGTGAAAAGTATAGATTTCAATGCAGCAGTACAAAAATTTCTGGAAAAAAATAAGTAGGTGTATATCTGACCACCTTAATCATAATCAAATGATAATATTTTATTATAAGATTTTATATATAAGAAGTGAACTCATGCCCGATTGTGACTCATATTTTTTTGTAATTTTATTCCAAAAAGATAATTAATTGTGAATTTTCTTCTACAACATTTTTAGAATAAAAAAACTCCCATATCAAACCACCTTAACTCATTCAAAACTTTACAAAATTCAAAAAAATAAAATTCCTTATAGTAGGCGAAGCATAGAATGTGATGCATTTTTTCAAATTTAGAAAATGTTATACCATCCGAAAGTTATAGTCATTTTTCAATCAATATATAAATCAGTAGTTTAGAGGTAGCTCAATTAGAAAATAACTAATAATTACTTACCGAATTCAAAATTTGACAGCAATTATATCAATAGAAAGCTGATAATCTCCTTAAGATACCCTTTTCATTTCATCAAATTCGGGTGAAAAAAAGTTGTCAGCTACATGGTTGAAGTCTGGAACTCAGAAAAATAGGGGAAAAACACATTTTTGAGACATTTCAATAGTTGACCATGTAGTTTTGGTGCACAAAGAATTACCGAGCCTAATTGGCTACCTTATATTTTCGGATACTCGAAAATGCCGGCAGAATTTTGATTTTTCACTTTTCCCTCCACTTTCTCCCTCACATTTCTCCATCCTTAATATGATATATTATATATCAAAAACTATATATTAGATATATATTAGATTATATATTAAATAATATATAATATCAATTATAGATTAAATATTATATATTAAATATTATATAATATACATTTTACATTAAATATTATTTAATAAATATTAATATTAAATTTTACATTATATATCATATATTATATATTATTTTATATGTATAATATATTAATATGTATTTTACAACTATGTACGAAAGGTTGGAAGATTGCAGAAAAATCATGGATAGCCATTGAAAGAAGCAAAGGAAATCAATCAGCCATTTATAAAATTCATGGGTGGCCATTGAGGTAGACAAAGAGTGAGAAGGTGGCGGGGGCTGAGAGAGAGAGAGAGAGAGAGAGAGAGATGGGGAGAGAGTAGTAGAGAGAGAGAAGGGGAGAGAGAGAGAGAGAGAGAGAGAGAGAGAGAGAGAGAGAGAGAGAGAGAGAAGGGGATGTGGAGAGATTAGTAGAGAGAGAAGGGGAAGGGGAGATTGTAGGACTCCTAGGATGTCCCCATGACCATTTTTGAGACATTGGAACCCTCAAGTGTGTCATAAGGGGTGGTACGACCCCTTCAAACACACTTGAGCATTCAAATGTGTCAAAATAGGTCATGAGGACTTCCTAGGTGTCCTAATATGCCTTATCATGCATTAGGAAACCTAGGAACTCCACATGACCCCTTTCGACACAATGGAACCCTCAAGTGTGTCCTAAGGGGTCCTACAACCCCTTTAGACACACTTTAGGGTTCAAATGTGTCAAAAGGGGTCCTAGGGCCTTCCTAGGGGTCCTGGTATGCCTTATCACATGTTAGGACCCCTAGGAAGTCCTCATGACCCCTTTTGACACACTGCAATGCTCAAGTGTGTCCTAAGGGATCCTACAACCCCTTCAGACACACTTGAGCATTCAAATGTGTCAAAAGTGGTCATGGGGACTTCCTAGGGGTCCTAGTATGCTTTATCATACGTTAGGACCCCTAGGAAGTCCCCATGACCCCTATGGACACATTGGAACCCTCAAGTGTGTCCTAAGGGGTCCTACAACCTTTTTAGACACACTTGAGCATTCAAATGTGTCAAAAGGGGTTATGGGGACTTTCAAGGGGTCCTAGTATGCCTTATCACATGTTAGGACCTCCAGGAAGTCCCATGACCCCTTTCGACACATTGGAACTCTCAAGTGTGTCCTAAGGGGTCCTATGGCCCCATTCGACACACTTGAGCATTCAAATGTGTCAATTGGGGTCTTGAGGACTTCCTAGGGGTCCTAGTACACCTTATCACATGTTAGGACCCATAGGAAGTCCCCATGACCCCTTTTGACACATTGGCACACTTAAGTGTGTCCTAAGGGGTCCTATGACACCTTCATACACACTTGAGGGTTCCAATGTGTCAAAAGGGGTCATGAGGACTTCCCAGGGGTCCTAGTATGCCTTATCACATGTTAGAATGCCTAGGAAGTCCCCATGACCCCTTTTGACACATTGGAATGCTCAAGTGTGTCTTAAGGGGCCCTATGACCCCTTCAGACACACTTGAGCATTCAAATATGTCAAAAGGGGTCATGGACACTTCCTAGGGGTCCTAATGCATGATAAGGTGTACTAGGACCCCTAGGAAGTCCCCATGACCCCTATGGACACATTGGAATTCTCAAGTGTGTCTTAAGGGGTCCTACGACCCCTTAGGACACACTTGAGAATTGCAATGTGTCAAAAGGGGTCATGGGGACTCCTAGGGGTCCTAACATGTGATAAGGCATACTAGGACACCTAAGAAGTCCTCATTGTTAGAGTAATCATACTTTATGCTTATTAATTAAATCACTTTGGTTTAATTAATTAAGTCATTTATTACTCTATTTACTTAAGCTATCTTTTAGGTGCATTATAATTGATATATTTATTAATTATAATGTGCAACCTAGCTTTATTTTTTTCTTTATACCCTTTAGGGTTTTGGTATCCTTTTATAAGGATTCCCTCTTTGTATTTCATTTATTTCACTTATTGGATCATAATAGAGATTGCTCTTTGCATGTCCATAAGATGTCTCTGGCTTTTTGGCCTCTATGATTTTTCTTGCTTCTATGCTTTGCTTCTTCCATGTGACAGGTTTATGCATGCAGGTGTTCTTGGGAGATTAGTATTTCACCTAATCTAACATGGTATCAGAGCCATCTTGCTACTCGCTGTTCGTGTTTTGTTGAAGTGTTTCAGAAGCAGGAGGTTTTCAAGGGTTTCAGAAGTTTTTTTTGTGGATCTGGGGGGAGCCAAAATTTGGCTCACCTTGGGCAAAAACGGACACCACCATTGTGTCCGGAAGGCCCAAGAACCCCTAAATCCATATAAAACTTGTCCATTTTGGACACAGTGGCATCAGAGGCAAAAAAAATTTGCATACCAAGGCCGTACGGCCCTAGCACGCACTCCGAGGTGGGTACAGTTGGCAATTTTTTAAAAAATATTAAAAAAACATATAGTTTTGGGTGGCCGCCCAGCGGCCACCAGCACACCACCAAGCGGCCACCACAGAGCTGCGCCCCCTCTCCGCTCTGCAGGCCCCGCGGCCCGCCCAGCCGCCGCCCGACCCGGCTGCCACCCCCGGCTCCGCCAGCGCCCCTGCCGCCCTCTGCTCTGCTCTACCAGCCTGTGCCCCCGCTCCGCTCTGCAGGCCCCGCGGCCCGCCCAGCCGCCGCCCAGCCCGGCCGCCACCTCGGCACCGCCAATCTGCGGCCTCCGCCGCCCTCTGCTCCGCCGGCCCGCACCCCCGCTCCGCTCTACAGGCCCCGCGGGCTCTTTAGCCCCCCATGGCAGTCACGTGGGTGACCGAGAGCCCTCAGCTCCGCCCCCTGTGGGCGCCATACGCCTAGGGGCTTTGCATTTCCAGCCCCAGGGGCTTTAAAAATTTTTATTTTTTTGAAGCTTTTTTAGGGTACCTGGGCCTTTTTTGCAATATCTTGAGCATACGGAGGTCTTTTTTTGACTTCTTTATATCGCCGGAAAGCTCTTTCCAAGCTCTTTCTGATTATGGAGATTAGAGTTTTTGGATCTACTATTTTGATAGTGGTTTTTTCTATCAAAGGTGATGTTTACTTTTTGCCTTCCGGGAGCCATATCTCGCTCATCCGGACTCATTTTTGGGCTCACCATATATCGTCGGAAAGCTGGTTCTGTGTGCTATTCAGTGGCAGAGGTTATTTTTCTAGATTCTACTCCAGGTTTTCACTCCTCCGTGTTTGGCAGTTTATGCCCTCTGGTGGAGTGCTTGGTTCTACAGGTCCGGGGATCTCTTCTTCTGAGTTCATAGCTCACTCTTCTTTCTGATTTTTGAGCTTGCATGCTCTTCTATTGCATCTTTGTTCTGTAAACGCACTGAGATAAAGTGCCTACTTTTGCATTTTGGGATCTTGAACACTATGTGTTTGTTTGTATACGCACTCAGTTATAAAGTGCCATGGGGGGGTTATGATGTTTTTCCTTTTGTGCTCATCCACCTTTGTCAAGTGAGTGTACCTTCCACAACATTAGCCTCATCTAGTTTGTGTCTATGACACCACCTTTTATCCTGTGCTTGTACCTTCTTTTGCACATAGGTGTTCCTGTTTCTTCTTCTTGCAGATGTTTCTGGCATTGCATTTCAGTGTTCCTGTCACCCCGTTCAACATTATGGGGGGGTTCACCTGTTGGCTCTATTGCTTCCTTGGTTCGGTTGAGTGATCTACGTATTCAGTTTTTGTTCCTATGTACTAGGCGGATGCAGTGGCTAGGCACCTATGCATTTCGGTGAGATGGATCATCTACTATATAGACACTCGTTCATTCCTATTTTGGAGGTCACCTCTTCGATTGATCAGCTCTTCAGACTTTGTCTTCTCTACCTGATCATGCACTATTTCAGTGGGGGTTCCAGCAGTATTCTTCTGACAGTGTTTGCAGCTTTATGCTTCGGAGATGCTTCATGCTCTTTCTTGTTCCTTTCTTTGGGACATTCCCTAGATTGGAGGCTTTGTTTCCTTCATGTAGTTTATTTCTTGTACTGGGTACCTGATCAGGCCTTGTTTCCGGGACCCATTGCTCTTTCTTGCATTTTTTGCTTTCATAGCTCTGCTAGGTTAGCTTCCCTCTTGAGCTACGCTTAAGGGGGGGTGTTAGAGTAATCATACTTTATGCTTATTAATTAAATCACTTTGGTTTAATTAATTAAGTCATTTATTACTCTATTTACTTAAGCTATCTTTTAGGTGCATTATAATTGATATATTTATTAATTATAATGTGCAACCTAGCTTTATTTTTTGCTTTATACCCTTTAGGGTTTTGGTATCCTTTTATAAGGATTCCCTCTTTGTATTTAATTTATTTCACTTATTGGATCATAATAGAGATTTCTCTTTGCATGTCCATAAGATGTCTCTGGCTTTTTGGCCTCCATGATTTTTCTTGCTTCTATGCTTTGCTTCTTCCATGTGAGAGGGTTATGCATGCAGGTGTTCTTGGGAGATTAGTATTTCACCTAATCTAACACTCATGACCCCTTTTCACACATTCGAACCCTCAAGTGTGTCTTAAGGGGTCATAGGACACCTTAGGATACACTTGAGGGTTCCAATGTGTTGAAAGGGGTCATCGGGACATTCTAGGGGTCCTAACGCATGATAAGGCATACTAGGACCCCTAGGAAGTCCTCATGACCCCTTTTGACACATTTGAATGCTCAAGTGTGTCTGAAGGGGTCATAGGACCCCTTAGGACACACTTGAGGGTTCCAATATGTCGAAAGGGGTCATCGGGAGTTCTTAGGGGTCCTAACGCATGATAAGGCATACTAGGACCCCTAGGAAGTCCCCATGACCCCTTTTGACACATTTGAATGCTCAAGTGTGTCTAAAAGGGTCATAGGACCCTTCAAACACACTTGAGAATTCAAATGTGTCAAAAGGAGACCCTTTGAACACACTTGAGAATTCAAATGTGTCAAAAGGGGTCATGGGGACTTCCTAAGGGTCCTAACTCATGATAAGGCATACTAGGATCCCTAGGAAGTCCCCATGACCCCTTTTGACACATTTGAATGCTCAAGTGTGTCTGAAAAGGTTGTAGGACCCCTTAAGACATGCTTGAGCATTCCAATGTGTCCATAGGGGTCATGGGGACTTCATAAGGGTCCTAATACACCTTATCACACGTTAGGACCCCTAGGAAGTCCCCATGATCACTTTTGACACATTGGAATGTGCAAGTGTGTCCTAAGGGGTTCTACGACCGCTTTGGACACACTTGAGCATTAAAATTTGTCAAAAGGGGTCATGGGGACTTCCTAGGGTTCCTAGTATGCCTTATCACTTGTTAGGACCCCTATGAAGTCCCTATGACCCCTATAGACACATTGGAACCCTCAAGTGTGTCCTAAGGGGTCCTAGGACCACTTCAGACACACTTGAGCACTCATGTGTCGAAAGGGATCATGGGGACTTCCTAGGGGTCCTAGTACACCTTATCATGAGTTAAGACCCCTAGGAAGTCCTTGTGACCCCTTTCATCACATTAGAACCCTGAAGTGTGTCCTAAGGGGGGTCCTACAACCTCTTTGGACACACTTGTGAATTCAAATGTGTCAAAAGGGGTCATGATGACTTCCTAGAGGTCCTAGTATGCCTTATCATGCGTTAGGACCCCTAGGAAGTCCCCATGACCCCTTTTGACACATTGGAACCCTGAAGTGTTTCCTAAGGGGTCCTACAACCCCTTTGGACACACTTGAGGGTTCTAATGTGTCAAAAGGGGTCATGAGGACTTCCTATGGGTCCTAGTATGCCTTATGATGTGTTAGGACCCCTAGGAAGTCCTCATGACTCCTTTTGACACATTTGAATGCTCAAGTGTGTCTAAAGGGATCCTACCTAATGTGTGATAAGACATACTAGGACCCCTAGGAAGTCCCAATGACCCCTATGGACACATTGGAATGCTCAAGTGTGTCTTAAGGGGTCCTACAACCCCTTTGGACACACTTGAGTGTTCAAATGTGTCAAAAGGGGTCATGGGTACTTTCTAGGGGTGCTAGTACACCTTATCACACGTTAGGACCCCTAGGAAGTCCTCATGATCTCTATGGACACATTGGAATGCTCAAGTGTGTCTTAAGGGGTCCTATGACCCCTTCAGACACACTTGAGCTTTCAAATGTGTCAAAAGGGGTCATGGGGACTTCCTAGGGGTCCTAGTATGCCTTATCACACGTTAGGACCCCTAGGAAGTCCCCATTACCCCTTTTGACACATTGGAATGCTCAAGTGTGTCCTTACATCAATTTTTATGCTACTGTTAGTTTCTAGAACAAATGATGACATCTACTTATTCATTATAGTTAGACTGCTGAAATTACAAGGAGTTCCTAGAAAAATCCTATGTTGGATACTTTCAAGAGGACTTGGGCTCAAACTGTCTGTCATCAAATCAACTATGCAGGTATTTTTTTTAATACATTATATATCTATATAATATGTATTATATATATATTATATACATTAGTATATATAATATATGCATTAATGTATAATACATTATTATATATATTATATGCATTAATATATATTACATTATATATATTATATACATTAGTATATATATAATATACATTATATATATATATAATATACATTATATATATATATATATATATACCTCTTTTTATATATAAAAGTTCAATTTTTTCATTTACTTCCGCCCTTTTTTCATGTACCTGGAAATATCAGGTACCTGATTATTGACTGGTGTAACTTTGACCAAAATATTCCCTATCCCCACAAACCAGAGAAGCATGAGATTTTAGACATTTTTACGGGTTGTAGGGAAAAATACTGATTTGGGGCCCATTTTTTGTTTTTTGTCAACTTGTGGTCTCACCATGGGAAGCAATAATCGTCGAAAGGCTAAACTGAAGAGGACGGTGATGGATGAAGAAATTCAAGCATATAGGGAAAAAGATAGGGAAAATCACCGAAGAAGGAGAGAAGGTATGTTAAACATTAATCAAGGTGACCCCGTAAATGTAGTTGCAAGTGAAGAGGATGTTGAATTTGAAAATAATATGGAAATTAAATTTTTGAATAACAATATATGGAGTGAAGATGAAAATGTAGAGATGGAGAATGAAAATGTAGACTTAGGGAATGAAAACGTAGATTTGGGGAATGACAATTAATGGAATGAAGATGAAAATGTATAGATGGAGATTGAAAATGTAGACTTGGGGAATGAAAATGTTGCACAAGAACCATATGAACATTACACATCTCCAAATTATATGTGAAATGAAGTCCATTGCAATAGAGATAATCAATCTTCAAATTCAGGGCTTTCAAGAACACCTAAATGGTTAATTGAAATTGAGGAGAACATTATGAATAATTGGGAAGGAAAGAGGTCACATAAAACTGTTAGGTTGTGGGCTTCAAGACTTTATGATCAATTTTTTTGAAACAAGACTTTGGTTGAGAAATGTCAAATTTTTATGCAGTTGTTAAAGATGCAAAAGATGAAACTTGTGCTTCTAAAATTGAAGATTCGTGTGAACAAGAAAATGGAGAGAAATACAATTGTTGTGAAGAATATTTTCATTGCTCTCAATAGCATTGGGAAGACTAGTAGAGAAAAAGACAAGAGATTTTCTCGGAGGGTTATTACAACCTCCTTAGTAAGTCATTAGTTGAGAAAGGTTCATTTGATGAGACAAACTTGTGTTGACTTCAATATAGACTGTAAAAATTTGGGTAGAGAACTTGCAAGAAGAGAAAGACTTGATGATCTACTTCAAATTGATACATGGGCTTATGGTGGGAGACTTCCACATTTCGATAAGAAGCTAACAGATGTTGTCAAGGATGAAATTTAACAATTTTGGGATGCTAACTCAAGAGTGTCGCCAAATGTGAAGGATGTCTTGAAGTTGAGAGTTGGAAATCGAGACCGCACTCCACATCCTAAACATTATGTTGAGATAAGTCAAACAATGTTGTATAAAAAATTTTGTGAGACACATCCAACATTGAAAATATCACAAAGGTCTTTTGAATCCCTGAAGCCATTTTATTGTGCACCCCTTAAGATTCAGAATACATGTTGTTGCAAATATCATGTTGAGTTTTCAATTCATCATGAATTATTATGGTCCATTTGTTCTACTTTGTATACTAATGAAATGCTAGAGGATTGTGGTGAAAGTGGTCTTCCCAAATCATCAAGAGACTTGCTAGATCAATTTTTATGTCATAGAGATGATGGTTGTCTATTTTATAAAAAAGATTGCTTAAATGCCAAGTGCTCAGAATGTGGTGGCTTGTCCAAGTTTAGGACATGTTTTCTTGAGGGTTTGGAACACAATTTTGGAAAGACACTCGTCCAAAAAAAGGTATATGAAACAATGAAATATACATTGAAGAGTGGAGGTGAAGGCTCTAGATGTGAGTTAGTTGCAAAAGAATACAATGTTGCTGATTTTATCTCACATTTCAAGAAAAATCTTTTTTACAAGTATGCAAGGCATAGTCATAGGTCTCAATGGTTGGATCAAAAATTTAGGATGTGTAAGGACACTTTCCCCATTGGAACTATTATATCCATTGTAGACTTTGCAGAGAACTATACATTGCAGACCCAAAATGAGACTCAAGCTCAATATTACAATTCCATTCAGGTTACTATTTAGATGAGAGAAAGATAATCAGAGAGTACCATTATTATATGAGTGATGATATTTCTCACTCTCATGAGTTTTTTCAACATTGTTTCTAGAACTATTTTGACTTCTTGCAAGAAAATGGTATTGCTATGGATCGGCATCTCATTTGGTCAGATAATTGCACCGGTCAATTTAAGAATGCTAGAATGTTTTATTGGTTGTGTAGAATGCATGTGGAGAGAGGTGTACCTCATATTTGGAGTTCTTTTGAGTTAGGGCATGGGAAAGGGGAGCATGATGGAGCATGTGCGTGTGTGAAGAGAGCTCTAGTTAAAGAGAAATTGAGGATTTCAAGTGATGTACTTCTTGATGCTCATTCTATTATTGATTGGTGTACTTTAGCATTGTCATAGGGGGGACTCTTGATTCTACAGTGTGTAGATTCTTTTGGTTAGTTGAGGAGGGAACTATAGGAGATAGATTGGATTTTCAAACATTGAAAGACTCTTCAAAAATACATTCATTTTGAAGCTCCAATAGTAGTACATGGACCATTTGGACACAAGAGTTGGCTTGTTTTTGCCCCATGTGTTTTCAGTATGATTGGAATAATTTTGAGTCAAGTGAGTGGGTGGATACATGGGTTCCATAGTATCTAACTCCTTTATCTTTGACACTCTCTATAAGAAATGATGACATGGACACTTTAGCTGAGTATGACCATCTTTCAAATCTTCTGCAGCCAGGAGATGTTTTTGCATTGGTTGCACCGCAAGGGAATGATGAGAGGTCAGATTATTGGTTAGCACGTTGTGTATGAGGTAAACAAAAGCTTGAACAACTAATGATAGATGGTGATGGGTTCACATATCCTACTAGTTTAGTTGTTGTTGTGGGAACATAGCTGCGAACATACATGATTAGAACGAATGGAATTCCTACATTTGAAGACTATGAGAAGCACAAAACTATTCTCATGTATTCACACCTTTTTATAGCAACAAATGTCAAGTTGTCAAAGCATCAAGGAAGACCAGAGACAAAATAACTTTGGACTATTAGTATTGTTGATCATGAAGCACTATTGGAGACCCTGAAGCAAAGAGATGACCCTTCAAGAACACTTGACTAGGTAATAAGTTAACTTAGTGCATTTTTTCCTAAGTTCATTAAGCTTAATTTCAATACATTAATTTCACCATTCTTAGATTGTATTTTGATTCAATAAACTTTGTTTTGTATGTGGATTGTAACTTGTGTAGGAGCACCTATGAAGACACCTACGGTCACCATGGATCCGATCAAAGATAGAAGGACAAAAGGATCCTTAATAATTAATTGAGATCTTTTGAAGCCTATAATGGCAATTTATAACAATCAATTTGATTTAAAAGTTAAATGTCCTAGAAGTCTTGATAAGGACTTATGACCAAAATCACGTATGGGTGGCCAATAGTGCCAACAAGGGATCTTACATGTCATTTACATATGTCATTTGCATGGTTTGAATTATTACATGTTTGATTGTTGTTTCTAATTCTTTAAGGATATTATTTTTTATCATTTCAAACAATCTTTGATGCTTTGAAAGTTCATTTCAATCAATCAAGAAATATGGTTCATGGGTTTGCATGTTGGAGTCAAGATGTATATGGAAAAGATATATAGCTGGTCAAGAAGTCTGAGATGTTATAAGATGTGCATGCATGGCTTTGAGGATAAAAAATATGCGCTATGTATGGTAATGGAGTTGGGTTGTCCAAAGACTTAAAAAGATTGATTTTTTGGGTAGTTGGTAGATGTGGGCTATCACTGGTGCACACTTTAAATGCAAAATTGTGGTTTTTATATGGAAGTCCAGTTGTGTTCTGATTGAGGAAGTTAACATTTACAGAGGTGGTTTGTAAATCTAAAGAGACTGAGTCTCCCTTTGGGTGGGAGGTATAATGGTATGAAACATAAGAATATAGGAAATATATAGAAGTTAAACCTCAAACATAATAAGCTCTAGGAACAGGGTATTCTAGAGTAAAGAAAAACAAATGTCCTGATATTCAGTCTTTGTTATTGGGTTTTGGGAGAGTTGGCAGAATATTAAAAATAATTGAATTTTAGTAGAGTGTTGACTGGCTTAATCATGATTAGTTTCACAATTCAAATTTCAAACATACCACTAACAATCATTGCAACGGATCTGGGTCAAGAAAAGAAGTGTGCATGCTTTCCCATTTGGGTCAAGAAAAGAAGTGTGCATGCTTTCCCATTTGGGTCTTCTCTTTTTTAAGAATGAAAACCTAATTGTTTCTACTATAGACAAGGATGTGTTCCCAAGGACTACTCACTCAATCTATAAAACACAATTGCTTCCAGGCTGTTGAGTGTACCATAATGCATTGTGTGTTTTATGGTCTGCAAGTGACGCGCTTTCTAAGTTTGCATGGGAGAGTAAAAGGGTTAAATTTTTCATTACTAAAAATGGTGTGGACTTTAAGTTGGTGGTTCACTTTTATGACATTGTAAATGCTAGTGACAACCCCATTCTATCCACGGAGTCACTGGAATGCTCACAACCACACTCGACCCAAGTGACCGCAAGGTGCACTAAGCATGATTAGGCAGTGACCTTATGATGCTCGTATCTTAGACCTCATGAGAGGTATCAACCAACTATTAGGGGCTATGGGATTTTGATTCTAAGGTCTACAATAATCTCTCTCTATTTTGGACAATTCGACTTCATTTGCATTTGGCAAGGCGATCTCAGTCGGTGCCAAAACTTGTAGTCAAGGTCAATTAAAAGTAGTACTAAAGTGTATCTTTCAAACCATCTATCCTAATGTCAAACCATCTATTCCATCAGCTCCGGTTGGTCGGGTAAATGCCAGTAACAACCCCGTTCCACCCATGGAGTCACTAGAATGCTTGCAACCACACTCAACCCAAGTGACCCCAAGGTGCACTAAGCATGATTAGGAAGTGATCTTATGAGGCTCATATCTTGGTCCTCATGATAGGTATTGAAAAACCATCAAGGGATACTGGATCATGATTATGAGGTCTACAATAACCTCTCTCATTTTTGGGTGATTCGACTTTGTTTGCATTTGGCAAGGTGATCTCAGTCGATGCCAAAACTTGTAGTGAGGGTCAGTTGAAAGTAGCTCTAAAGTGTATCTTTCAAACCATCCATCTTGGCATCAAACCATCTACTCCATTAGCTCCATTTGGCTGGGTAAATGCTAGCAACAACCCCATTCCACCCACAAAGTCACTGGAATGCTCGCAACCACGCTTGTCCCAAGTGACCTCAAGGTGCACTAAGCATGATTAGGAAATGATCTTCCAAGGCTTGTATCTTGGACCTCATGAGAGGTATTGAAAATTTTTTAGGGGCTATGGGATTGTGATTCCAAGGTCTACAATAACCTCTCTCAGTTTTGTGTGATTTGACTTTGTTTGTATTTGGCAAGGCAATCTCAGTCGATGCCAAAACTTGCAGTGAGGGTCAGTTGAAAGTACCTCTACAGTGTATCTTTCAAACCATCTATCTTAGCATCAAAATGTTTACTCCATTGGCTCTTTTTGGCCAAGTAAATGATACTGACAACCCCATTCCACCCATGGAGTCACTGGAACACTCGCGACCACGCTCGACCCAAGTGACCCCAAGGTGCACTAAGCATGATTGGGCAATGATCTTATGAGGCTTGTATCTCGGGCCATGTGAGATATATCAACAAACCATCAGGGGCTATGGGATTATGTTTCCAAGGTCTAAAATAACCTCTCTCAGTTTTGGGTGATTTGACTTCATTTTCATTTGGCAAGGCGGTCTTAGATGATGCCAAAACTTGTAGTGAGACTTAGTTGAAAGTAGCGCAGTAGTGTATCTTTCAAACCATCTGTCTTGGCATCAAACCATCTACTCCATCAGCTCTGGTTGGTCAAGTTAATGGTAGTGGCAACCCCATTCCACCCATGGAGTCACTGGAACGCTCGCGACCATGCTTGACCCAAGTGACCCCAAGGTGCACTAAGAATAATTGGGCAGTGATCTTCCAAGGTTTGTATATCAGACCTCGTGAGAGGTATCGAAAAACTATTAGGGGCTACGCATTTTTTATTTTGAGGTCTACAATATCCTTTCTTAGTTTTGGACAATTTGAGGTCTACAATATCCTTTCTCAGTTTTGCTCCATTGGCTCTAGTTGGCCAGGTAAACGCTAGTGACAACCCCATTCCACCCACGGAGTCACTGGAATGCTTGCGACCATGCTCGACCCAAGTGACCCCAAGGTGCACTAAGCATGATTGGGAAGCAATCTTCTAAGGCTCTTATCTCAGACCTTTAGAGAGGTATCAACAAACCTTTAGGGGCTATGGGATTGTGTTTCCAAGGTCTATAATAACCACTCTCTGTTCTGGGTGATTCAACTTCATTTGCATTTGGCAAGGTGATCTTAGTTGATGCCAAAACTTGTAGTGAGGGTCAGTTGAAAGTAACTCAGTAGTGAATATTTCAAACTGTCTATCCTGGCATCAAACCATCTACTCCATTGGCTCCAGTTGGCTGGGTAAATGCTAGTGACAACCCCATTCCACCCATGGAGTCACTGGAATGCTCATGACCATGCTCGACCCAAGTGACCCCAAGGTGCACTAAGCACTAAGAAAAGAGTTGGTTTGGAAATCTGAAGAGACTAACTATCCCTTTGGGTGGGAGGTATAGTGGTATGAAACATAAGAACATAGGAAATCGATAGAAGTTAAACCTCAAACATAATAACCTCTATGAATAGGGTATTCCAGAGTAAAGAAAAACAAATGTAACTTCAACAAGATATAATTTAAATCATAATGATAATCATAGTCAAGATATAACTTCATTATTCAATTCCATAAACATGAATAATAAATATGTATACAAAAGATGATGCAAATATAACATAAAAATAAACATTTTCTATATATAGAAAGTATCAAATGTATCAAAAGTATCTCCATATACAAATATGGCACATGCCATTTCAAAATGTCTACAAAATCAATGTTTCAAGGTGTACAATGTGGCATATATGCCATCTCAAAATGTGTCGAATGGCATCTCTAAATGACCACAAAACTAAAACTACATCCTATTCCATAGGGGGATCATTAAAATGTAGCCTCTTTGAAGAAGTGTTTGGCTCTGATTGATCCTGCATCAAAAATGAGTTCAAACCCAAGTTAGATTGCTTAGTTCATATGATTTGTGTGTGTGTGTGTGTGTGTGTGTGTGTCTATATATATATATATATATATATATATATATATATATATATATATATATATATATATATATATATATATATATATATATATATATATATATATATATATATATATAATTCATAATTCAAACACTAATTTAATTAAAATTATAACTGAATACAAATATATATACTTGGCCTCTCAATTGCCTACCACGATAAGGTGTCCTAGCATAAGTCTTTGGTAGCGAAGGGACCATGCCAACAATACCAACTCCGACCTATAAATATATATTTGCAATAATGAGATTAGTAGAGTGGTGCAACATAGAGTAATAAATCTACAAAATAGGATGATAGCATAATAAAATTACAAATTGATTGAACTATAATTAAAAATTACATCCGATGATCCCTCCTTTAGAATACTGGGCTAGGTCAACAAAGATATGAAAGATTCTCATGGGCCCTCCCTCAACTGGGAGTAACCTATGAGAGTAAAAATATTGTCAATTATATATAAATGTACTTCATCATAACAACCCTGGTTACAAAATACAAATAATAATATGTAAAAGTCTACATACAATCGGGCTATCACTTTGAATCGAGATGCCTGTCAGCCTAGGCTCCCAAACCTATGTCGGGACATCATCAAGAGCCACACCCTATACAATAAAGTGCAAGTAAAATATTTATTACTACACACAAGTGGCATACATATGCATGCATAATTAATCTTAAACAATTAATTACCTTTCCTTTGTCGACACATGAAGAAGGAACCCCCTCGTGCCCCCAACTGACATCAGTTGTATCCTGTAAGAGTACAATAAGATGACAATATATTAGTAAATGTATGAATTTTATTTCTCTAATTGATAGAGATTTAAGCATGTACACCAAATGATATAAAAAAAAAAAATGGGTACATAATTTATAAAATACTGTATAGGCATCAAGGCCAAATGAAATGGTTGAAAGTGTGGAGTCATCCACTTGTCTCAACTCCTCCTTTGTCATCGTCTAAACATAAATGGAAAAAATATATATACATAAGTGAATGCAATCATTAAAACTAATCTAAATAAATAAATTATTTTTAAATTAAATAAGTCATGTGACAAATGTATTTATAATGTTTACTCTTACCATATCAACAGGAATCCATGCCTTTGTGTACACCTCCTAAGCACTCTCATGAGATGTAGATGCTCCATGAGGTGTTACAGCCTCTGCAGTTGCATCTGTTATATCCTCCTCATCAATAACATACTGATATGTATCATCATCAGTAAGTGGTCTGAGTCACATATTCTTGCATATAATGAAAATATGGGTCTTGCATACATGTGAACTCCAGTGAGATGTTGATGCGCCAGCATCATCCACACCAGGAGGCAACAATAACCTAGTCTGTGTGATCAGTTGATCACTCAGCAAATGAATGGCCCTGATACTCTATGAGGCAACCTCAACAATGATATCAGGATGTTGCACTGGAGGAGGGGGTGCGACATCAGTGGGGGGGACAAAGGTAGTGGCCTTTTTGCACTGGGCAAATGGCCTAGTCTAAGGAGCTCCTCTGCCTACGCCCATGTTGGGCCTCATACTCCAATAATTAACATTGTGACCAAGCACAAACTCAACATACAATTTTTTTATGAAATAGAAAGGGAGCTCCAAATTTCTATGGGGTGGTTTATCAAAAACCATCCACTAGTGATCCCAAAAGTGTGTGCGCATGGCTTCATTTGTGCACCATTTTATTGATAATTTGGGCTTTTTGGGGTCAACTTTTAATCTAGTTTTAGGATTAACAAAAAGGGAGGCTATATCTTCCTTAGTTATATTAAGGGTCGCAACCCCATCATGGTCAAGCCCGTCATCAAATTGGGCATGCATATCGTCATGCCAATGAAGAGTAGAATTATGTTGTTGAGTAAGGGTGTCAATGTTTTTAACAATGGTATTTACGATGGAAAGCATAGGAGCTAAGGTAGGTATATTTTGATACATGTTTCTAAAGCCTCGTATAGTGTTCAAGTTCTCTTGTATCAAATCCTCTAAAGATTGAGGGTTTTGAAGTGGTTTTGGATTGTTTTGGGGATTGTTATTTGGTGGGGGAGGATTATTATCTTCATTGTTGTCAGTCATGCCTGATTCAATAATAAAAAAATATAAATTTCCAATTTATTCCATATATTATTAAAAAAATTAATACAAAACCCTATTTTAACCAAAAAAACTACATTTAACATGAAAATGAAAGAAATTAATCAATATATAGCAAGAATTTACTTACGGATCCACAGTGGAGTCAAATTTGTTGTTGCCACAATTAGGTACCTAAAAATATTGTGTATATGATATTTGGAGCCATTTTCCAAACCCAAAACATGAGGAGAAATGAGGAAAATGGCTCGCAAGTTTTGATTTATGCCACAGGTTTTGGGTACCCGATTTTTTCAGGTACTCGATAAGGCTTGTGCTTTGGTGTCAGATTTGCCTAGGTGTATTGACACCCAAGCCTACTAAAAAGTCAACATACATTTTCATGCCCTTTTTGATGACTCAAAAGTGGATTTTTCACATCGCCACTTTTTGGTCCCTCATGATCTTGCACATACCCACTAATACTGACTCAATTGGTGATTTTGATGTGCTCAATGTAGTGACCTTTTGTGGTGTGACTATTTGAATTTTCTGGGGTATATTCTTTGTAGGCTTTACCTCTTTTCCTATACCTTGTTCCTCTTGTATTTCTTGCTTGGTAAGTTTTGTTTGTGTTTCCTCTATTTCCTTTATTTCTTCTTGCTTCTCCTCTCCATTTTCTTCTTTCACATCTTCTTCCTTATTTTTTGTCTCATCTTATTATTCATTTACCATTTCTCCAAAATTGCCAACATCCTCTCCTTGATCTTTGAAAGGATTTTCTTCTCTATTAATGGTAATGTTGGTGCCTTCTACATGGATTGATTCATCATCAATATGAATGGTGGGTGGTGGAACTAGTGTTTCTTTTATTTGTGAATTTTCTTATGTTGTTTGAGTGTCATCTTTTGATTCACTTAATGCTTCTCCTAGTATTGAGGTCATTACTTTCACAACTACTTCCTCAGTTTCCTTATTGACTTTCTCATAATTGCCTCCCATAATTAAAACTATTCTTCTTTTTCTTCCTAGATGGGTGTTGAGACTCTTCTTTATTTCTTTGAAATGATCTTCATCTTTGATTACATAATTTTTTCACAAATATTTCTCTTATACCTTTATCCTCTTCTATTGCTCTCTTGTTTATATTGACCAATTTCTCATAGAGATCACTTGGTATTTTATCTCTAATGTTCTCAAATTTCATGTCAACAAGAATCATATGCTTGACAAATGTATTCTCAAGATTTATTTTTTCAAAGTTATTGTACATGTGCTAATATTTATTTATCTTAGTGAAATCTCCTTCATTTATGATCAAAGGATTCACTTTATCAATTTTAGGCTTCTAATGTTTCTTTTTGCTTCTACCTACCTCTTATTATCCTTGTGATTGAATTGAAACTTGACCTCTCATTTTCTTCATAGGTGGTGATTCTTCTTCTTGTGTCCTTATCCTTTCTACTAGAGAAAAAATAGTCTTTTACCTTTTACCTGGTCCACTAGCCATCTATTTTACTCTTTTAGATGGTGTTATGGAGGTGGATCTACTAGATTTTCTTTTGACTACAATTGGCAGCTTGTCCAATGAAATAATCAACTCACTAGGCTCAGTGACATCTTCATCAATATTTCGAATATCTAGAACAGAGATTGCTTTAGATAAAAAAGGTGGAACTATTAATACATCTTTTTGTCCAATATCTCTTATTGTTGTTGTAGTCTATTTCACAATGTTGAATTCGTGTTCAATAATACCTGTATCCTTTAATACATTTTAATTGTATTTTCAACCATTTTCTTAGCTAACTTTTTCACCTGTGATTGTTGTGATGTACTGAAAATTTCCTCAAATGTTCCAAATCTAGGACTTTTGGAATCTAATCTACACTTGAGTATTATGCTTACATATCCTTCATTTTCCTCTTCAGATACTTCATATTCTAGAGGGTCTATAAATTTAGTTATTGGTTCCACTTCCTCAATAAATCTGAAATTTTTGTCAACTAAAAAACATATCTCATTTTGGTACTTTTCAACTATTGAAGGTGGAATTCTTCACATTTTCTTCATCTCATTCTGCAAGGTTTTAATTACATGTGTAGCACTCTCATTTAATTTTTTAATTGAGTGTCTAAGAATCACCTTGTTTATTATTTCCATTGAAGTCCTCTCATCATTCCAATTAGCTCCTATAGTTTAAGGAAATCTTCTCAAAAGATGGAAAAACATATAGGTGATTGGGGATGAGAATCTAAATTGTGAATTCTTTTTTTTCTTAATCTTCTCAAGATTTTCAATCAATTGGATCCTCAAAATTTCACTCATATCAACATCAACTTTATCAACACATGTAAGATATGCTACTTGCACCATACCTGTTTCCATATCATCTTCCCTAGAGCTAGAACATAACTTGGTAGCGATAGGGAGGTCAGATGAATCAATCATTGATTCATGCTCCTAGTCTTCTCAAAGACTCTTAGGGTGTCTTTACTACCCTCCTTTTCACCTATATGATCATCAATAGATATATCTCCCCTAGTTACTCTACCAAACCCAAATACTAATAAAGAATCTACCAACCAAGTCTTACACTTGGTGCACTCTAGCTTCACTATCCATAGCCCTTACACAACCTTAAAGGATTGCAACCTCCAAATTCTTCATTGAACCTTATAGATGTGTGGATGTGACTTAGAATTCTCTAACTCAACCAAATAGGTGTGTTAGGAATCCCACCTAGTCCAGCAAGTAAGTCAATTTCCTCAATCTTTCACAAAACAGGTGTAATAGGGTAGTAGCCCTATGTCTCCTACTCTACAAAAATGGGGATTTTATCCAAACTCTTCCAAAGAAACCATACAAATTTTCTTGGGATTCTTGGATCATTTTCCAACCCCTCAAATATTTTTGGGCTCTTGGGGTCACCACCTTCCGCACACTACCCTAACACAAAATGAGTAAATTTAAGGGTTTTAAGGTCTTCCCTGACTCCTAAACAAGTTGGAATGTGTTAGACCATAAACCAGATTGGCACAACCCTCTCCTCTTGAATATTTTTTGGTAAGACTCCTATCTTCAATATCTAAAACTGATTTTTCTTCTAGTTATTCACCTCTGAAAGTTATGCTCTCTCCAACTTGGTCTTCCCTAGCCGAACTCACCCCTAGGTCGACTAGAGAAAGACTTTAAAATTATTTCCTCTTCATTTGAGGGCCAAATCTCCTGCACATAATATTTACATGGTGTCTACTCACTATTCCTAAGAGGTTGTACAAAATGGATAGTTGAGTAGTGAGTTAGACTTCCATCTTTACAAACTACCTGGATTGAACTAGTGACTGTGCCAAACACAAGATATTTACAAAACACAAAGAAAAAATCTAAAATATGCCAAACTAATGACTCAAAAAAAAATATAAACACCTAATGTAATCTATGCATGAGCTATAGTGCAAGAATCAAGCCATTAACTATTCTTTGTCACCAACTTCACTGTAAATTACATACAAAACAAGCTAAAATCTTGATTTCATAAACCCTTGTCTGTACAATGGGTATCCAACCTTGAAATTAGGTTAACCTTGGTCTTAAATAGGCTGGTAGGGTCTTAGGTTATCACTTAGGTCACTCTATCATCGGTTGAAGACCTTTTGGAAATGTTTTCCGAGAAACATTTGAATGTTTTAAAAGTTGCAATGCAACTTTGACATCTTTTTAGCAACTTTTTTACATATTTTGAAAATGAGTTCTCACTCTCATCTAACCTCACACTAGACCTTAACCATGGTTAAAATAGGGTTCTAACCTATTCCAAACCCTACTAACATCATGATGATGTCATCACCACTATTGTTCTAATTAGGAGGCTTTACAACTTTCTAGCCCCTAATTGCCACTTCCAAGAGGTCCTAAGACTCAAACTACTATAGCCCTATTGTACTCACCCTATGGTCAACATGAATTTATGAAAAACAAAAAAAAATTGACATAAGTCACACACACAAAAAAAACTTAGTGGATTTTCCTAAGTAATCCATGGGTGCTCCTGCACCTTCCTCCACCCATGTAGATTATTACTCTACTTGATTATTCCATTGTACCAGATGCTCCATATATTTATTGTGTCTAGTTAACTTCTTCACTCTAGATTCTAAGATCCTGTCGGCTTGTAGCTTGACTTTGAGAGGTAAGACTGTAGTGCTGACATCATTCAGTATTTCATTACTGTTCTGGTTTATATCTGATAGTGGTCCCCTAAATTTTATTAAATTTGACACATTGAATACTGGTGAAATGCTTAAATCTACAAGAAGCTTCACCTTATATGCATTATGTCCATATTTGGCTAACACCTTACATGGTCCCACTTTCTTCATCAAAAAGTTAGTGGGAATTCTTGTTTGCAACTTGGACTTTTTTAGGTGAACCATAACATAATCTCCCACTTCAAACTGTAGATCTCTTATTAACATATCCACTTTAGCCTTCAACTTGTGAGTAGCCTCTGTGATAGTCTTCCTCACTTTCTCTTTTATCTCCTTCATGGTCTGGGATAAATCCTCTACATGGCCACTCCTATACTCCATAGCTCCTAGATCCCTGAGATCACACACTCCTCTTGGATGCATCCCATATTCTATCTCAAATGGGCTTCTTCATGTGGTCTTATTTACACTATCATTTTATGCATATTGAGCCTATGGGAGGACCATATACCATGGTTGACCATATTCATTGGTTAGGCATCTAAGTAGGTTACCTAACACTCGATCGATCACTTCAGTTTGACCATCTATTTGAGGATGGTAAGATGAACCAAAAGACAAATTAGTGCCTAATATACTCCATAGAGTCTTCCAAAAATGACTCATAAACTTGACATCCATGTTTGATACAATACTTAGGGGTAGCCCATGTATCCTTACAACCTCCTTGAAAAAGAGATGAACAATGTAACTAGCATCATGGATGGTCTTACAAGTAATGAAATGGCTTATTTTACTTAATCTATCTACCACCACATAAACATAATCCAACCCTTTCTTGGTCTTAGGGAGACTTACAATAAAATAAATACTAATACATTCCAATGGTCTATTGGGAATGGGAAAAGGCTGGTATAAACCTGCATTACTAGCTCCCCTTGGCTTTCATACAAACTACACATTGTTGAACACATTTTCTTACATATCTTGGGAACTTGGGCCAATGATAAAACCTTTGTACTAACTCCATGGTCTTGTTGATGCCAAAATGGCCACTGAGACTGCCATTTATTTCTCTTGAATGAGATTCTCTCTCATTGAACCCTTGGGAACACATAAGTAATTTCCCTTAAACAAGAGTCCACTTTGTAGAGTATATTCTGAAAACTGACTCTAAAAATTATTTTGGAAGTCAGCACATACCTTGTAAGCTTCATAAAATTCTTCATCATCCCTATAAAGGTCCTACACTTCTTGGACTGTCAACATCCTTCTACTTAGTGCATCTGTTACCTTGTTCAACTTTCTCTTTTTGTACTTGATGGTAAAGATAAAGGCTTGTAGATATTCCATCCACTTTAAATGCCTATTACTCAATTTCTCTTATGTGTTGATGTAGCTAAGTGCCTAATTGTCTATAAAAACCACAAACTCTTTCGGTAGGAGATAATGTCTCCACTTTATAAGTGTCTGCACTAGAGCATATAACTCCAAATCATAAGAAAAGTACTTCTTCTTAGCTTCATTGATCTTTTCACTAAAGAAATCTATAGGCCTATCTTCTTGTCTTAGTACTCCTTCTACTGCCACTCCACTTGCATCACACTCCAATGTGAATAGCTTATCAAAACTAGGTAACAAAAGGATAGGTTGGGTAGCCACTTATTGCTTTATAGATTCCATTTGAACTTGGTATTTATCCCTCCTTTAATGGTGTCTAACATTGGTGCACAAATACCACTAAAGTTACTTATAAAATTCCTATAAAATTGAGCTACCCCATGAAAGATCATTACCTATGTTGTTGTGGTTGGTGTTGGCCAATTTAAGATAGCCTCCACCTTGCTTGGATCAATATTCAATGAACCTTGGGATACTAAAAACCTCAAATACACAAGTTCTTATTTGAGGAACTCACACTTTTTTAGATTGAAAGACAACTTATCCTCTTGTAACCTCTTGAGTACAATTTCTAAGTGCTATAGATGGTCCTCTTTTGTTTTGCTCAAAATAAGTTTATTATCTAGCTATACTACCACAAATATCCCAATGTAATTGTTATACACTAAATTTGCACCTCTGATCTCAAGCTCTCATAGTCTTGATAATCTAGTATAACATGGAAATCAGCTCAAGGTTGTGGGACCTTTTTGCTAACTGAGATGAGACCTCCAGGTTCTAGGCTGGTTCCTCTTCGATAGTCACCTAGATTTTCTCTTAACATGAAATGTAAACTTTTGAGGGAAAGGGATAGAGGGAATGCACAAAAGGAAATGACTAAAAGCAAATCTACCTACTAGGTGATGCACCAAACTTAGGTTTGGATCTTAGTATAGAGGGATGAAACCAATGAAGGAATTAGGTCTAATAAGTCACCACTCACTAGATAGGTTTGCATAAGTATTTCATAGGAAGGCTTGAACAAAAAAACTCAACCTATGACCTGAAAACAAACATCCTCCTCTGCAACTAGGTGTAGGAATGAGACAAGACTGCTAGGGGCTGTAGTATACCCAAAAAACATCTAAATCAGATCAGACACAGGAAACACACAAAATTGCAGAAAGTGAGAGGGACTAGGAACCCCAATTTCCATTAACAACATTCATAAACCTCAATCCAATAAGAGATAATGCAAATAGGGAAGCACAAGGACATGAAGGATTGTCACAAACTGCCTCTGCAATACTTGTATTATCAATGGGAATTACAAAATGTGGAAAACCAAAGGGCAAGAAGAAATGCCACAGATAGGTTCCCAAGAAAGAGCCTTTCTTTTTACAAAATGTGAATTCTGAGCTTCAAAAGCTCCAAAAAACAAATTATATACATCTCTACACGTAGGCAGGAATCAAAATATCTCTGAATTTAGGGCTACATAAATCTGCATTATAATAATCATCCCTAAAATTAGTCGCTTCTGATCATAAATGTGTTCTGTGAAAATATCTCAACAGATCAGATATCCTTCCTGCATGTCCATCCTTGAATTGATCAAACTGTCAACAAAAACTTCATCTATCTACCTCTTTGCAAGCTGGACTCTGTCATGAATGTTCAAATCTGATCCCATACTGGAAAGGACTCAAAATGGCACCCAAAAGATCTTTGCAAACATTCCCAGCCTTTGGAAACATTAATTCTCAGCTACCCACACAAAACTCCCTCAGAAGAAAGCCAAAAAAAAGGGCGCACTGCCTTTGAAATGAACCTGGTCACATGATTGCATGAGCTGAAAGGCCTTTATGTGATCATGTGACAAGCTTTTAAAAATTTGCCTTGCCCTTCGAAAATGTTAACGGTCGCATGATCGCATGAGCTGAAAGGCCTTTATGCGATCATGTGACAATTTTGAAAACTATCGCTCTTTGCCACAAAAAGACACCTCAGGCCCACAAAATCCACCACCTGCCAAGCTTTGCCGACCGCCAACCATCATACTTGCCAAACTCACCACGTGGCCCAATAGGAGCCAACCACATGGCTAGACCCACGACCACACCGCTTTGAAAAAATTCAACGGTCGCATGATTGCATGAGCTAAAAGGCCTTCATGTGATCATGCAACAAACCTTTGAACACATGTCACTCTTCCACATGAGACAAATGGGGCCTTACGATCGCACTGCAAAACTAACTTGACATTTACCTCAGGTTCCAATTTTCTTTCAGTCGTGGAATCATTTAATACTTTAGCTAACCCCAGTTAAGTCTAGTGAATGTGAGATACCCTTTAGTCACTGAGTCGCTAGATATATCTAACCCTGGGCCCACCTTGGGTTCATCCTCTCTGTAGTTGCAAAGTCGCACAATCTTTTTCTTAACCTTGAGCTCACTTGGCAACCATGCGAAACCCTTCAACCACACAATTGTGCTCCACTTACCAACCTCTACCCCACTCTGCCACATGTCATCCCTCTATTCATCCTGGCCACTACACTAGCAAACACCTCAACAACCCCTACCATTGGACCCACTGCAACCTCCCGATTCCCATCTAATGGCGGGCATAAGATCACATGGCTGAAGAATATTCCCTACGCACACATGACCACCATTGGATCAATGCAGACTACCACTTTTCCCTACTAACCGCTTGTCACATGATCTCATGTGGTTAAGAGACCACATGCGATCATGTGACCAACCATGTGATGCTAACTGCTGGAACCGTGAGCCACCACCACCGAAACCGCTGATGGTTTGTCGCATGGTCGCATGGGCTCAAAAGAGCCCATGCGATCATGTGACCAACCATAAAATGTTAGCCGCTGGCCGCCGAATCCTGACCGCTTGATTACTTACCATTTGTCGCATGATCACATGCGGCCAAGAAGGCGACCAACTGCGTGATGCCAACTGATGATTGTTGGTTGCTGGGGTTGATCGCTTGTCTTGACTGCCGATCCTTTGCATCAATAGTTTTGGTATGATCTCATGGGATCGGAAGATCCCATGTGATCATGTGACAACCATCAGATCTTCCGCACTGGCACAGCCTTAGGCACTGGGACCCGCCTAATTGGAGTTGCGCACTTAGGGTGGAAAACACAGACGGTGTCGAAAACACACAGGGTTTTCAAGTAAAGGTTGAAAACACACCAAATTTTCAGAGCTGAGAGGTTGAAAACACACTGAACTTTCAGACCAAAAGGCAGAAACATCCCGAGCCTGCAGAGAGGAAGTTGAAAACACACTGGGTTTTCGACACTTGAGCATTTCACGTGGAGAATAGGGCTGTGGCTGAAAAATGAAAGACAGGGAATTTTTTGGGCAACAGTAATCTTTAATCACTTCATTCATTAGCCTCATGAATGTGCTAGGGACATTTGTAGGCCCAAATGGCATAATTTTCCATTCATACAGCCCTTGAGTGGTCTTGAAGGTTGTCTTCCATTCATCCCCATCTTTTATCCTAATCTGATGGTACCCACTATTGAGGTCAAGCTTGGTGAAATACTTAGACCCACCTAGATAGCCCATTAAATCTTCAATCATAGGGATAGGAAACCTATATCTGATTGTAATTCTATTTATAGCCCTGGACTAAGTGCAAAGTCTCCACTTACCACCTTTCTTGGATGCCACTACCACTGGTACTGCACAAGGACTAATGCACTTCTTTATGTGTCCTTGATCTAGCAACTCTTGCACCTGTCTTGCTACTTCTTGGTTTTTCTCTCAAGTAATCTTGTAGGATGCCTTATTTGGTAATGAATGCCCTGAAATGAAATCAATCTAATGAATGATGGTCCTTTTAGGAGGCAATGTTGATGGTTTTCAATCACTTATTATATCCTTGAACCTTCCAAGAAAGCTTTGTACTTCCTCTGGTATAGGTGATTGTATAGTCTTTTCCCTTTCCTTGGGTTGCACCACTATAGCATATCCTTCACCTCCTTCTTTTTGAAGGGTGTTGAGAAAATCCTTTCCACAATTTAGTAAGACACTAGTGTTCTTTGACTGTGTTTCATCTTCATCTAGTAGTGACTATATTTTAAATGTCCTACCATCCTTCTTGAATGATATGGTATTCTCCTTTCCATCATAGATGGCCCCTCTATCATATTTACATGGTCTTCTCAATAAGAAATGGAATGCATCCATATGAAACACATCACAAATCAACTTGTCCTTGTATCCTCTAATAGAGAACTCAACCCATATTTTCTCATTCAAAAGGACACTTTGTCCTTTATTCAAACATGTCACCTTGTATGGATTAGTGTGGGGGACATTTTCCAACTTGATCTTCTTTACTGCTTCCTCTAAGATTATGTTATCTATGGAGCCTGAATCCACAATAAATTTTTACACTTTACAAAGTATTTTACACCTTATTCTAAACAAGGCTCTTCTCTGTTTTGGTTCCTCTTTGACTGATTGTCTGATCAAAATTCTTTTAAACATCAAGTTCTCCCCCATCTTTGACTCAATATGGCTAACCTTTGGTGATTTAACACTAGGTGTGTCTTCTTGAGTATACGCCACTCTTCTCGTGGTTTGAAGAAGATTATTTCTTAGGGAACCTATAAGAAGGGTGACACATTTGTCCACAACTATAGGATTTCATGCTAGCAAAGTAAGAGTTACTTCTTCCTTCACTCCTTCCTCTATTAGAACCCCCTTGAGTTCCTCTACCTCTCCCATAACCTCCTCTAAGATTTGTCTCATTCTCATGCTTGGTAAGTTTGGACTCTCCCTGACTTCCTTGTTCAGCCCCTCTACCTTGGTAACTACCTCTTTGACCCCTTTGGTCTCTTCCTCTTCCTTTGATATTAGAGGTTTGATCATGCTTCCTTCTACTCTTGCCTTCAATTTTGATGGCCATTTGATAACACTGGTGTACTAACTTGGGACTGAGAAGGGTCATTTCCTCTTGAATACTCCACTTTAAGCCATTTAGGTACCTAGCTACCTTGAGGCTCTCATCTTCAATGCCTTCAAGAAAGGCTCCTGTTGCAACACAGGGTAAGGTTCTATAGTCTTATCCTCTTCAGAAATCTCTTTCTCCTTGGCTTCTTTCTCATCTAGTTTGTCACTAAATTCTTCATTCCTCATTTTCACTTCACCAAATGCTCACTCTAGTTGGGCTATCCTTTCCCTCAATAGCCTATTTTCATCCTCCTGATCTTCGACCTTCTTGGCCAATTCCACATTGGTCACTATGCTTGTAGAACCACTAGACTCACACTCCAACATTCACCAAACTATCCAAAATCTTTTTGGGGCTTTGATATCACTTTGATAGGGAGGTTGGATGAATCAATTACTGATTCATGCTCCTAGTCTTCTCAAAGACTCTTAGGGTGTCTTTACTACACTCCTTGGAACCTATAGGATCCTTAACAAGTGTAGATCCCCTAGTTACTCTAGACAACCCAACTACAAAGAAAGAATCCACCAACCAAGTCTTACACTTGGTGCACTCTAGCTTCACTATACATAGCCCTTACATAACCTTAAAGGCTTGCAATCTCCAAATTCTTCATTGAACCTTACATAGGTGTGGAGGTTACTTAAACTTCTCCAAATCAAATAACTAGGGGTCTTAGGAGTCCCACCTAGTCCAACAAGTAAGTCAATTTCCTAAATCTTTCACAAAACAGGCCTAATAGGCTAGTAGCCCTATTAGGTTTCCTACTCTGAGAAAATGGGGATTTTCTCTAAACTCTTCCAAAGAAACCCTGCTACTTTTCTTTGGATTCTCAGATCATTTTCCAACCCCTCAAATATTTTTGGGTTCTTGCGGTCACCACCTTCTATACAGTACCCTAACACAAAATGAGTTAATTTAAGGGTTTTAAGATCTTCCCTGACTCTTGAACAAGCTGGAATGCGTTAGACCATCAACCAGATTGGAACAACCCTCTCCTCTTGACTATTTTTTTCTACTACTCTTATCTTCAATCTCCAAAAGGAATTTTTCTTCTAGCTATTGACCTCTGCAAGTTATGCTCTCTACAACTCAGTCTTCCCTAGCTGGGCTCACCCCTGACTCACCTAGGGAAAGACTTTAAAATTATTTCCTCTACATTTGAGGGCCCAATCTCCTACACACAATATGTACATAGTGTCTACTCACTATCCCCAAGAGGCCATAAAAAATGGACAGTGGGGTAGTGAGTTAGACTTCCATCTTTACAAACTACCTAGATTGAACCAGTGATAGTGCCAAACACAAGATATTTACAAAACACAAAGAAAAAAACTAAAAAATACAAAAATAATGGCTCACACAACAATATAAACACCTAATCTAATCCATGCATGAGCTAAAGTGTAGGAATCAAGCCATTAACTATTCTCTGTCACCAACTTCACTATAAATTACACACAAAATAAGCTAAAATCTTGATTCCATCAACCCTTGTGCATACAATGGGTATCCAACCTTGAAATTAGGTCAGCCTTGGTCATAAATAGGCTAGTAGGGTCTTAGGTTATCACTTTGGCAACTTTTTCATTGGTTCAAGACCTTTTGGAAATGTTGTCCAAGCAACATTTCAAAGTTGTAAAAGTTGCAATGCAACTTTTACATCTTTTTAGCAACTTTTTAATATCTTTTAGAAAATGAGTTATCACTCTCATCTAACATCACAATAGACCTTAACCATGGTTAAAACATGGTTCTAACCTATTCCAAACCCTACTAACATCATGCTGACATCATCAC
This sequence comes from Chamaecyparis obtusa, assembly GCA_027943335.1. Classification (NCBI taxonomy): domain Eukaryota; kingdom Viridiplantae; phylum Streptophyta; class Pinopsida; order Cupressales; family Cupressaceae; genus Chamaecyparis; species Chamaecyparis obtusa. The sequence goes on along the minus strand of BSBK01009996.1, from coordinate 130,941 downwards.
CTCTATTGTGCTAATCAGGAGGCTTTACAACTTTCTAGCCCCTAACTACCACTTCCAAGAGATCCTAAGACTCAAACTACTAGAACCCTATTCTACTCACCCTATGTTCAACATGACCTTATGCAAAAAAAACCAAAATTTACATAAGTGACACACACAACAAAAACTTAATGAATTGTCCTAAGTAACCCATGGGTGCTCCTACACTAGGTAGTCATTATCTTGCACACATACCTCACATCATTCTGCACAATCTTATTGATTACAATACCTCTTCCATTATATGAAGATTTAGTGTTTTCTAGCACTATTTTCTTCACATTCTTTTCATTTAGTATAACTTAACCTTTTTTATATAATCATGTTACTACATGTATCAAATCATTTGTAATTTTTATCATTCTATCATCCAACCAAAACTTTCCATTATGAATACTGCTTAAAATGATCTTAGTCCAGTCATCATTCTAAAATTCATAGTAAAAAATGTATTTGATAATGTCCAATTGACCTAAATGTTCATATCCTTCCTTATAGGTCATATCTTGTTTGTATGTTTTGTCATAATCCTTAGTCATACTACTGTCTCCTAGAGTCTCAAATTTACATTTCAAATATCCTCTTACATCTTCCAAATGCAAGACACGATCAGGTATAGCCGATAATGCTAAACTAGGGTCTTCCTTAGAGGGTTCTAATGATTCCCTTCTCACCTTAGGTATAGGTGTGTCCTTAATGTTATGAACTAGGGATACATCCATAATTGCACTAAAAATTAACTACTCTAACAATAAACACTTAGTGAAATACCTTGGAATCGTGATTTAGGGCTTCCGCGTAGATCTAGAGAAATTTTTCCTCCAAATATTGCAAATTGCTTTCAATATTCACTGGCTAGCTCTCTAAGACTCTTTTAAATACTTGAATGATCAAATAATGTCAATAATACACTTTTATCTATCAAATATTTCAAGACATTGTTATCGCATTAATTGCATAAGTGTATACATGCCAAAAAGTTGTTCCTGGTTACCTACGAAACTTATTTCTCTTTGTGTGATCATATACATGCTCATAAATCCATGTGCTCTTAACTATAGCTTCCTTATATCACTTACTATCTTAGCTTAACTTTGCAAGGCTTGATTCAATTTTTTCTAAGAGCTATGTTATTCTGATGCTTATTTTGATGCATAATTGATGAAATTTGATGCTTAATCAATTTGAGATGGGTTTATACTTGACTCCAACTTACTCTAAAATAATTCACCTAATTGGCTTCCTCATATTGTGGATGCACTTCCTTGATCTATAGCTTTGACAAATATAACTTCTTCCATGTTACCATTCTTTCCCTTTAGACTATTGTTGGTATCCATATTTCTTCTGGTGTATTTCATATTTCTTCTAGGATTAGGATTCCTTACGTTGTTCATTCTATAATATCTATGACCAAAAGCATGAAAATTATAATCATAACTAGAGATAGGTTTTAATTTCTTACCTGTACAATCTCTTTTCATGTGTCCAAATGAAGTGCATGAAAAACATCTACCTTTGAATTCACTTTGCATTTCTTTAGGTGATTCTTTTTTCTTAGGTTGATTAAGTACATCTTTAGATTGGTTAGACTCATCTTTGTTTTGGTGTTTTCTTCTTTTGTCTTAGGTTGTTGAATTTTTGGATCTGATTCTTTACATTCTTTTGTTGGAGTTGATGAAAAACAACCTGCAGCTCCTAAGAACACTTGTCACAAAAAGAGAGAGAAGCAAATAGTTATGGAGACCTGAATGTATGGATCCATGAGAGAGGAGAAATCCTTGATTGGCAAAAACAAAAGTTGCAATCAATAATGAAAATGTCAAAAAAGGTTACAAAGTGTTATGAGATCAATCCTTATAAAAGGAGATCAAAAAACCTAAAAATGTAAAACCCTAGGTTGCACTATAATAATTAATAAAGCAATTAATTATTATATGCCTAAATTTTAGCTTAAGTCAAAAGAGGTAATAAGTGACTTAATAATTAAATCAATATGATTCAATTAATAAGAAAACACTTTATTACTCTAACACCCCACCTTAAGATAAACTTTGGGAGAAGTTGAAAACCTAGAAAGAACAACTGAAAGCAAATGGGTCCTGGCAACAAAAGGCCTGATCAGGTACCCATGTACAAAAGAGAGTCTCTATAAAGTGGAGAAATAGAGAAAACCATATGGGAAAAACTCAACTCTAAAAAGAGACCAAGACTAGTCTGAAGGACTGAAGAAGCCTCCAAAACTAGGAACAAAGATGAACATGTACAACATCACTAAAGCATGAAACTGCAAACTCTGTTAAGAAGAAAATGATGATCTAAAGATCCTCCACATAAAATATGACTAGGTAGAGAAGACTGTAATATGTATGAGTTCCCTCAAATAACACTACTTGAATCAAGAGACAAACAAAGGCAAACACCTGAACTAGAAGATATAGATGGCATAAACACCAAAAGTCTGAAGAGCTGATCAATCAAAGCTGGAAGAGTGCATCCAAAAATAGGAAAGAAAATAGTGTCCATATGGTAAATGATCCATCTCACCAGAATGCGATGCAACCGTGAGGTCTGTTTGGGCCAGAAGTGCTCCAAAATATAGTGATCTCCTCGGGATCCATGCCAAGGCCGATTGCAAAAAAGTTTTGCCACAAATTCCAACTTTGTCCAAATTGGACAAATTTTATATGGATCTTTGGGTTCTTGGATGCTCTAAATGTAACCATGAGGTCCTTTTGAAGCCAAGATGACTATTAAAATTGGTGCCCCCTAGATCTGACAAGAAACTCTCTAAAAAACTCAGATCTGATGAACATCACCGAATCTCTCAGGAAGAGGACAGGGGCAAGAAGATCTAAAGCTCTGATACCATGTTGGAGTTAATGAAAAACAACCCACAACTCCCAAGAATACCTGCACACAAACACCTGTCATAGAAAGAGAGAGAGAAGAAAATAGCTATGGAGACCTAAACGTATGGATGCACGAGAGAGGAGAAATCCTTGATGTGCAAAAACAAAAGTTGCAATCAATAATGAAAATGTCAAAAAAGGTTACAAAGTGTTATGAGATCAATCCTTATAAAAGGAGATCAGAAAACCTAAAAAGGTAAAACCCTAGGTTGCACTATAATAATTAATAAAGCAATTAATTATTATATGCCTAAAGTTTAACTTAAGTTAAAAGAGGTAATAAGTGACTTAATAATTAAATCAATATGATTCAATTAATAAGAAAACACTTTATTAATCTAACATCTTTAATCTTCTTTGAGAAATTTTCTTCAAAATATCCATGACCGGTTTTATCATAAGAATGTTTCTCATAAGAAATTTGTTCATCAATATTTTAACTGCTGGAATACAGTTTCTTAAGATGTTTCTTGGATTGAGTTAGTTCTCCTTTCACAATTGTATTGTATTTCTCAAGTTCATCATACTGCAACTTTGTAGTCTCAAATTCAGATGTCATTTTGGTAAGTTTAGATCTTAGATCTTCATTTTCAAACTTTAGATTTGATTCAACTTTGTTGTTATCATCTTTCAGGCTTAACTTTAGGTCTACAATCTTTAGTTCATGCTTTAGGATCTCATTCTCCTTTTTCAATTTTGAAATTTCATCACTATTCTTGGTTTAATTTCTGGGTTATTTCTTTGATTTCAGATCTTCTATCTTGTCTTTTAGTTTCTCAATGTTGTCTTTTTCAATATCATATTTGTTCTTGAGAGTATCTCTTTCTTCAGTAAGAATACCAATTTGTTCAAGAGCTTCATCTAGGTTTTTCTGCAATTAATCCATATCCATAGAGATCTTACTCAAGTTGTTAGGCCTTCTCTAAGTAACTATGCTCTGATACCAATTGTTAGAAATATGAAATAATTAGAGGGGGGGTGAATCAGTATTTCACAAAAAATTTCTTTTTTCCACTTATGGATATATGTAATTAACTTGGAACTTGCATAAGAAACTAAACTGACTAAACTGAATAATAAACACAACCATAAAATAAAGGAACTCATAACACCATGCTTGTTCTCGAGGAAACCCTAGACAAGGGAAAATCCTTGTGGGGATGATACCCAAAAATGATCTACTAATAAAAAGTATATGGTTAGAGATATTGACCCTATTAGGAGTCTATTACATTCGTATAGTGTCTTTGTCATTGTTAGAGGACTTTAGGCCTTATTAGAAGCCTCAACCCTATTAGGAGTTGGTATTACAAAATTTTAATGTATGCAAGATGAGCTCACTACCCAAACATGCAATATACAATGATAATCTTTAATAAAAAAGATAGAATAAAAAAACCTTTTTCTGCTGATAAATATCTTCAATATTATGATCTAGCTTGTAGGCTCTTCACAAAAATTATTATCAACTCACACTGATCTGATCATATATCAGATTTCACATAATACATCAATACAAAATATATTTACAACTTCACATTATCTTCATACATCATTCATTACAACTTTCTTACAACTTCGCATAACATAATATTCCTCTTTATACTAGCTATCTCAAATATAGCATATCAATCGGCTTCCATATTATCAAAACATAATATTAACTCTTTCTTCCTTAGGGTTAACATCTAGGATGTCATCCCTAATTAGTCAATTCATTATTTTGATAAAAAAAAAATCCCTTAACTTAAAATAATCAATTACTAATGGCTTCTCTATTCTAGTCGATTCAACACTGTCTCTGTAAAACATTGATATCTCTATCTGTACATACTATACAATCTTGCACTCTTAGATGTAGCTTCAATATACCTTGTATATTCTATGTTCAAGTGCACATACATTGAAAGTACTTCTATGACCTTTGCTTCTCAAAACAGTCTTTGTGTAGATAGATAAACATTGTTATACTTAGACAAATTTCATACGATCTCATCCAGAACTTCCTCCTTAGATCATGTTGTCCTAACACTGAATATATATTTCCATGATGACAACATCATGATGTCCTAGTCAACCAAATTTCCAACAGAACTTACAATATATAGTATAAAACACTTCTCCATCACCTATTTCTTCATCCAAAGTTTCTTCCTTGCGAATTTCAAGAGATTCATTACAATGGGATTTTCATACAATAAAACTTTAATAGTCTTTTTCTAAAGGATTGCAATATATGTTTATCAAATATTGCATCTTTTCTTGTAGAGTCTTGATTTAGAGTTTTGGAAGACTACAATATTCACAATTATTACAAAGAGCTCAGTAATGCTTCAAAAAAATGTGTTCAAAGGTTCTTTATATTGAGACCATCTTTATTTTTTCCATCTATTCTTTTACTTTAAGTTTCATGAATATGTGAGATTTCAAAGATAATTCTTCGAGATCATCAAAAGATTCTATCATCACCTAGAGAAACTATAAAATATACATAAAATTAAATTTTAGGATAATTTATTATGTTTTTTCTAGCAATTCTCTATTTTATTTTCTTAGTGTGATAGAATTTTTTTCCTATGGTTTTTTAGTTGACCTCTTACTTGTTTCCCTTAATATGTCAAAGCCACAAACTTAACTTGACAAGCTTAACAAAAAACAAAGGAACACTATGGATAGGTATTTTTTGGCATATGTACTTATGATATGATCAATAGGGAACATACATATTTGATTGGTATAACAATGGCGTCTACTTATATTGAATATGTTGATTTTGGACAGGTATCTTTGGTCGGTCTCTTCATGATCTTTGATTAGTATTGATATCACAATATTATTTCATATTTGGTTGGAAGTGATCTTTGGTTGGAACACTCTTTACATCAGCATATACTTGCAAATTTGATAAAAGGTAAATTCAAAAAAGTCATATCTTTGACTTTGGTAATGTTAAAGCTTTGGTTTTGCATGTTACACAATGATATATAGGATTTGATTATATTGTGTTAGCAATCGGCATACATTGATGGTATACTCATTCACATTATAGTGCTTGATATTTAAAAATGGTATTGATGGAAAATCCATTTGTTATAGTGATCTGTGATTTGTTGTCAGCACAAATTTTACAGTTAAATATGTATAATATTTTTTTCACATGGACAATGTTGACATTCATTGGCATATAGGCTCATACAAGTTGATACATACTCATGTCAGTTTTAGATTGATACATACATATTCAAATTCCAAAGTGGGTACTTAATACACATTAATACATGTTTGATATTAGTTTATTGATAATTTTATATATTGATCTATCATTGACATATTACTTTCAGTGTACAAGCATCTAGTTGTAGATAGATATACAGATGCACAATATTTCAATTTACGCGGTAATATTTTTGTCCTACCTATTCATCCTTTCCATTCTCTATGTATTCTAGTTATTTGATATATTTTGAATCCTTGTCATTCATTAGGTATCCATGTCTTATATGTAATGCCCTACCAGGGAACCTAGGAGAAATCAACCTAAAACATGTTACTAAATTTATAAAAGAAATTTTTTCTTAAGATTTTACACAACAATAATGATAACAATACAGAAGAACTACAAAAAAATATGTAACCATACACATAAGTACAACTCAATTACAATTAACAACTCTTAAGGGTTCAATTACATATAGTTACTTTTGAATTAACTAATATACTAAGAACAACCACAAGAAAAAACTCTCGTAAATGCCAAAGAATAGTCAGTACATCATCATATAAATGTAACATAGATAGAAATGAAACAACATAGGATACATAATGAACCATCATCCACTAGACAAGTCATAGGGTATGCAATAAAGAATCATATACAAAGTAGATATACAACATCCTAGAAGATCTCACATATGATACACTGATACAAGGTATAAATGTAAACATCGTAAGGTAGATATGAACAAGCCTCCAATGAAGAACAAGAAGAAGGTAAGAACAATAAGGATTATCCAACATCATCTCAAACTTAAGAATATCAATGATAAAATAATCACTACCACCTAGCCTTGTAGAATGAAATGTCTACTCCCACTGTGTTGAGGAGATAACAACAAACCCCACTCAAATATCAAACACCAAAATCCAAAATAATAGAATACCTAAGAAAGGATCCTGAAATCTCTCTATCTCAAGAGGCACAATAGAAACTACAAAGGTAAACATACTAATCCAGAGGCAACCAACACATGTAGGAAACCTAAGATACATAAAGGGAATTGTCATCACATGAATCAAATCTGGAGTTACTCTAGCACTCTCTCTAGACCCTGACCCCCTAGTGACTCTATGCAGTATGAGTAACATCTCATACAAACAATTCTACCAACTATGCCTCATCAAATCCACACAGGTGGCCATCATCTTCTCAAAAACCATTTCTACTTGTACTATCACTCAAGGCATGGTTGAGGAAAAAAAATGTGTTATTAATGTATCTCTCCTAATAAATTTTATTAAGTTATCACTTTTTAAGTCAACTTACAATAAGTGATCATGGCTGCCATGTGTATGGGCCCTGACACTTATTGCAAGCCACTCTCCATCTATACACTTAAATAACCTACCTAGGCTCACAAGACCATATATACATATCATAAATCATTCTGATAAAAATTTGTTTTACAAAACCACAAGGAACATGCACTAGTTCTCAAAATTATAATCTCAAAATACACTCTCAAAGAGTTCACATAAACATGAACTTACAATGAACAAAGGTTGGGTAAAAAGATCGAAATCATTATCACATTATAAACACCATAAAAACTTATACCATAGTAAAAATGAAAAACTTTAAGCCTCTGGTAACAATTCCTAAACTGACACTGACAATCAAACACAACAATCAAAACTACAATAATAAATAGATGAACATTTAAATTCTCATCAAATAATATTTAATTATATATGATCATTATTCTTTTTTTTAAAGAATACCGCTACATGAAAATTCCAAAAATATTTTTTAAAATTAATTTTTTTTAAATAGAATTTTTGAAAATAGAATATCGTTGCATGCAAATTCCAAAAATGATATTTTTCTTAAATAACATGCAACTGAATATATCTTTCCTAAATAACATGGAACTGTATATATATTTCCTAAATAAAATGCAACTGAATATATCTTCCCTAAATAACATGCAATTGAATATATCTTCCTTAAGTAACATGCAACTGAATATATGTTTCCTAAATAATATGCAATTAAAGATATCTTACTTAAATAACATGCAAGTAAATATATATTTTCTAAATAATATGCAACTAAATATATCTTCCTTAAATAACATGTAGGTGATTATATATTTTCTCAATAACACGCAACTAAATATATCTTCCTTAAATAACATTCAACTGAATATATCTTTTCTAAATAACATGCAACTAAATATATCTTTTCTAAATAACATGCAATGGAATATATCTTCCTTAAATAATATACAAGTGAATATATCTTCCTTAAATAATATGCAAGTGAATATTTTCTAAATAACATGCAACTAAATATATCTTCCTTAAATAATATGCAACTTAATATATCTTTCCTAAATAACATGCAACTGAATATATCTTCTTTAAATAACATGCAAGTGAATATATCATTCCTAAATAACATGCAACTAAATATATCTTTTCAAAATAACATGCAACAGAATGTATCTTCCTTGAGAGGGATGATGCTAAGGGCATGGATACTGATGACGAGGGGGATGATGCTGGAGAAAGGGTTGAAGAGGAAAAGAGTGAAATCTCAAAGAAGGAGAAGGGTGAGGAGCATGGTGATGATCTGAATAAGATGGGTGTTAATATGGGTGTTGATATGGTGTATAGTGAAGGCACTGAGAAGGAAATTGGTATCCATGTGAATCTTAGTGGTGATAAGTTGGAGGATGTTTAGAATATGGTGCTTAGTGTTGAGCATGGATTAACGAATCTATTTAATGAGGGTGATGATCAGAAAAAGAAAGCCTTGAATATGCATGAGGCTATGGATTCTCCATCCCATCCTAATGCTAACAATTTGGGTGAAGGATTTTATAATGAACCTATGGTTAGCTATGAGGACTCTACAAACAATGATAACCTGTCATCGCATAAGGGTTCCCCTTCTTCGGTCGATATTAATGCGGAGTACCCTGATACTTTTGATGGCTGCAAAATCTAGCTAGCTATTTCTATTTCTAAAGACACTATAAAGTATGATAGCTAGCTCTTCCATCAAATTGAGAGTTTGGTGGTCATGAATAACATTCTAAAAGATAGGATTAAAAAGCCAGATGATGAGGGAAACAACATAATGGGAAGGTTAGTCAATTTGGAGAAAAAGGTCTGTAATATGGCCAATAAGGTGGACAATATCGTTGAAACATTGAGAAAAACCCTCCTTGTTTACCAAGATGGTTTGGTGCTCTCTGCCAACAACATGGAAGCCCTTGCTATCCATCTTGAAGGGAATGGCCCCTCAAAAAACATTATGGATTTGGAGAAGGATTTTGATGATAAAGAAACCATGCCCTTTGGTCCAGGAAAGTGTACTAGGGCGATCCTAAAGAAGAAAGAAACTTTTGGTTCCAATGATGTCTTAGTTCTTTGTGAGACAATTAAGAATATGGGTGAAATTGGTGAAGAGGCTGGATAAATTATCAAGAATATGATTTAGGTGGTGCTCATTTTTTTGTTGTGAGATGGTTTTATTTGTGGGTTTTGTTGGCTTTGTTTGGTGAAGCTGTTGGCTTTTCTATTGGGTGTCTGTGATTTTTTGTTGTCTATTATGTTTTGGGCTATTTAAAGCTCTATATTTAGTCTTTTTCTTGTAAAAGGTTACGGGGCCCCTTCAAAACCCAATTTTTTTAAAATCCAAAATGGAATATAACATGCAAGTGAACGTATCTTTTCTAAATAACATGCAACTAAATATATCTTTCCTATTTTCTTTTAATTCTGTAAAAATATTATACTTACATGAATATCGATATATGTATTCTCATATTAAAATAATAATATATATTTTTCATTTAATCTTCTAGAAAAGGATATATTCTCAATTAAAGATCTAGGGTTTAAGAAGTATATTAAAAGAAATAAGAATTTCTCCTCACACAACTGTATCATCTTAAAATGGAAGCACTTCCATGTTAAGGGAATTTATCCCTCTGAGTAAGTGGTTTGGGGTCATGTTAAGCACCTTGATTGGGTCTTTTCATGTATTTGGCTTTCTCCCCAATTTCCACTCCTTCTCCACACTTAATTTCTCCATTCTAGGTGAAATTAGGGTTAAGGTGTTAAAGACTTTCCTGATTTTCCCTATTCCATGGCTCTATTTTTCTAGGTAGGGTTTAGAAATGAGACCTCCTAGTCCTTCATCATATCAACCAGGGGATTTTCTATCTGTTTCAGACACTGGGTCCTCTTCTGACATCAAATCCTGCATCTCTGGCATCTCCTGGAACCTCTACTATAGAACCTGGCAAAGTTAGGGTCTGAGGTCAAAGTCAACCTTGACCCTAACCAGGTCAAGGTTGACCTCGACCTTGAACTATTCCCACCAAGATTTCAAATTTTCAACTGTCAGCAGTTTGGCTTTCGGGATAATTATTTCTCCACCTCCAAGTTGGCTGTTTCGGGCTCTGAAATGGTAAATCCTTTAATTGTATTTAATCAAGGTATATTTTCTAAAGGTGAGGACCTAATTGGGATTTAATTCTCCAAGGTGGCCCATTTAGAGGAGTGTGCCCTAGATCACTATAAAAGGAGGCCTTCCTCTCTCATTTTCACATCAAGTTTTCACATCTCATCTCAAGTGCAAGCAAGTCTTCAAGCATTCAAGTCTTCAAGCATTCATCCATCAAGGAGATCCATTGTTAGCCATTGAATGATTCAATCTCTTTGGAGCCCCCTTGAAGATCCACCCTTGTCCATCCATTCAAGCCTTCTCATATGCAAAGATCAAATTAAGATTGGTGTTGAAGATCAAATACCATGGATTAGAGACATCTTTCCATCCATTGAAGCATTCCTACTTGTGGATTTGAGGATTGGAATCCTCTACAAGGACTTCAACATAGACGAGGTGATTTGTTTCAATTACTTTGTTTATGCACAATATATTTCAATTCAATTTCAAGGTTAATTCCTAAACTAGGGTTTGACTAAGGCAAACCCCCCATACAACCAAAAACCCCCATTTTCTTGTAGGTACAGGTGCAAAATCTCAGATCTAAGAGTGAATTTGGATACCCTTTTCGGTAATCTTTTAGGATCTATGAACAGAATCGAAATCGGACTTCAAATAAATAATGTGGTCTTTGACCTTTTAAAAGGTCAAAGTCAACCTGTGTGAATTTGGATAAAAGACTTCTGGGTTTTGTCCACCATGACATTTCCAGTCCAAAATAGGTGATGGAATCTTCAAAAAGTTCATACAGAAGCCAGAATTTAGCATTTCCAGATTTGCCCTAATTCAAGGTTAGTATTTCCACTTCAATTATTTCAATTTCAATTATAACACATTCTACCTAGGGAAACATCAAATTTATTCTTTCTTTCATATTCTCCATCAAATTGATTTGATTCTGCATTAACCTTTTAGGTTGATCAAATTGGATCTCCTTGTTGGGAATTTGGGTTTTAGTATAGATCTCATATTTCCCCTCCTAAAACATATGAATGATATTGAGCCCATTTTAACCTCATTCATTTTGGTGAACCCGACTAGCTTACTCTCTTTCTTTTTGGTGTTAGATTTCCCTTTGTCTCATTGTGTGTGTTTGTTTGTGTGTTCACCTTCATCATTTATTTTTGGTGAACATGACATACTTTCTCTCCTTTCTTTTGTGGAATTGGATTCTTTATTGTGCTTTCCTTTTATCTTGTTAGTATTAGATTTGTCCTTTGTAATTAATCTTGCATGCTAATTAGATTTCATAGTCATGCTTTATGTGTTCTTAGTTTAGTTCATTTGCATTATATTGGTTTATGAGCTTTACTACCACTAGTCCTACTTATAACATTCCACTTAGAAGAAGTCATAGACTCATGGGTGCCTTTGAGCCTGAATCTTCTCCTTTCCTTAGGATCCCCAATGACATCTTGATTCTTCATGATTCTAATCCTACTATGGAGAAAAACTCTTCTCACTCATCACATGATTAGGATGATTCTTTAAAGGTTCCTCCTGAACAAGTCCAAAAACTTTCCACTGAACTTGATAAAATGGGTAATTGGCTTCTTCAAGAAAACCATAGTCAAGATTCTATTCAAGCTATAGAGGTTCTTAAGAAATTTCTTCGTGATAGTGATCAAGGTGTTCACCTCTTGCATGGTATTACTCATCTTGTGCATTCCAATGTTAAACCTTTAACTCAAGAGGCTCAAGATTTAGGTTTCACTGCTCCTATCACTAGTGTTGAACCTCCTTCTAATCCTTTACCTAGTATTCCTATTTATACTCCTTCTTTGGTGACTGTGACAGTTCCCTCTATTCCTATGAGTGTTCCTCCTGTGTCCCTTCCTATATCACAACCTTCATATCATAATGTTCCTTTCACTTATTCCAATCCGCTTCCAACTGTAGTTCCTAGTGTTCCTCCAGTTGTGTCTTCTATCCCTACAGCTTCTTACACTTTACCTAGTGTGTCTAATGTTGCTACTCCTCCTATTTCTTATAATGATTCAACCATCATCAGTTTGGCTCAAACTGTATCAGCCTTAAACAACAACTTGCTTCCTTAACTCAAAACAAGTTTAGTATTCCTACATGTGACATGGGAAGTCCTTTGTCTCGGGATATTATCTGAACTCATGTTCCTCGGCAAGTCGATATGCCTCATCTTGAGAACTATAATGGAAAAGGAGATCCTATTCATCATGTTAAAACATTCCAAATCCTTTGTAGTGATTATGCTCATGACCATAGGATTTTAGCCAAATTGTTTGCTCGAACCTTTTGTGACAAGGCCTTACAATGGCATTGTTCCTTGCCTCCGTATTCAATTGATTCCTTTCCACAGCTTGCTAATGCCTTTATTCAACAATTTCAAAACAATATTAGCCCGCAAGTGTCTTTGACTGATTTAATGCATTGTAAACAAGGTGCTAAAGAAAAGTTGACTGAATTTATTGGTTGATTTAAACATTTGCATGCTCAGATTTCTTATCCTATTCCTGATATTGATATTCAACGTATGTTTATTTCAAATTTGCAAAAGGATATTAGAGATAAGATTCTACTTACTGAATTTACCTCTTTTCAACAACTTTGTGCAGCACTTCATCATTATCAATTACAAGTGAGCCAGTTTGAGAGCACCACTCTAATGGCTCTTGTTCTAGTTGATAAGAGTGATGCTGCTCCTAATCCAAACAAGTTTCAAAAATTCAACAACTATGTCAAGATAAACAAACCAGCGAATGCAGTTGCTGATCAGGTTGTTGTTGCATCTCATAATGCCACTTTTGCATCCACTGATTTTTGATTAAATCGTATGTTTACTCCTCTTTCTGAAACTTTACATACTATTATGAATAGGTTGTTAGCCACTAATATGATTACTTTACCTCCTAGTCAAACTCTTTTGCCTACTATGATTGCATCTAAATATTTTGATCAAAATGTTTTTTGTCAATATCATCATCAGAATGGTCATGATACTAAAAGATGTTATTCTTTAAAACATAAGGTCCAAGATCTAATTGATTCTAAAGCTTTATCTGTTGATAATCTGGATAGTAGTGGGAATCAATCTGTCTCTCCTCCTAATAATAACCTTCAAATCTATACGAATCCTTTACCTACGCATGATACTAATACTATGTCTCAACCATCTGTTATGGAAATTGCATATGATTCAAAGATGGATGATCTTAGTCATGTCATTAATCAAGTGGAGCATGTTGCTAAGCCTATATCTCCACTTCAACCTTCATGTCAAGTTCTATCTCAATCTCAAGTTAAACCCAAACCTAAAGTGAAACCTCAACCTAAACCTCGACAATAATTTAAGAATAAAAGACCTTGGGAAATTTTGATTACCTTTGATGACTCTGAGATTATTAAGGCTCCTGATGGTCCCCTTTACATTGTTGCTAGGGTTGCTCAGATACCTACTCATGATTGTCTTGTTGATCCTACCTCCTTAGTCAATGTTATCACTGAAGAAAATATTTTTATGAAAAGCTTACAATGTGACTTCTATGATACATCAGATGTGTGGATTCAAACTTATAATGGTTTTCTTTATCTCTCATTTGGTTCTGTTACTTTACCAGTTGAACTTTTTGGAAAAATTGTGAACACTACCTTCGTTGTGGTTCCTACTTCTAATCAATTTCAAGTTAAGCTAGGTTTTCCTTGGTTGACAGCCATGCATGTTGTTGCTTCCCCTATCCATAAGTGTCTTAAGTTCATTCATGATGGTGAAGTGAAGATGATCAATCATAGTCTATATCAACCTTCTAGGCCTAGAGATTGTGCTGCTCTGGATTTCTTTTGGCCTTCATTACCTAATTCATGTCCTCCTCACCCTGATAATCTTTTTCAATCGTATCAAGCTTATAAGCATCGTAAGATTCTTCAATTAAGCATACCTCCTATGGCTCTTAATCATGGTATTTTACCTACACCTTCGATACCTCGTTTAACTATGGCTTCTAGTTCTATTAATCAAGTTCCTCCTACCAAACCTATCAAAGATCCTGTGATTGTTTCTCCTATGGTTGATAATCCTATTGATCTTCCTAAAGAACCTGTGAAGGATCCTGTGATTGTTTCTCCTAGTTCTCAACCTATTTCAAATAAATCAAAACATAACCAATCTGCTAATGAACATCGTAAAAAGCATCATGCTCATGCTAAAGCTAAAAGATCTCTACTTTCTATGGATACACCTATGGATAATGTATTAGAAGATGTTGTTACTAATAATGATGTTCACATGCATAATTATGATGATTCTATTCATATCTTAGATCCTATTTTGATTAATTTGGATGAAGAAGATACTCTTGATGATACTGATAATGTTAATGATGAATATGAGACTATTGACATTGACATTGATTTGCCAAATATGCTTTCATCTCAATTAACTATTACACCTAGTATCGAACATTGTGATTCTCAAGAGGATCCTTGTTTGGAACTGGCTATCATTCCTACTATATTAGATATAGTCCCTCTTGTGAGTTACCCGCCTACCCTAAATGATATACAATGAGATGGGGAAAGTAGGCAGCATGCTTCAGTGGATTGTCCTTCGTGGTAGCTTTGTTGTGTGTTTGCCTACTATACTGTGCTTCTCCTGTAATGTGATTGCTAAATGTTGTTAGATTCTTTTATACAATCCTTGTTACTCAGTTGGTACAAGGTGATGATGGAATCAAAACTATTGTTCAAATCCCTCTATATGTATCTCTATTCTTCTATGTGTTGTTCAATGTTATGTTGTAACTATGTTATTGTTTGTAAATGTTTCCTTGTGTAATATACTTGGATTCAAGATATGGTAGCACTAAATATTTTTGGTCTCTGTGTCATGGTCTAAAAATATTCTCCTTCGTATATCTTACATTATCTTTCCTCCTTTGTGATATTAGTTCTACTTTCTTTGGGGAATGATGTCAATTCATTTGCAATAATATCATATATATATTATCTTATGATCATACTAACCCCATGGTAGGTAGATCCCTTCCATGTTCTCTGTATGTTTTTGTGATATTTCCCTTGATTTGTCTTCATCTGGGGGCATCTTGATGTGGAAACATAATCAATGGAGTTGTTTATGTTTCCGTTAAGTCCATTGCTCCTATTAAAGTGTCAGCAATGACTTTAACATGGGGCCATACGCTCTGCTCACTTATTACACATGCACTTATGAAAAATTCAAAACATGCTAAATATTCTAAAGGTAATGCACATAAGTTGCTAAATCCTGAGGAAGATACACACTTTAAATTTACTTTTCAACCTTTCTTTTTGGATTAAGAACTAATCCTTAAAGTATGGATTTATATTAGGATCTCTTGATCTCTCCAGTTTCAAGCACACATATATTTTTGATCCCTTAAGGTCGGAAGTGTCCTTAAGATTGGATACCCTTTTTTATTTTATTCTTGTGGAATAGAATATTCCTAGGAATAAATTTTTGATAGATTGACTAGTGAGTAGCCACATTCACTAGGCAGTTCAATTCCATCTTTCCAATTGGGCCTTTTTTTTCCTGTGTGGTTCACAATGGGACATAAGTTCTCAATGGGTGAGGTAATCACACTTTTTCTTTCTCTCTTTAGAGATGTCTCTCTTATCTATGATCTAAGAGTCGATGAAGACTTGAGTCCATGGGGGCTTGGGATTTCTCTTTGTCCCTTAGATTACAATAAGATTATCTTGTTATTTTTATCTCCTTTACCAAGAGTTTGCATCGAGTCCATACTCTTGCTAAAGTGGGGGCTTACTGTATCATCTTAAAATGGAAGCACTTCCATGTTAAGAGCATTTATCCCTTTGAGTAAGTGGTTTGGGGTCATGTTAAGCACCTTGATTGGGTCTTTGCATGTATTTGGATTTCTCCTCGCTTTCCACTTCTTCTCCACGCTTGATTTCTCCATTCTAGGTGAAATTAGGGTTAAGGTCTTAAAGACTTTCTTGATTTTCCCTATTCCATGGCTCTATTTTTCTAGGTAGGGTTCAGAAATGAGACCTCCTAGTCCTTCATCATATCAATCAGGGGATTTTCTGTCTGTTCTGGACACTGGGTCCTGTTCTGACATCAAATCCTGCATCTCTGGCATCTCTTGGAACCTCTGCTATAGAACTTGGAAAAGTTAGGGTCTAAGGTCAAAGTCAACCTCAACCTTGACTAGGTTAGGGTCGAACTTGACCTTGATCTCTTCCTGCTAGGATTTCAAATTTTCAACTATCGGCAGTTTGGCTTTCAGGATAATTATTTCTCCGCCTCTGGGTCAGCTATTTCGGGCTCTGAAATGGTAAATCCTTTAATTGTATTTAATCAAGGTATATTTTCTAAAGGTGAGGACCTAATTGGGATTTAATTCTCCAAGGTGGCCCATCTAGAGGAGTGTGCCCTAGATCACTATAAAAGGAGGCCTTCCTCTCTCATTTTCACATCAAGTTTTCACATCTCATCTCAAGTGCAAGAAATTCTTCAAGCATTCAAGTCTTCAAGCATTCAAGTTTTCAAGCATTCATCCATCATGGAGATCCATTGTTAGCCATTGAAGGATTCAATCTCTTTGGAGCCCCCTTGAAGATCCACCCTTCTCCATCCATTCAAGCCTTCTCATATGCAAAGATCAAATCAAGATTGGTGTTGAAGATCAAATACCATGGATTAGAGAAATCTTTCCATCCATTGAAGCATTCCTACTTGTGGATTTGAGGATTGGAATCCTCTAAGAGGACTTCAACATAGGCAAGGTGATTTGTTTCAATTACTTTGTTTATGCACAATATATTTCAATTCAATTTCAAGGTTAATTCCTAAACTAGGGTTTGACTAAGGAAAACCCCCCATACAACCAAAAACCCCCATTTTCTTGTAGGTACAGGTGTGAAATCTCAGATCTGAGAGCGAATTTGGATACCCTTTTCGGCAATCTTTTAGGATCTATGAATAGAATTGGAATCAGACTTCAAATAAATAATGTGGTCTTTGACCTTTTAAAAGGTCAAAGTCGACCTGTGTGAATTTGGTTAAAATATTTCTGGGTTTTGTCTGCCACAACATTTCCAGTCCAGAGCAAGTGACGAAATCTTTAGAAAGTTCATACATAAGCCAAAATTCAGCATTTTCCAGATCTGCCCTAATTCAAGGTTAGTATTTGCACTTCAATTATTTCAATTTCAAGTATAACACATTCTACCTAGGGAAACATCAAATTTATTCTTTGTTTCATAGTCTCCATCAAATTGATCTGATTCTGCATTAGCCTTTTAGGTTGATCAAATTGGATCTCCTTGTTGGGAATTTGGGTTTTAGAATAGATCTCATATTTCCCCCCCTAAAACATATGAATGATATTGAGCCCATTTTAACCTCATTCAACAACTAAATCCAAAAATTCTTTCAAATCCAAATCCTCAAACAATGGAAACCATGAAACAATCAATCTAAAAACCTTCAACAATCTAGAAAACACAATGTAAACAATCTTTTCAAAAGAAAAATGCAAAAAGATTTCAAAATCCTACCTCAATCCATTGATGCTATGAAGAAATGAAGACCAATCTCAACCCAAAAATCTAAGCTTTCAAAAATTCCTTCAATTCCAAATCTAGAGCCAAAATTTATAATTCCTAAAACTTATGTGTGCAATAATGACCAAAAAAAATTATAAAATAGAAAACCCAACAATCAGAACTAGAACATGTAACTCCTAATTAGAAATATAACTCAACTAATAAAAACAATTTAAAATAGTTAACTCTAAATCCCATAAATAAGAACTCAACTCCAACATTATATTTATCAACTTTAATTAATTAAAAGAATTATTTATTTATTTTTTCTCTCAACTTAAGCCACTTTAACTCAACTTGATTTTGAAAGGTTAAGTTCTGATTTTCATAATAAAGTACTTTTTAAGTTGCATAATTTATTATTATTATTTTAATTAATAAAATATGTAACTCAAATTAAATATCACTTAACTCAAATATAGTAAAGTTGCACAATTGAACTCCTAATCTAAGTTCAACATCTTTTGATCAAACTTTATGCATTCAAAAGTGCCTAATTAATTTTAAATAATAATGATAGGCATCTCCAATTAAATATCAGTTAAATTCTTTTATGCATTTAAATATCAATTTTTATTTAATAATAATAATTTAATTCCTTAATTATTATTTTGACTTTATAATTAAATTATTTATTAAACATAGATAACTAATTAATTATCACTAATTAATCAACCTTATATTTAATATTTTAATGTATAATAAGGTATAATTATTTAATCTCATTTAAATAATCTTAATTAATTTCTCAAACCATTTTAACACCAAGACCACATCAAACTACTTGACATGCAACCAAATAGACATTGACTAAATCAAAATACAAAATCAATCTCAAAGAAAGGGTTCATGAATGATGTTACCTTGAGGAATTCAGAGGGTTGTAAATACGATACTTGTCCACTATTTCAAGAAAATAAATGGCTTAGTTTGGGATTTTGACATGTCTTCTATCTCCCCTCTCTTACCATTGAGATATTGCAATAGGGCACGCTCATTCTGATAATTCAGGGAAGTCAATGTTAATATGATTTAGAACAACAGAGAGGGGGGCTGAATCAGTTGTTCTCGGGTCTTGATATATAAAACAATCTCAAAAAATTATACTTAAATCAAATTCAATAACCAAAACAAACTCGGTCATCACTGATTCAATAATAGAAACATACAACAATGCAGTCCACTACCCAGCTATAACTTAACTTGCAAAACATAGTAATGTTCAAATCAAAACATTCACACAAGTATTAACACCAGGATTTATAGTGGAAACCCAATTTGGGAAAAACCCACTTTGTAACATGCTACTACTATTTTCACTCTTCTGAAGTGAGCTCGGTAAAAAGAAACCCCTATCAAAGGTTACAATACACACTGTCAGGTGTGACCCAGTTAAAGGATTTCAATCACCATGTTAAAAGTGAGCCTAGTCATAGGACTTACATACACTCCATTAGAATACAACCTTGTTCAAAGGATTTAACATATGACTATTAGGTCAACCTCTGTTAAAAGGATTTTGACTGTTACAATGGTTAGAAAGTAGCAGCAATATTATCTGAAAAATATACAACTCACTTTGCAAATATCAGATTTGATTCCATACACTAATGCTGGTTTACTGACTTTGAAACTTTGCCATTTCCATCTCTGATCTGCTCAGAACTTTTCTTCAAGCAATCACCACAATTCTCCTTCAGCCTTTTCTACTTATTTAGTCAATAAAACTTTCCTCTTCCAGCATTCTCTGTTCTCCATGTACATACATATTGAAATGCTAGTGTTCCCTTTATACTTTCCTTAATTAGGTTAACTCATCTTATGCTACTCAATCTCCTTTGTAGATCTTAGGGTTAGGTCAGATTCATTGAATCTACCCGCTTCATGTTCTTTGGCTCCTTCTCTAGAATCATCTCAAATCTCTTAAAGATTTACAATAAAAGATTTTACAGTGCATTTAATGCTTCCAAACAATCAATAAATAAAGTCAACACATTTTACATAATCCAAGAATTTGACAATGTCAGCTCCAAAATTAAATTCTGTTCAAATATAAAATTGTTGATGCTCGGTCAATACTGTGATTGTCCACTCGGTCTTCATGTAGAAAGCTCGATCATTACTAAAACTATTTCCTCAGCTTGCACTATCTTCCTCAGCAATTTACTGATGCTCGGTCGACACTATAATTTTTCTCGGCATATACTAACTCGGTTGACACTAACATTACTCGGCTTAAACATGATTTTTCCATTCTTTGCTTGGTCAAGCCTACCAATTTAGTCTTTAGTCTTACTAAGATAAACAATACATCATCTCATCATTGTGCAACATAGTTAAGTACACTTTGTAGTATCAAGATAACTCAACCTTTTCTTAGGTGTTATTGTTACCAACCTTGCTTAGCCCCTTAGCAACACTCAAATAGATATAGTACTTTCCTAAGTAGCAATAGTCTTACCAGTTAAGGTTTGACATCAATGAAAATAAAAAAATTGTTTCAATTGTAGTTTCCAACAATCACCCTCTTTGGCATTGATGGAAACACCATATAATATCACCTGAATAACACATGGATTACCAACCAATCCAAAAACTTATCTATTCATCAGAGAATTATTTTATAATATCCTTAGCTTTATTCTGATTCAGAATCCTATAAGCCTCACTTTTGTGACCGTCATAAGTATTGAGATCTCCCTCTATCCTGATCCTTCATTTTAGTTCATCATCCTTATCATCTTCAGTTTCATTAGTTCATCTCCCATTAGTTCATCTCCCTCTTGCCTTCCAGTTTCATGTGTTATCATATCAGTTCATCTCCCTCTTTGACAAAAATGTCAAAGAAGGAACTAAAACATACATCCATCAGATGTAGATAATATCTATGCAGCTCAATGTTTCTCCCTTTGTCATCTTGCTTATGATGGATTCCTTGTCTTTGCTTCTTTTCACAACTCTAGGCCAGCCCTAAAGTGTGACAATCTTCTACATCAATTTGTCAAATATTTTGTTGTAGCATATTTGATGCAGTGCTCCTAGCTTGTCTAGGCAGCCTCAGTTAGGGGAAGAACCCCTAATTGACTTCTCAAATACTCATGAGCTTCTCTGGGTAAAGCTTTAGTGAATATGTCTACTAATTGTTCTTTTGTATTCACATATTCCATTCATACTTCTTTGTCTTGTACTAATTCTCTCAAGTAGTGATACTTGATTACAATGTGCTTGGTCTTAGTGTGCATCACTTGATTCTTAGAAATATTGATAGCACTTGTGTTGTCACAAAAAATAACAATAGGTTCAGTGATTTCTTCTTTCATGCCTATCAACAATTGTTTTATCCATACCAAGTTTGAACAGTTTACTGCAGCAGCAACATACTCGGCTTCGGCAGTAGATTGGGAAATGCAATTTTGTTTCTTGCTTGTCCAGGAGACTAATCTTTGTCCAAGAAAGAAAGCTCCACCACTAGTACTCTTTTTGTCATCTACATTTCCTACCCAATCGGCATTTGTATAAACTCTAAGTTCAAATTTTTCATCCTTCTTATAATATAGACCATAGTCAACAGTTCCTTTCAAGTATCTCATAATTCTTATCATGGCCATCATGTGTGTTTCCTTAGGATTGGCAGAGAATCTTGCCACAATCCCAACAACTAATGCAATATCTGGTCTACTGTGTACAACATACTACAATTTTCCAATCATGGATCTGTACAGAGTTTGATTCACTTCTACAGCATCATCATTCTTAGATAACTTTTGTCCAATAACCATGGGAGTTCCCAATGGTTTAGCATATTCCATCCCAAAATTTTTCAGTATTTCATTAACATACTTAGACTATGTAATGAAAATTCCATTCTTCCTCTGATATACTTGTAAACCAACAAAGAATTTGATCTCACCAAACATACTAATTTCAAATTCAATTTGCATTTCATTTGAGAAACTTTTACATAATGCATCTTGTCCACCACAAATAATGTCATCCACAAATTTTTTTTCCAATAGGATACCTTTACATTCTTCATCCTTCATGTATAGATTTCTTGTGTCATTTGTTCTTGAAAATCCAATCTACATCAAGTAGTTGTGCAACCTCTCATACCATGCTTTGGGAGCTTGCTTCAATCCATATAATGCTTTGTTTAGTTTGCACACCATGTGTCTTCTGTTTGGATCAATAAAACCTTTTGGTTGTTCTATGTAAACTTCTTCTAGTATACCATTCAAAAATGCAGACTTGACATCCATTTGATATACCTTGAAATCTTTATAAGTATCATATGCAAGCAAAGTTCTTACTCCTTCCAATCTAGCTATAGGGGCAAATGTCTCCCCATAATCTATTCCTTCTTCTTGTGCATAGCCTTTGCATACCAGCCTAGCTTTGTTCCTAGTGATTTCACCATTTTCATTTATCTTATTCTAAAACACCCACTTTGTTCCTATAACATTTTTTTTTTTAGGTCTCGGCACCAGAGTCCAGGTATCATTCTTCTCAATCTGGTTAATTTCTTCATTCATTTCTTGTATCTAGTCTTTATTCTCCAATGCTTCTCTAGTTGTCTTTAGTTCAAATTCACACAGTAGACATGTTGGATCCTTAGTCTTACTTCTAATCTGGATTCCAGTATTTTTGTCTCCAATTATATGTTCAGGCTTATGATGTCTTCTTACATATTTTGCCAAAATAGGTTCAACTATTCTCTCCTCTATTTCATCATGTTCCTCAACAAGATTGTTAGATTCATCTTCAGAATGCTCAGAAACCTCTTCCTGATACTCAACAACATTTTCTTGTTGCTTGACATGTTCTTGTTCTCTCTCGGCACTATTTTCCTGATACTCGGTCAACACTATAATTTTTCTCGGCATATACTAGGTTGGTCGATACTAACATTACTTGGCTTAAACATGATTTTTCCATTATTTACTTGGTCAAGCCTACCAGTTTAGTCTTCAATCTTACTAAGATAAACAATACATTATCTCATCATTGTGCAACATAGTTAAGTACACTTTGTAGTATCAAGATAACTCAACCTTTCCTTAGGTGCTATTGTTACCAACCTTGCTTAGCCCCTTAGCAACACTCAAATAGATATAGTACTTTCCTAAGTAGCAATAGTCTTACCAGTTAAGGTTTGACATCAATGACAATACAATAATTGTTTCAATTGTAGTTTCCAACAGTCAATGCCCAATACTTGAAATCCTTCATAAAAGACAATCATGTACATACATGTATAAATATATAACAGAAAATGGTAGGGATCAACCAATTGTGTAAATATCTCAAGAAAGTAACTACGACTTTGTACATTAACCATATCAGGAATATCAAATAGAAATATAAAACATACATGCCAACCATACACATCCAAGTATGGGTTCGGTCAAAAACATAAATATGGATAACATAAAATCTATTTGAGGATTTAACACACACACAAAAATTATCCTAAAAGAGTCTAGAAAATTAAACTAAAAGGAAACCTATGGGAGGGGTATTGTCTTTTATTTTCTATTTTGCATTTCAATTTATGTGGTGATATTTTTGGCCTACCTTTTCATCCTTTCCATTCTCTACGCATTCTAGTTATTTGATATATTATGAATCCTTGTCATTCATAAGGTATTCATGTCTTATACCTCCTTGTCATTAATAAGGGATTAATATCTTATCATTTTTTTATTGTTAAAATATTAATGGCTTGTTGTAAACAAAATGAATAAGATATTAATAACTTACTACTTCCAAGGATAATAGGTGTAAAGTGAGTTATGCAAGAAGAGGCATTAATGATGCATGGGTAATATAAAGAAAGGAAAAAAAAATTATCTTGCCATAAATATGATAGTCATAAGGTCATGTTGGTTGACCTTGTATATTAATTTATTATTCATATCATTGTGAGTGGGCATAGAAATCCTATAAAAATACACCAGACTTATGTGGTTATTGAAGGATAATATATCATTTTCAAAATCATAGACAAAATACATCATTTTTTTTTTACTTTTGATCTTACAAGCCCTAACCAAGACTTGTTAGGGGATACTTATTTCTAGTGGAAATTGTAAAGATTGCAAAAACACTAATTTGGCATTGTAATTGTGGCTCTCAAGTTGTGTTTTTGTAAACCCATACCCATTGTATGTTAGGGTTCTTGTGACACTCAAGGTGGTTGCAAATAATTATCTTGTGATGGTTGCAATGTGTTGTCTTCAAGTGATACAAACTGGTTTTCTAGTAATCATTTTGAGTCATAAATTACTTTATTTTTCTTGATTTCAAGTAAAGGGTAAAGAAAAATAGAATTTGAAAGGTTTTTATAAATAATTTGGTAGAAACTAAAAGATGAAAAAAAATTCACCATTGTTAATATTTACAATGGATTTCAATGATAGTTGTGAAACCATTCTTGAGAATGATATTTTGTCATTTACAATGACACTTGTGAAAAATAGTTCCACATACAAGTTTTTCATGGAATGTATGTAAACTTATATGTTTTGTAATGAGGTGCAATATAGTCACTATGTGATGTGACCAAGTGTATACAATGCATATTTGAGACTTATAATCTATTCAGAGTAATCTTTCACAGATTGTTGTGGCATTGTTTGAATAGTTTCATGAAATGTATATTAGATTAATACACAAGCATTATTTTAAATCTATTTTAAAGAACTTAGAGTGCATTGTGGGGTTGATAACTATATTATTGTAAAAGCACTCTATAGTTATGTTTTTACTTGTCATATACACAACATTCTATAGTGTTGTTAGTTATGTTCCTAAATCTCAAAGTGATGTGGAATCAGGAAACATTGTACATAAGTGAAGAATAGATGATACTCTATGTATTTGTTTCAAAATGAGGATACTTATTATTTTGATTTCCAGTGAGGCATATTTATATGTCAGTCAGACACATTGTAGCTAGTGAGGCACATTTTATCTAGTGAAGCTCTACTAGTGAGGTATTTCATGAGTTTTTTTTTCCTTTTAAGGATTTCCACCTCATGAAAAAAATGTTCTATGAATATGTTGTGGGATTTTGATTTCTTGTGCTATCATTCATATTGTGTGTTTATGTTTCATAATATTTATAGGTAGTCACATGTGAAATAAACAATACACTTAATCATTTTTAAAAATATTATCTTTTAATTAAAATAAATTTGTCTTAAGACATTGACTCACTACCCCCCCCCCCCCCCTCACCCTCTCAGTGTCTTCCTCACTTGAACAAGCGATATCAGAGAAAAACCATTGTATATTAAGTCTAACCAACTTAAGGGATTCCTAGTATTGTAGTGTTAGTTATGACAAAAAATAAAAGAAATAGAGGAAGGAGAGATGTCAAGGAAAATTTGGTACAACAAGTTCCAATCAAGTCAAATAATGACATTTTGTATGAGTCACTCTTGAATATTAATACAAAGTTTTATTAAAAAAAATTGTTTTGTTATTGAGATGTATAATGAAGAAGAAGACTTCTTTGGCAGTGAATGTGTATGAATAGGAAGGTGAGGTTGATAAAGAAGGTGAAGTCTTGTGTGCTTTGTCAAATAATCAACTAACTTAGAAAAGAACATCAAAGAATAGAAGGCCAACTTCAACAAGAAAAAGACTCCAAGGACAAGGTAATTTTAGATTTTGCAAAAGTTTCTTTAAACCCTAAAGAGTCTAACTAACTTATGATTAGTCAAGTTTGAAATGAGGAATGGGAGCGAGTGTGCACTTGAATGAGGTAGTTGGGTTTCAGGTGCCAGTGAAGGTGCAGGGTTTGAATCTACATCAGGGGAGGATGTAGAAGATGTTGATGGAAGTGTTGCAGTTTATTATTATATGATGTTGGGCCCTTGGAGGTTTATGTCTATTTTTGAGAGCTCTGGGTTGGTCTCTTTTCCTTGATGTTTTGGTGTTGTTCCCTGCTCTTGTATTTTTTGCTTAGTTCCCTTGGATAGGTTGGAGCCTCTTCCAACCATGTAGAGTTGTTTCTTGTAGGTTTAATTTTTGTGTGTGGTGAGTTAGTTCACTTTCTGGTGGACACCACTTGGTGATCCTGGCTCTTTGGAGGTTTTGGACCTTGGCTCTTCATTCATGGGTTTTCTTTTTCCTCCATTTTTGCTATGCACTTCCTCCATGCTGGGCACTTTGTGTGAGGTTCCCTATGGATAACTCTGCTAATGTATTTGGGTGGATTTTGGGGCTTTCCATATTTCAATGTTGTGATCCCTCTATTGTATTTCTTCAAGGGCATATTTCTTCTTCCTAGCTTTTGTGCAGCTTCCTCTCTTTGTTCTATGTTCAATGGGATTTCCTCTATCGGTTGTAGCTCAAACTGGTCCTAGTTATGGTGTTGGAGTGTTTCCTTTCTCAAGAGAGGTTGGCTTCCTTTTTCAAAAGCCCTCTTGTGGTGTGTTCATGTCCTACTCAGATGGTTTTTTCTTGCTTTGTGTTTCCTCTAGTTTCTCTGCCCATGTTTCTTGGGGATACTTTTCCCTTCCTCTAGTAGTTTTGGTTGGTGGGTTAGGATTTGTTAGTCTTTTATGGGAAAGCTTGTGCATGTGGAGCATAGGGTGGTTTCTAATGTATTTTTGGATTTTAGATCTCATTTGTTTGGTTTTTGTGGTTTTTCTCCTTTGCGATCTCTATTTCTTTTGCGGAGCATCTTCCCTTTTTTGTCTGCAGTCTTTTGAACTCCCACTCTCAGCTTACATAAAACTAGAATCCTCCCTTATAGAGGTGGGGAAGTTCCTTGTGACCTTGGGTTGGGATTGTTTCTATCATCTTCTTTCCTCCCTTTTCTTTTTCCATGTAGAGGTGAGATCTTCTTTTATAGAGGTGAAGACTTGTTGTGTGGAAGTGATTGGAAGTTGGAGCTTGTGAAGCATCCTTCTCCCTAATTTTTTGGTAGTGGGGTTGGATCAAGGCTGGTGTTTTCTCATGTTTGTCTTATCCTCCTTGTTCCCTACTAAGGTGGATATCTCTCCTATGGAGGTGGATATATTTTTTGTTGGAGTTCTTTGGAATTCTAGGGGAGATAATCATCATTGTTAGCTATCTTGTGGTTTTGGGTGCCACTCTTAAACCCATTATTTGTGTCTCTAGTGCTTATTCATTCATTTTTCAGATGCTAGATTTAGACTCGGATCTAGGAGCTTGGATAGAACTCTTATGATAGTTTGGGGAACCATTTAAAACCCATCTTTCTTCTTCCTTTTAGTTCTATTTTCATGGATGCTTCAACCCAATGTAGACTGTGCTTTTTGGATTTCTTTGGTGGATAATTTTAAGATTTTGGGAGCCTTACAAATTCCCAATGTTTTCAATTTGTGGTTCTTGTCTTTCAGCTAGTTTCTCATTGAACAATCTCTTTTAAGGCTTCTTGTATTAGTTTGGGGTTCCATGTTAAAACCCATGATTTTTATAGTTTCTCTTTAAAAGTACAAATTCTTAAGGCTAATAGAAACATCATTGTGGGAGCCTTAGTTAAACCCACTTTTAAGGATAAGGGTTCTTGGATCAAAACCCTTTGTATTGGGACACTGGGTTGTAGTCTTGTGTTGGTGCAGTTAGCTCTTAACTTGTTTATGTCTTTAAGATGATGTTTATGTATTGGCTTGGAGCTTCTAATTTGGTATGGTTTATCTCTCTTTGTATATGTCTTTGGTCTGGACAACCTTCTAAGACCCCATGATGGTTTTGGGTCTCATGTTAAAACCCATGATTTCTTTAGCCAAACTTTTAATGTGTCACTATGCAAGGTTGATTGTAAAGATTGGGGGAGCCTATCAAAACCCCATGTTTTCACCTAGTTATTCAATGTGTAGCTATTGGAGGTGTTGTGGTTCCACAACCATGCTCCCCTTTTAGCCTTTTGGCTTTAGGGGCCACCCTTTTTGCTTTTTTCTTGTCTTATGGTTGTTGGTCTATTGTCCTTTTTGTTTTTGTTTTTAGTTATCTTTCGGCCTTGTCGCACTTTCAGACTTTTGAAGGTTCGAAAGTGCTAGAGGTCTAAAATGGCGAACATTGTAGCACTTTGATCTATTCCTAGACCCAAGGTGAAGTTCGGCCTTTCAGACACCAAAAGATTGAGATGTCTGCACCCCAGAGTCAGCCTTTTTGGCATTTCAAACTTTGGGGGTCCGATACCCCCGAAAGGCCGGAAGGCCGACCGACGGGTGGCTAACATCACCCGCCGATCTACCTATATAAAGCATAACCCATTTTTTATACTCATTCATCTTTTCACCGGTCCTATTTTTTGGAGCTTTTTACGCACCTGTGCTTCTTGTTCACTGCTTCCTTCTCGCTAGTCCTCTTCATCCTCCGCTTATTGTCGATGTGGGTTTCCTCTCCCTCTCTCTTTTTCTATCACTTTCTTTTTGTTGTTAGCTAGGGTTTGCTTTTTTTCTTGTCGGCCTTAGCTGGTTTTTCTTAGGGTTTTTAGTTTTTTGGCCTTTTTAGCCTATAGTCTAGGGTTTTCCCATTTTCTCATGTCTTAGAGGTTGCGAGGTAGTTTCCTCCAACCCCCTGGTGAGTTTGTGGTCAAACTCACTGTTGGACTCATTTTTGAGTCCAACAAGGCCAAATCCTAGTTTCAGACCTTCGCTGTTTGAAACTTTCAAACTTCAATCCAGCAGAACCAAGTGATTTTTGCATTTTTTGGCATTTCAATGTTGGAGGGCACTGAAATATCCCATTGTTCAAAATATTGAAACTAAAAGCCTGAGCCTTTTGCCCAAACGCCTAAGTGCGAGTTTCATCCTTTTCAACCTTTCACACACTGAAGATCAATCTTCCTCAACTTGCCAAAACACTTCACAATATTGAACATGCAAAAACCACCAAGGCATGTCTTCGGTGATTCAGAGTTTTCTATCTGTGAAGGTCTCAAACCTTCGATTCACCAAAAGACCAAAAGGGGGTTTTTCAAAGCATTTCATGAGCCTCTTTTCACATTCTCAACCTTTTTGGCCATTCAGGGATCTCACACCCCCGAAGGTCCGAAAGGTTGAAAAATCCCTCTGTAGCCTTTCTGAGCTTAATTTTGTCAGTGTACTTTGTTTTTTTCTGAGTTTCTTCCTATCATATCACCAATTCATGGTTTTTTCTCTTTGAAAAAATGGCTAAGAAAGTCATAGCATCACCAGCCATGAAGTATCAATTCAACGGATACCATGCACCTTCTAAGGTAACCAACCTATATGGGGGCATCACAGACATAGACATAGGGAATGTAAGTTGGAATGATTACTTGACAAAGTGTGACCAATCAGTGGGATGATTAGAAGACTACACTTCCCTAGTACACTACTCTTTGGTGAATGCAGCGGCTCACCCAATCTCCATCCTATCATCAGACCTGATTAACACATTGGCCAGCCACTATGTACCTGATGAGCGTATGGTGAAAAATAGTGTTGGAAAAATTGTCCTAGACCTGAGGCCAGACAACATTGAGGATGTCTTCCACCTTCCCAAAGGGGTCGACAAGTTCTTCAACTGCCACATCAATAAAGGGATGGAATTCTACAAAAGAGATATCTCTAGAGCTCATGGAATTGTAAATAATGAATACCTGATGCAGCCCATGTCAAAAAAGAGACTAGACATAATTGATATGAGAAGGGGGTACATGAAGGAAGATATCCAAGCTGCAATCAAAATGATCAACAGGGTTTATGGGTTTGCAAAATCTAGTCAGTTGGAACCTTGGATGATCCTGCTCATCCAGAACATAAAGGAAAGACAGGCACGATTTGACTGGGCCACCATCCTAAGCGATAATCTTGATGAGCATTTTGTCCAAGTAATGTCTAACCCCCATTTCTTCATGACATCCTGTGTCATCTATTTGCTAGCTACCAGGGTGGTGTATCCAGGTTTGACCAAAGTTGGTATAGTGGGAGATCAAAACACCTGGCCATTTACATTGTATCCTCAATTGGTGAGGAAGGATTTTAACACTTATAACAGACCAGACTTCTAAATTGTCAATGATGCATTTTTGTTCATTATCATATGCTCCATTAAAGGAGACTATGCAAAGAGGATGTCCATCAAAGTTGCTACCAAAATAAAGGCCCTTGGGGCATTCTACATATAGTTCTGGACCTTCACATACATTTGGGTGGTGGGAAATACCCTGGCACCAAAGAAGCTACCAAGGTACCCTTATAATAGGGTAGTTCTTCTAGAAATAGCAAGGCAGCTATCAAATGCCCATGAACATATCAAGCATAAGAAGAAGCACTGCTTGGACTTCTCCATTTCTATAGGCCCTCACTGTGTTCTAGATATGAAGGTCTGCAAATCTCTGACTTGGGAATGGGAT
The DNA here is from genome assembly GCA_027943335.1 of Chamaecyparis obtusa. Taxonomy (NCBI): domain Eukaryota; kingdom Viridiplantae; phylum Streptophyta; class Pinopsida; order Cupressales; family Cupressaceae; genus Chamaecyparis; species Chamaecyparis obtusa. The sequence goes on along the minus strand of BSBK01009996.1, from coordinate 100,307 downwards.
GAATTTCCACTACCAACCTACAATTTGGTAAGACCTCATTTTGATCCCATCAATACATTCAACCATATAATGGGGAGGCACTATGTCCATGAACCACATATTGAAGATCATTGGGCAAACTGTGTTGATGACTATGAGGTGAGGATCTGTGACTACTTTTAGATGAGTTTAGAGTTGGCCTAGACCACTCTGTCATTAAGAATCCCTCATAAGGTGATAGATGCTGACTCAAATGACATCTTGGATTCCATATACAACACAGATAAGGTGTATGTAAGGGCTATCTTGAACGCAGAGGTAGACATAGATGAAAATGATGATATTGAGTTCAGAGCTTGACATGTTGTCAAGGTGACCAAAGCATGGGTCACCCATCTTTTCCCTATGAAACTAGTACCCATTAAACAAATCCTAGGACAATCCTCTAGAGAAAAGAAGAATAAAGGAGAAAAGATTCTAAAACCACAATTCAAAGAAGCTACTCCTCTAAAGCCAGAAACTATATACATGCATGAATGCCCAACTACATATGGTCTGACCACTCACTCAAACAAGGTCAAGACTAGGATGATAGGAAGTATTGTGCCAACAGATGCACCTTCATCAAGCAGCCATGATTCTCCTTGTGCAGCCAAGAAAACAAAGTTCAAGATCATAGGACCCAAGCGGGCCAGAGTAATGAAGGGCCATGTCTACAAAAGAAAGAAAGGCTCCACACCTACACAAATGGATACCCTACTAGAAGATGATGAGGATGAACTAGATGAAGTACCTCTCAGTAGGAGAACCCAGTCTTTGGGATCTATGAAGAAGAGAAGAAGAGTTAATGATGATCAAGAGGATACTAGAGGGGCAACTCAAGAAGAGCCCATAAACCTAGATGCCTTGGGTGATGATGAATTTGATATTAGGAATTTTGAAGGTCTACATGGTTTCCAGGAATCTGAACAATAGGGTCCAATCCAAGGGGAGTCAGTAAATTTCAACTCTTCTCCCAAACAATTCCCTGTTCCACATAGCAAGATAAGAGAGAAAGCTCTGCAAGGGTCACAAGAGCCAAATGCAAAAGAGATGGGTGAAGAGAAAAAGGAAGCCATGGAGATAGAAAAGAACTCTTCCATTGGGGTCACTTGTGAGGAGGACACAACTGCACAAGTACCTTTGGTCACACAAGTTCCCACTTTTCTACCTCCACCTCCACTTGTACATCCAACTCCACCCCCACTTCTACATCAAATACCACCTACCACTCCACTTCCACCTCTACTATAAACCACTCCGCTGCCCCAAAAACCTCTTCCATCTCATGTTCCCATGCCAACTCCACCTCTACCTTGAATGCCTTCACCCACTCCCCTTGTTGTCCCTACTCCACCTCTAAACCAAGATGATTCAGTGCTTCGAAGCTCACAAGAACCTGAGAAGGATGCAGAGGTAGCTCATGAGCAAAAAGTAGAAGAAGAGCACACAGGGTCTGAGAAGCAAACTGATCAAGGAGAATCATAGGTTGAAGAAGAGCCACACACTAAGGAGGGGAAATAGAAAACCGATATAGAGGAACAAATGGCTAATGAACAAAAAACAACTGATGAAGAATAGCAAACCTAGGAGGAGGGTGAGCCAGATATTATGGAGGAAAAAGAAATAGAAAAGGGAGAGGAGAGTCAAGATGAGATGGAGACCGAGCATCCAACAACTTCCTCTATTTTGGCAGCTCCATATGAGCCTTTAAATTCCTTTTCAAAGCCCACTTGGCTCATAAAATAAATACAACTAAGGGGCAGAGTATACACAAATGATGAGGCTGATATGGCTACATTAGGGCAAGCATTCGACCAAACAACATCAATCACCCGAGAAAGAACACTATCTTATGTAACATAGAATCAAGTGGGTAGGTGGAAGGCATAGGTGGTTGTTCCCATGATGGATGTCAATAAAAGTGAAATCACTCTGGAAGACTATGTGTTGGAGGAGGTGGACTTGGGAGAACCAATAAGAGAGGGAAGCAAAACTTTGGCTACTCTTGGGTTAAAACATGCCCTTGGTTTCATGGACAAGGATGAGGATAAAATAAAGGCTCTGATGGAGCAAAATGAAGCTATGAGGAAATTTATTTTGAAGATAGTAGGTCCCATTGACCCTGAGAACCCTGAGACATTATTACAAGCAATTTTGGAGAAGAGGGGAGAGATTAATACAGACATAACACATTCTTTTGTACAAGCATGTGTAGATTGGAAAGAATATTTTGAGCAATTTGTGAAGGTAGCCCTCAAGAAGATTCTGAGATCTCTCTAGAGCATTCTTCAAGGAGTCATGTCTTTAGTGGAGATCATGAGTGAGGAGGACGGTTTAGAGGAGACAATCTAAAATTGGCAAAACGTGCTTGAAAGCTTAGTAATAATAAGGAAGTAACACTTCCAGCTCTTGGTTAAGATATATGAAGGGTCAAAGCTAGATAGTTTTGAAGAATGGATTCAAGAAATAACAAGAGCTTTGACTACCTTTGAAAAGGTACTCAAAAGATTGGATAAAAGGAGAGATGATAGTATGCTCTTCGTAAAGGAATTGCATGAGTTCTTTGATGGTTTAGACTTGGATTTGTATGATGAAGAGGATGAAAAATAATGCACTCTATGAATGCCATTGTCCACCAATATCTAAGTATATTTAGAGGGGTCAAGACAAAGGAGGATCTCCAACAGATGTTTTATCAAAAGGAGGAAATCCATAAAATGTTGTCTCGAGAAGAAGAAATACAAGGTATCACAAGTTAATTGTTCGCCTTCTGAGATAAGCAGTAGGAGATCCTTAAAGGGGTTAAAATAGTAGATTTGGAAGAGGTACTAGAGATTGTTGATAGGTTTTGGAAGGCCCATCTAGAAGTGCTTCCTAGCCAGTGAACATCTAGTTTATACTTACTCAAATTTTGGTGCAAAGGAAAAGTGCAGTTTTGACACTTAGGCCATTTTTGCAGAGCTTGTTTTTCGGCATTTCAGCCCTAGAAAAATTTTGGCCTCTAAAAGTCCGAAGTCTGAAAATGGTAATAGAAGACTTAATACTTAGTCATTTTTTGGAACTTAGTTTTTTTGACCAAGTGTCAAGATTTGGGCATTTTTTCTCACATTCGAAAGTTAACTCCAGTTATCTCAAAGTTGATTTTCCAGTCAACTTGGCTTCTTTTTGGGGGTCATTTCTGCATGATTTTAGGATCTCTTCTAGTTGAGTCCATGTGGAGAAGTCATAGCCAAGGATCAAGGGTAGATTTGTGAAGATAATCAAGAGCATGCATGAGTTCCAACTCCAGTTTTGAGATGTTTAATGTATAATTTAATGAAAGCTTTGTAATGCACAAGGTTTAATTTCGTGCTAGGGTAGTTTAGCTAAGTTTTAGAAGTAGTTTCATTAATGCAATCTCTATTTTAGATTTACTTTCAAGTTTTAGTTGCAGCAAAACCCTAGCTATGAAAATAAGAACTGGGCTCTATAAATTGTAATAAAATGATGTAACGAGGGTCGATTTTGATCATTAATACAATACATATAGTTGGTGCTTCATTCATGGTGTGATTTATCTGCTATCTATGTGAAATTTATGAATGTGTGAATTGCTCATTCTTTTATTTCAAAGATCCAATTGATTGTTTAATGGTTTTAAGTCTGCGATCTATTAGTTTGGTGTTTGTTGGTATTGCATTGCTTTGTTGTGACGAATTTCTAAGAAGATCTGTTAGAATTTAATCTTTCCTTTGTAAATTATGTATTTAAAGGATAAACCAAGGTATCCTAATGTATTCATCCTCTATTCCAAGTGGGAGGACATGTAATATTTGTAATTTCCTTTATTAAGGAAAATATATATTCCTCCTTATGAGGAATCCTACACTTGTCTCACACACTAGTGAAATGTGGCATACACAGAAATGGGAGTTACAATGTAACTCCTTTCTCACATCTCTATTAAGAGATGGCTCTCCTTCTCTCATCTCATGAGATACTTCTTCTTCTTGATTATTTTGTATGAGCTTCTCTCTCTCTCTCTCTCTCTCTCTCTCACTCTCATTCTTAGGCATTTGTTGCCACATTCATTAATATCACGAGGTTTTTTTATGCTTTTCCCCCTTCAAAATCTTGTCTCCTTGTTTCATTATGCTTTGGTGAATGCTCCTAGCTTTGTGTTTATTCATCGTAAACTTGCTTTTCCTTGCTCATTGATTAAACAATTTCCTAACTCTATATTTTGTTATTATTATTTTAACATGGTATCAGAGATAGTGGAGAAGTGTATAGGTGAAGGAGCTACCATATCTTGGAGCACTCCAATATCGGAGACTCTTGAGAGAGTTTTTTGCTAGTATTTTTTTTACTAATCTAATTAAGTGAGAAAAAAATCAAATTTTTTTTTGGGTTTGGCTGGTTTACGCCAAACCTGGTTTATCTAGTTGGTTACATTATTAATAACGTATATAATACAAATTTACTGTTATCACAATCTCAATATTATCTTATTAAATTTTGATTATAATATTAATTCTTTTTTAATATTATAATTTAAAGTTTAAAAGTTTTTAATATCGGTTCTTATCTAAACAGAATATCTTTTTCAAACTATAATTCTTTTGTTTCTATTTTCAGGTTCTGCATGAATATCATTTCTTTTCAAATTGCAATAATTAAAAGAACATAAAAAAATAGATTCTCATCTTAGCATCTCAGAACCATTTTTTTTAATCATTGCATTGTTAAGAGTTCTGCATACATTTTTTTCCTACATGCGACTTTCTTTTGCATATCTGCATTCTTTGTCTCATTGTATTCATTGTGGTCATTGGTATTTTTTATCTTGCATATTTTCTTTATATACATTGCATGCATTGCAACCATTGCATGCATTCATTCATTTTTCTATAACTGCATTGTTCCTATCATTGCATGCGATTCTGCTCTTATAAATATCTTTGCATGTTTTTTCCAACTATCTTCTAGTTATCTTCTGGTTAAGTATCTTTTCATTAATATCTTCTGCTCATACTTTCAATATCTATATTCTTATTATGGTGGTCGATCAAGGTTTTAGATCTTTGGTAATCAATTTATGCGATTGACAAACACATATGAACGCAAAGCTCGAAGACTTATGCATGCATGATAATTTTGAGTAAGGTTTAAAGCATTGAAAAGGCACGCGAACTATTTTTCTGTCTTGTTCTTGTGGTTCTTTTTTTAGTCATATTTTATTCTTTCCACTTTTATTGGCCTTGCATGTAGGTCAGAATTATTTTTTTCAAGTTATTAATCTTGCTAGATGCGTAAGTGATTTGAGCAGCCCATATTGAGTTTGACGAAAGGAGATTTTTCTTCGCAAGATTGTATCGAGGCTTTATTATAACATGTCTTTATTTTCATAATCTATTGTTACCATTTATTTGACCTCCACTTCATTTGTCTTTTTCATGTTAGGTTCTTTATCACTTCAAAGAAAATAATGGCATTTCACTCAAGTATTAATCTATCATGAATATACTGCTATTTTCTTTGAAATAGAAAGATTCGATATCTATTCCAGCTCTCTCGACCTTGAGCCTTTTTTAAACAAAGGCTGAGTTGTTTCAATGCAAATTTTTTCAAATACAAAGTTCATATTCCATTTAACATTTTATTAGAAATTCTAAGATCTAACCTTTTTTATTGGAACAGCGGCTTTAGTAGTCTATTTTTGGTAGCATAAAGGTATCCTCATTCTCTTTTATTAAGCATAAAGTTATTGATATAACTGTTCATTCTGCTTATTCTTATAGCTATCTGGCAAACAAGGTTATAGGCGTGATTTCTGGTAGCATTTTTCTTTGTTTCATATTTGTGCATGCATTAATATCGGCAAGGGCAACTACCTTCTTTTTTCTACTATTGTGTTACTAATCTTTTTTTCATTTTGTGTATTCTGTAAAGGAGTTTTTTTTCATAGTAAACACCCGAAAGCACACAGAAGTTGAAGGGATTGAAGTTTGGCAGCAATTTCTCATACCAGTTTGTGGATTCAAGAGGGATTAGTCATTCATTAATCCTTTCTCATTGTTAGTTTCTTTTTTTGGTATCATTATAAGTTTCAAGTAGTTTGTTAGCATTCTTACAATTTGTATCTGTTGCTTTTTCACTTTAAGGTTTTCTTGTTAGATTACGACACTTGAAATTTGAGTACATGGAATAATTAGTTTATTAAGAGCTTAGATTTGTATAGCTTATTTCATTCTATATCTCTGAGCATGGGTATCAAACATTCTCCCAGTTCTCTTTTTTTGCATTGTGAATTTCAATGCTAGCTTGTTAGCCTCATTGTGTATAAATCATTGCTTCTGAGCTTGCGATTTTTTTTTTTGACCAGAATCATCTATTCTTTCTGAGCATTTCTAGTGAAAATCTATTAGTTGTTTTGTGTCCTTTTTTTAATTAGTAATTAAAAACCCTTTTTTGCAAATTAGTCATATAATCTTTTTATATATAATCTATTTTATTTAAAAATGTAATTTGTTAAGAGGGGTATTTTATTCCTCTTAATTTATATAAGGTGTTTTATCATATTTGTACCTTTTCTAAAGGGAATTCTTCTCCATTTTGCTTCTGATTCATCCTTTATAATTTATATTATTCTTCTTTTATTTTAATTCAAGCATTAAGGGTTGTAGGTTTTTGTAGTTAGATTCTATTTCGGATCACTTATCTAGCTTATATTAATCTGGATATTTTTTTTGCTAACACCTTTTTTGCAGGTCTGGAATTTTTTTTATCTCTTTTAGTATTTTAGTTTACTAACGTTTCTTTGCAGGATCATTTTTTTTTAACTTTAACATGCATGCAAGAGATTCTTATTGGTATCTGTTAATCTCTAATAGCTTACCTGAGATCTCTTTTCTCTTTAGTGATCTTAGTTTCTATTTTTTTTCTCTCTCTGGTTGTTTTCTATTTTTTTCTCTCTTGCATGACTCCTTGGCAAAAGCTTCTATAGCTTTCTATTGTTGCATGCAAGTACATTTAGTCTTTCTGCTATTACATCAAACATGAGCTTACTGTTCCTTAATTTCTACTTGTACAGAAGCCCATCAGGCTTCGGCCATCCTGAAAAATACCTATGACAATGCAGATGAAACTCAAAAAATCCAACTTCAAGACCTTAGGTATACTGATTTCAACTCTATTGATGACTTCTTGCTTAAGTTTGATTCCATTAAAGTTTTACTCACTGGTTTACAAGTTCCTCTTTCTGATTTAAGAATAATTCATATTATTATTCGTAAATGTTTGCCTAGACAGTTCCAATAGTTTATTACAAACATTTACTCTCAATTAGATATTCCTTCGTTAGCATCTCAATTAACTTATGTCATTTTTCAAAATATGTTGCGTCAAGAGGAAGCTAAATTAATTCAGTTTGGCATACTTAAATCTCATGAGCATGCATATGTCTCTCAAAGTCACAATAACAATAGATCTTCTAACACTAATCAAAATTATCAAAGATCTAACAATACTAATAATTCTAATAATAAATCAGGTCAACAATTTAATGATCATTACAATTCTAGTCCTTCCAATAACTATCATAGTAATAATCAGTCAAATAGGCCTCATTGCACCTATTGCAGAAAAGATGGTCATTTAATTCATAGCTATTTTAAGAAACAAAAAGATGATCAACGTAATTCTCAAAATTACTCAAATGGAAAACCTAATGGAAATCAATGTCATTCTGCTTTTACTGTTAGTTTTAATACTTCTAAACCACTTGAATGGATTATTGATAGTGGTGCATCTCAACATGTTACATCTCATACAAAAGTTTTTGATTCTTTGCAACCTGATTCTATGAATATCCCTGTTTCCTTAGCTGATAATTATTGTTGTCAAGTTGAAGGAACTAGCAATGTTTCTATTCCTAATGGTAAATTACATGATGTGCTTTATGTTCCTGATTTGAAAGCTAACCTTATTTCTATTCCACAATTATGTCAAGATTATAAGGTTGAGTTTCATAAAACTATGTGCCATATCATTGATTCCAATACTAATCAGATAGTTGCCAATGCTAAATTAGATGATGATAATCTCTTTAAATTTTATCAATTTGCCTCTCCTAGATACTCTTTACTTACTACTATGGATTTTCACATATGGCATGAAAGGCTAGGACATTTAAATTTTGATTATATTTCATTAATGCAAAAAGAAAATATGGTAGATGGACTACCTAAGCTTGCTACTTCTAAGTTTGATTGCAATGGATGTATGAGTGGTAAAATGCATAGAGAATCTTTTCCCCATAAATCATCTTGGAGAGCTAATAATAAGTTAGTTCTGATTCATAGTGATCTTTTAGGTCCTATGAAAAATAATTCTATTTCAGGTTCTAAATATGCTTTAACTTTTGTTGATGATTATTCTTGTAAAACTTGGATTTATTTCCTACATAGTAAAGATCAAGTCCTTGATGTTTTTGGTGAATTTCATGTTTTTGTAGAAATACAAAGTGGTTGTAAAATTAAGATTCTTAGGACTGATAATGGTATTGAATATGTTAATCATGATTTCCATTCTTATTTAAGATCTTATGGTATCAAACATGAGCTTACCATTCCTTTCTGTCATTGCATGCAAGTGTTTTCTAGTATTGCATTGTTGTGTTGTGATGAATTTTTGAGAAGATCATTCTTTGGTGCTTGAAGATTAACTTGTCTCATGTGTGTGCACATCTGTGGTGGCTTCGTGATTTGATGAGTTTTTGCTTATTCTACGTCTGCATTTATTTGATTCTGTTAATGATTGAATCCATTTAGCTGAAGATTGTGACATGATCTGATCTTTGTTTTTTGGGTTTCTTCATATTCTTGGTTATTTAATTCGCATGGTGTTGTGATGCTAGCATATGTCCATTAGGTTTCTTTTCAGCAATTTCATTCAATCTCTTATTACCTTGCTACTTCCAACCCTACTTGCAAAATTACTTCAATAGATTAATTAGATTAATGTTGCTTTTGTTTCTAAATCTTAAAATCGAATAAAAAAGAGAGATATTGTGGAATCCTAAAATTTGTTTTGTAGTTTTCCTTGAGAGAAGAACCAGCAAAGGCCTCCTTGTTAAAAAATTCATATTTGTCTTTCGTTGAGCTATCCAAGTGGTTGAGATCCAACCAGAAGGAACCTTGAGATTGATTCCATCAGTCTTCCAAGAGGGGAATTTGCTCTTGCAAATTCCTAGCTATTGTCTTCGTGTAAAAATGACACTCAATAGAAGTGGTGCTAAAAGGAGGGTCCTCAAAAGGGACACCCTGGAATATTGGATTATTCTCTCCCGAGAGATTTCAGTGAGTCCTCATATCTTCACCCAACAAAGGGGAGTTCCTTGAACTTACACATTTCCATAGACCACGCAACAACATAACAAAGCATGGAGAGGATACTTCAGATCATCCTAATCTTCCTCCAGCTCCAACCATTGCTACCCCGCCTACTTCTCCTCCACCACCAGATCCAATGGCATTTTTTGCTAATGCTCAAAGCTCTCCATTGAACATACAAGGATAGCTCCATCAGCTACCCAAGAATCCTAAGAAATTTTGCCCGTGTTTCATCTATGGAGAATCCATGACAGCAGAAGAACACATTTGCCCATTTAAAGAGTTGTGCAATCGTAAAGAGATTTCTCATCAAGATTTCATGTGCCATCTTTTCCCCTACACACTAGGGGAATTTTCATATAATTGGTATCTCAACTTGTCCTGAGGATCCATCTCCACATGGACAAAATTTGAGTCAAAATTCCTTAATCAATTCAAGTTGTATGTGGATCCAGCAACACTTCATCACCAGTTCATATCAGTGAGAAAGGACCTCAATGAATCAATTTCTATGTTCAATCATCATTTCCATAAGATGTACCAGAAGCTTGGGGCTCCCTATACCATACCAGTTGGGGCTGCTATACAAGTATACTTACATGCCTTGGATCCATTAACATCTATATTTTTTAAAAGGCTATCCTCGGGGGACATAGACACTTTGGAAAAACTATGTAATGAAGCCATCATGTTTTCCCAACCAATGAACCCATAGGCGGGTGGAAATTATGGTATTCCACCAACACTGGGGAATGCTGCTATAATTGGTTTGTTCACAATGAATAATCAAGTTCCAGTGTAACACGCCCCAAGGTTCAACCCAGTGCCAGATCCATTGGCTGCTGCCCCACCACTTTCCATCACATACCTAAGGTATGATACACATAAGGCTACCTTGTGTGAACAAAAGGTTTTTGTCCCAAATGAGATGGACCACGCTCTAGTAAACAAATTGGATGCCATGAAGAAGACATTTTCCTAGTTAACCAAAGAGATTACCTAGATGAAGCTCAACCCATCTCAAACCCTATGGAACTACCAACATTAGACGGCTGCCCCAAACACCTACTCCCAAAATCAGAATCATAATTACGACAATTACAACAATAATAACAACAACAACAATGGCAGAGGTTATGGGAACACTTCTCAAGACAAGTGATTTGGACAACAATAAAAAAATAGAACATAGAATACACATCCAAATAATGGTACCATACCTTCAGACAATGCCAATGCCTTCAATTAATCTAAGATCAACTTTACCCAAGGTCCCAGCCTGCATCAACTAGATTATGAATATAGAGGTGAATTTGACAACCAACAAGCCCAAGATCCTAAAAGTTCCCAGACCCATTTCAGTGCCATGGTATTTTCTTCATATGATCCAAGTATGAGTGGAACTCCTATTGACAACACTACAGAAGAAAATTTTATCTTCCCTTTCAATCAAGAAAGTCAGTTAGAATACTCCTAGGTCCACACTTTTTAGAACAATAACAGAAACACCTATAATTTGAAGAGCAGAAGAGAACCTCTGGCTAATGGCATTCCCCCAGGGATGTAGCCCACTCCATTGGATCCAAGGCCAAAAATAATCCTACACCCCCAAGAGGTCCTAGTGCCACTATTCCTCTGACAATGCAACATCAACCTATGGTGTTAAAAGGACCAATTTGGGCCAATGAAAAGTACAGTGCAGTGGAGGAAAAGAAGAAAGTTAGAACCAATATGTCAATGTACGACATGCTGCAAAGTTGTCCCACTCAAAGGGAAGCTCTCCTCAAGTCACTAGATCATTCCAAATCAGCCTTGTCTAGCAATAACATCAGAGGTATATCCAATGTAAATTCGGTAGAGGTGATGCCAACTATGTTCAAAGATATGGTATAAGTACCTCCATTCCTACTTAGCATCAAGATCTTTGGAAAGAACCTACATAATTTCTTAATTGACTAAGGGGCTTCATGTAATGTGATGCCATTTTCCATATGTCAGAAGTTAGGCATGAACACTCAGCCAACTAACCAGGTGGTAATCTAGCTTGACAAAATGGAAGTCAAAGTCATTGGAGTCCTAAAGGATACACGTATACAACTGATAGCTGATCCTAGAATCCAACATTGCATTGATGTCCATGTAGTGGACATCCTGGAGACATATGGCATGCTACTCAGTAGAGAATGGAACTGATCTTTGAGAGGGTGGTTCTCCACTGACTTTACTCAACTTTGGCTGCCATGGAAAGGCCCCAATAACCAAATCAAAATTGATGCAGAGCCTAAGATAAAACAAATGATAATAGAGTATAATGCACCAAATTAAGTATTGTTCTCACAAGCTGATCTGGGAGTGTATCACTTTGACAAAGCATTCACATTCCATCTCAAAGAAGAAGAGAGCCCGAACAATAGCCCCATGCAAGGGTTAGTAAGTACCCAAATCCCCGAGGAGATTCTCACAAAATTCATAGGTGGTATGATGAAAAATATGAGACATCTTGGCCAAGATGCTGACCCAAACATATTAATGCTACCAGGGTATTTTCATCTCCACTAGACAAACCACTCAGAGTTTACATGCCAGGACTACCAAGAGGTAGTGGTCCAAGTAATAAGTCAAATGTCTAGTGTGTCCAAACTTATAAAGAACACAATGACACATTTGAGTGAAGATGGATCTCCCCTAAGCAAAGAACCTCAAGGTCTCATGACTAAATGCTTTATACAAGAAAAGTGGAGCTCTTCTGATGACGACTATCTGCCCCCATGTCACAAAGTTTGGCATGACGCCAAGCCAAAACAAAAAATGAAATGGGTTCCCCTTTCCAAGTGAGAATACTTAGATGAAGAGAAATTGTATGCCCTAAGTACAAAAGGTCCATCACCACCTAAAGTTTCCAATGAATTACAAGGTAATGCACATCTTTTGGAGGTGACTTCGGAAGCCCAAGTTTAATAATCTTCCAACAAGAATCACCCTGTCTGGAAACTTAGGTTTGATGGTTCCACGTGTAAAAAAGGAGTAGGGTTTGGGATTGAATTAGTCAAACCTCATGGGGGTTCATATTATGCTACCTACTGACTGCAATTCTATTGCACCGACAATGTTGCCAAGTATGAGGCTCTGGTTCGGGGTCTTCTTCTGGCACATGAAAATAAAGTGAAAGCATTAGTTGTAGAGGGTGACTCACAATTGATAGTCTAGTAGATCAAGAGCCAGTATTCCTACACCAAAAAGGGATTGGTCTCCTACCGCAACCACATCTAAGATCTAATTGAATATTTTGAAGCTTTTAACATTCAGAGTGTCCCAAGAAGAAAGAATACTATTGCCAATGCTTTGGTAGTATCTGTGAGCTCTTTACAACTCCTAGAGAAGTCCAAATTGAAGAAATTATCCATGGAACTAGTGGTTATACCAGTTGTCCTTGACAATATAAAAAACTTCTAGGTCTTCCAAGATGATCAACAGATACTGGAATTTATCATGAACACTGACATCTTTGACAAACAAAGCATTGATGAAGAAGAAGATGAAGAAGAAGAGTTAGATGACTTGGGGATGTTAAATTTGAAGACCAACTCCATCCTGAAAGGAATGGTATCCCTAGAAAGGATTTTTGATAAAGATGAACATGCCTAGGAAAGAGGAAAAACACTAGTAGTAGGTGGTGATGATTGCGAGCTTTACAACTTGGGAACACAGCTTGAACCCAGGGAAGTTCATATTGGTAAAGTGGGTACACCTAAAGAAAAGAAGCAGATGATCAAGCTACTCACTGAGTAAAAAGATGTCATATCATGGAGCTATGAAGATTTGAAGACCTACGATCCTACCGCTATCATCCACAACATCCCCTTGAATGCAAATGCTAAACCCTTTCACCAAAGACAAAGGCCTGTGAATCCTGTGATCAAACCAGTGATCTAGAAGGAGGTGCAAAATTTGCTCGATGCCAAGATCATTTTCCCTATCTGATATTCAACTTGGGTAGCCAACCTCATCCCAGTAAGAAAGAAAAGTGGGGAGGTTCAGCTCTATGTGGATTTAGAAACTTGAATAGGTCCTTTCAAAAGGACAATTACCTGTTACCATCCCTTGATGAAGTATTGCAGGTGGTTAGCGGTTCCCAAATGATGTCTTTCCTAGATGGCTACTTTGGGTATAACCAAGTCATGGTAAAAGAAGAAGACCACTTGAAAACAACCTTCACAATGAAATGGGGGACATTTTCTTATCGTCATATGTCATTTGGTTTGATCAACGCAGGAGCCACTTTCCAATGAGCTATGGACAAAGCATTTAAAGGCTTGGTCAACAAATGCATTGTCATCTATATGGATGACCTCACATTTTTCTCTAGGAACTGTATTGACCATATTGAAGATCTAAGAAAGGTCCTCAAAAGATGTCGACGTTATAGAATCTCACTAAATCCTATGAAGTGTGTCTTTGCGGTGACTCAAGGAAAGCTCCTTGGGCACATCATATCTGAGATGGGTATCTCGATTGACCCAAAGAGGGTTGAGGCTATTCTCAAATTGGTTCCTCCAAATAGCAGGAAGGAGTTGTAATCTTTCTTCAGGAAAATCAACTTTGTTAGGAAATTCATCAGTGGGTTTGCATAGATAGTACATCCGTTAAATGATATGTTGAAGGAAGATGCCAAGATTGAATGGAGCACTCAGGCTAAAGAGGCCTTTGAAGAAATCAAGACATCCATCACCACTGCTCTAGTTTTGGTCAGCCCCGATTATCTTCTACCATTCAAGGTTTATTCCTTCACTTCAAAGCATTCATGTGCAGGGATCCTCACATAGAAGAAAGAAGGAGAAGATGAGCAGCTGATAGCTTTCATGAGCTATCCTTTGGAAAATGCAAAACTCAAATATCCAAATCTGGATAAGAAATATTTTTCCTTGGTTAAGGTTGTTAAGAAGTTCAGACACTATATTCTTTGGAGGAAAGTCATTGCTATTGTTCCTGATCCAACATTCAAGTCTCTGCTGATGCAAAATGAACTAGGAGAAAGAAGGGGGAAGTGGATGGAAATATTGCAGGAATTTGACATTGAGATCCAACTGATGAAATTAGTGAGAGGTCGAGGTCTTACTAGGATGATGGTAGAAATAGAACAAGGTTTGGTGTGCCAAGTTTATACCAACAAAGGAATAGTCACTAACGTATGGTATCAAGATATAGTCTACTATTTGTTGCAAAATTATTTCCCAGATGGATTGAATGGTTCCCAAAGGAGAGAAATGAAGGATAAGAGTAGTTCATACACATTGAAAAATGGGAAGCTATACAAACACAACTATGATGGACTGTACCTACAATGTTTAGATCGAACAAAAGTTGAGCAGGCTCTCACAAAATTTCATGATAAGTATGGTACTGGGCATGGGTAAGCAGAAGCTATAGCCCATCAGATACTGAGATTCAGCTATTACTAGCCAACTTTATTCAAAGACACTCATGAGAATGTGCACTCTTTTCATGTTTTCCAAACTAGTGCCATCTGAGAGAAACATCCAGTGATGCCCCTACAGCCAGTGTACGAAGTATGCCCATTCACCCAATGGGGGCTAGATTTTGTGGGAATGATCAATCCTCCATCCTTTGTAGGCCATCGATACATCTTGACTACAACCAATTACTGCACACACTGGACAGAGGTAGAGGTTATGAAGAATTGTACCACTGATGTGATCACCAAATTCCTAGAAGAGTTCATCATCATGAGGCTTGGCATGCCATTTTTCTTGGTATGTGATAATGCCCCCTACTTTTCATGTGCAAGTCTCATTCAGTGGGCCTTCAAAAATAGGTAATTCTAATATTCTCATCCAATTACTACCTGTATACTAATAAAAGTATCTTCATAGAATTAGGGTTAATCATCAATAATAAGTGAAATAATAACTAAATACAACCATAATTGAGCAACTATTTAACAAAATCAATGACTAATTGAGCATCCTATGGCTCTCTAACTAAGATGTTAGTGAATGAGCTCTCAGCAAGCTATCACTAATGATAGTCCTAGTATGAGAATGATAGAGATAAAACAATATGCTAAAGCTAACAATTATCAAGATGAATGCTAAAATTGCTCTTAAATGCCTTTCTAAACTCAAATTGCAAGAGTTTTGATGCAATTCTCAGATAGGTGGTTGATAATAATGAAGGATTTTGGCCTTCCTTTTATAGATTTTCCAATGGTAGGGGGTGTAGTTGTGTTTAATCATGGTTGATTTGGGGTTAAGTCTTTGGTTCCACCCTTTGAAGACAAAGCAAAGTTTATGTCCTTAAATCTTGGGACAAGTAGACAAGATGGATGGTTAAGATTCCTTTTCACTTTGAGTGAATGAGATTCAATTTGGCTTGATCCATGTGAATGCCTTTCCTCAAATCTCATTGGTTGATTGATTTTCTCTCCTTTTGGTTTGTTGAGAGTAATTGATTTTTATTAATTGATTTAATTGATTTATTTTAGCCATGTACCCCTTGAATGGGTTGAATTTAATTTAATCCAAGACTATACAATTAATTGAATTAATTGTGTTTTGATTGATCTCAAATTAGGACTTGATTTTCATTTTGATTGGCTAATTGTGCATTGTGATTCAATTGATTCAATTATGTCCTTGATTTTCTCTGATTTCACTTGATTCGCTTTGAATTATCGTTAAATTGTCTTTTTCCATTTTTAGGTGATTACAAATGCCCCTTTTTGAATTGACGTGCGAAGCATGTCAATTCAAAGAATACTCTGATCTAGCTTGATGATAGGTCCTGATTCATTGATGGTCAATCTCTGATGTGGTTTGGTGTCTTTCGATGGTTGATCTTGATTTCTGATATGAGATTGACATAGATATGATTGATATGAAACTCTCAATTGATATGGTCTTGATGATGGTCCTCGATATGATGTTTGATTTAATGATTGATCCTGATATGATAGTTGATTTGATGATTTATTTTGATGCAATGCCCCATTCATTTGATTACAAAAAATTTCCTGATAAAAGCTTTCACTTTGATTTGATGATCAGTCTCCTAATTTGATGATCTAATGATGATATGATTGCATGCCCCCTCAGGAAATGAATCGAAATGATTTTGGCTGATTTGGTTGAGATTGGGAAATTTTGATTTGTTTCCTGATATAGAAATTTGAAAATGCCCCGATCATGAGATAATTTGATGAGAAAAGATTTGATTGATAAGATGTTGTTGATGCTCCAGATAAGTTGATGATGACTTGGTATCGTTTGATGTTATGCATAATCACTTGGTTGATGTTGATGTCAATCTGATAGGATAAGTTGATGGGTTGATATTTCGCTCTCAAGATCTAGAGAGACAAAATAATGGTTTTCATTCCTCACAATATAGAGTTAGGAGATTTGATGCACTCACGATGAGAAAATTGATGATAGGTTAACTTGATTGATGTTAGATGATCAGTTGGATGATTTGACTAATTGATATTTGATACATGGTTTGATGATATAGAGTTGATTGGATATTCTCATGATGGAAAATAGGGGTTGATAGAAGAGAAGATGATGAACAGGACTAGGTTGCCCCTAGTTGATTAGCATGATTGATTTTTGATGATTTCCTTGATGAAGCATGGATCATTTGATGGATCAAACATTTGAATATGTACTTGTATCTTGATGACATTGATGTACCTTTGATGATAAGATTAAGCAATATTTTTGATGATGGATATTTCAAACATTCTTGATGTTGATCAGGACTTTGATGATATTGATTGGCATTTGGCGATGTAGCATTGATGATATAATTGATCATTTGATGTATCTTGATTTGGTCTTTTGATGATGATAACTCCACCCCCTTTAACTTTCTCTTTCCCTCTTGCAATTTAGTTTTTGAGCTAAGAAAGGCAAATACATTAAATGCATTTAATCTAAGATGTATGCAGCTAACTGTCATTATTCAAAATTGAGAGCTTATAATCATCATTGAGCATTTTTGGAATCATGAAATTGGTACAACCCTCACTCGTTCAACCATGATGATATGAATACCTCTTTCCTCAGATTTTAACCATTTCAAATAAATAAACAAAGAATTTATCCCTTTCACATACAAATGTCCTCGATGATTCTTTGATGATCATATCATTAGACGGATTCGCATACTGCTATGAATCAACCTGACAAGCACTCAAGTAGCAATCAAGAAAATATCATGTCTTCATCATTGTTCATCTAGTCAAAGACTTCATCGATTTTCTAAAAAGACATGATTCCAAAAAATTTAGTAACACTTTGAACATTTTTGCTTTTGTTTGTAGATCCATATTTCAAAAATTTCATCCACTTTGATCCTTAGTTATGTTTAAGATTTTTTAGATTTTGATCTAATTTGTCAAATGTTTTTGTTTAGATCAAGTATTTGGATGTTTGAAATGTAATATTCATCAATAAGTTCAAGTGTAGCCATTTTCCAATCTTGATGCAATCATCTGAGCCAATTGATGTTTGCTTTGCTAAGCTTGTTGAATTTGGATTGATGCCCCCATTTTGATTTGGAAAAGATAGTGCTTTGTTGGGCAATGCAACTTTTGAGTGTTTACTTAAGATTTGCAATTTTTTAAATTTTTTTAGCTTTTTAAAAGATTTTTTATGTTTTTTTGGATTTTTTTTTTTAAATTTGATTTGATTTGATTTTTTTTATTTTATTTTATTTTTTTAAAGATATTGGATTTTTTAGAGATTACTAGTTCTCAAGAAAGATCACATTGAATTTGTCCCCAATGTCTAGCAAGGTATAGGACATGAAAGATGGATTTGCAAACTGATGATTCACCAATGAATTGGCCATGATGAATGAAGCAAGTGTGTTACCCGTAGGACCATCTCCTCAAGACTATCCAAGCTAGGGAAAATTAATATCTCAATATAGGCCAATGATGTGGTGTAGGATAGCATATGGACTAATGACCTGGTGTCATAAAAATGGTCCAAAGGAGTGGACATATCAAGAGACTTTTTCTAACATTTTTTTTCATTTCTTTTATTTTTCAATTGGATCAAGATCAAGGGATCAATGTGGATAGGATCACACAATCATGATAAAGGGGTGGTGAAGGCTATGAGTGAATGGTTTGGGATTATGGGAAGGCTTCTTAGAAATAATGAAGGTGGCTTTAGGATAAGAAAGATCATGATAAGGTAGCGTGAACACAACAAGTTAATATGCTGATGGATAGAATAACTCATGTCAAGATACTTAATGCTCATGGATATGTTCAACCTTGTCAAGATCAAAGGTGAAAGATGGAGTACGGATGCAAGTGAGATCAATGGTAGAAAGATGGAGGATATGATGGATGAAACTTGCCCCCAAGTGTAGAGTGCGAGAGAGTAATTACACATGATGCCTGTTTGCCAGGTTTTCATCATGGTACTTGTCCAAGATGCCACAAGTAGTGGTTTTCACCATAGGATGGATTTCTTTTCTTTCTTTCTTTTTCTTTTTTTTCTCTTTTTGGATGGACTCAAGCCTCATGCTCTTTGGATACTCCTTGAAAAGGTATGATATGACAAGCCAAGGCTGCTGAAAGGTATGCTCAAAGTTGTTGATAGGGTGATGAAAATGTGATATGATGGATAAGGTAGAGGGTGGCTAAAGATTTATGAAATGGATTGGATAAGTGAAATGGAAGGATAATGAATGAGAGGATAATAAGTCTTTGCATGTGTGGGCATGAAAAATGCAATGGAAGGATAATGAATAGGAGGATACGAAGTATTATCAAGATCAACATTGATACACACCTTGAAGGGTAGTGGAAGAATGGAGGGAAAATGGGTGAGATAGCTTGGGATTTTGATGTAAGAGAGGATATGGATCTTTGGACACAAGGACTCAAAATGGATGGATAAGATGGAATATGTTTGGGAGAATGTGAAGTGGAAGCCTTTGGAAGCTTGAATGTCAACTTTGATTTCTCTTTCATGTGTAAGTCCTTCAAAAGTGACTTGGAAATCCACACTTTCTTTGATTTTTCTTTCCTTTTGGATGGTTTAGAATGCATTTCTTCAATGAGGGATTTAGGAACCCACATTTTCTTTGATTTTTCTTTTTTCTTGATGGACCTTTGTGGTCTCTTGAAAATTTCTTTTTTTCTGTCATTCACATGTCAATTAGATGGGACATGGGACTCTTCATACATAAGTGGATTCTTGGATTTCTGATTTTTATGTTGCACATTCAAATTTCTTCCAAAGGACTTGGGATTGGTGGATGAATAAGGTTGGTATGAATGGTTCATATGGATGGTCTGATATAAAGGATTGATATGGATGGGTGTTTGGTTTCTCAAGTATGTATGTCTTTATTGATCTTGATAGGATATAGGGTAAGTGGATGGTGGGATAGGGATGATAGGAAAGGTTGATGGAGGAATGTAAGGGCCCAATATGGATTTGGAGGATGTATAAGGTTTCAAATTAGGGATATAGGGACCAAGGATAGATTTTGAAGATGTAGAAGGATGATGCTTATGTGAAAATGGAGATAAATGGGATGTGGGAAGGATATCAACATCTTTATTTTGAGTTGTATGGCCAAGGCTTTCATCTTTCGGATTTATCTTTGTACCAATAGGCTTATATGTAGCTTTGATAGGAGTGACTTTAATAGGAGCAGTTGAAGCTTGAGGTAGATATGTAGGCTTATGAAAAGTGGATGTTGGGGTACTTTGATCTTGACAAGGATCTTTTGATAGCTTAGGAAGAATACTTTCCTTTTGGTTTTCAATAAGTTCATTAGAGATGGAAGGAATACTTTGATCTTGCTTAGGAGATGGATATGATATAGGAGGTGAAGGAGTATGGGGTGTTTGAGGTGGAAGGGTATGTTCTTGAAAGAAATGGAAGGGTATGAAAGGTTCATCATGGGATTCTTGGGATATGGGACTTTGGTCAACTATAGGATAAGAAGGGATAATATCTTGATCTTCATCCTTAATAAGACTTGTTTCTTTGCACTCTTGATTAGTCTCTTGACATGGAGCCACTTTTAAGGACAATGTAGGAGTTTGAATTTTGACATGGGACTCTTGAAGGGATGATGGATGTTCATTTGAAATAGGAATGAAAGGCATTGTAGCACATGAAGTCTTGAGGTCTATAACCTTTGAATCATGGAAGAAGTTTGTAGCAAGATGTAGGTTAGCTTGGATCTCTTTTAGAGGTAGCGCTTGAGGGTATACGTAGTCATTATGAAAACTATTTGGATCTTTTTTTGATGGAGGAATATGGGATAGCTTTGCTTCTATATGAAATGGAGGAATGGTGGAATAGGTGAAAAGTATAAGAGGACACCTACTACTAGACATGTGTTCATAAGTTTGATCTTTCTTGAGAGTAGTATCTTCCTTAGATGATTCATTAGAATTTTCAATTTCAATTATGTCATCATCAATAAGATTTTGGATTTTATGTTTCAACTCCATGAAACTTGAAGTTTCATGCTCATTATGTCTATGATATGCACAATAGTTACTCAAAAAGACAAAACCACATGAAGTGATTTGAGGCAACGTGATGAGATCATTTTCAAGGATTTTTTCCAAAGCCGATTCATATGAAATTCCAAAAGGAGTAAATGATCTATCCCAAGGATATTTGGATGTATTTGTGTTTCTCCAAGAGTTTCCAAATGATGAATATTGTTGAGATGGGACTAATTCCTCTTGATTTTCTTGATCAAAGATGAGATTCTCTTGACATTTTGAAATAGGTTCTTCATCAAATATTGGTTTATCATTAGGATATTCTTGATCAAATATAGGGTTTTCATGATATTTTTCTTGATCATAGAGGTAAGGAAACAATGTTCTTAATGAGGATTTGTTGGATAATGTTTCCATTTCTTGAATAGAATATTCTCTTGAATCTTTATTGGTAATTGATTTTTGGATCTTAATGAATGTTTTCTTTTTGTAATCAAAGATCTTCAAGCACAATACAATGATTTTATCAATTATCACAAGAAATTCTTCCAAGCAATCTACCTAAAGGAAAATTTGGCTTTTAAATGGCTCTAATGAGGTAGGATTGCTAATTGATCAAGGATTTAGTATGGATTCCGTTCAAAATGGACTTTAAACTTTCATCCCCCAAGTATGTTAAGGGGCTTCCCACATGCACCGAGGTACAATTTTGCACAATCCATGAGGACTACTAGAGGAAGGTTGAAAATTTTAAAATCCATTTGTCACACACCCCATTAAGGATGCATGCATTTCATTTTAGAGTGGGTTGGATTCTCGTGGCAAAAAGTGAGTGTATCCCACTTTGGGCTATCCCTCTCACTGGCCTTGTTAAGGAAAAATTAGAGGCGAGCCCAACTAAAGTTCTAGGATGGTATTCTCTATAGGACATTTTTTTTTGTTTCCTTTTTGCATGCAAAAAAGAAAAAAAAATTAGCACTTTTTAACAAACAGAGTTAACAAGGTTCAATTTCCTCACCCACTAACTAATGAGAATCGAGTATTGCTACTCTTTTCTACAAAAAAGGGGTTTTGATTAAGTGTTTGGTTTATTCCCCTAAGCTATCCAAATTACTAGATTTTGAAAGGACAATGCCATAATTTAAGCACGCAAATCACCAAGTTTTAAGGCTTACCTCTCCTTGTAGCTAACAAAAGTTAGGGGCATTTTTGAGTTTTCTCCATGATTTTAAGCTTACCTTGGCTATAGTTCCTTTCCAATGTGCTTTTCCACCAGCAAGTTAGTCAACAAAAATAGCCACAATGAAGGAAACCAAAGATAAATTTGAAGAAACAAAGACAAACTGAATTTTAAGCCTTACTTGTCAAAGCTTTGCCTTCTTCATTAAATTTTCTTTCTGGCTTCTGAACTTTTTGATGCCTTCTCATTTACAATCAAAATGTACAAATAGAGAGTTAGATGAATGAATTTATCAATTTGAAAGCAACATAAGACAAAAAATTGAAATCGACATTGTCTAGCAAATACGCGATATCAAATTGTTTGCAGGCATAACTTTACTGTTAGTAAGTGACACTTAAAAGTTACATAGGAAAAATAGAAAGTTACACAAGTGGAATCAATTTACTGTTAAGCACAAATAATATTTAAAAGTGCATAAACTGATCAAGTCAAAGTGACACTTTAACAACAATAAGCATAAGATAAATGATACTAGGCATGACTTTTTTTGTAAAGTGCTTCGCAAAGCTCAGTCACAGGTGACAATAGGTTATTGATAGGCGACACTTCTCAACCCATAGCCATGACTCTTTGACGCAAAGGCAGTATAGCTTTATCGAATAGGCATGATTATTTCAATTACAAGCGATAAGAAAGAATGTCAGAAAGAACAGAAGGTATCGACCAGGTGCAAATGTTCAGCAAATAAGTGTCAACACAGAGATTGTAAGCATCATCCAAATGACTATAGGTGTGACTGAATTGACTGTATGTGTGACTTCACCTATTTCCTACAAAATATTCATGGAAAATTGCAAATAAAAGCATGCAAACTATGATCCAAATGATAAAAATGATAAAATGAGGCTTAGATCCCCACGGTGGGTGCCATTTTGTATACTAATAAAAGTATCTTCATAGAATTAGGGTTAATCATCAACAATAAGTGAAATAATAACTAAATACAACCACAATTGAGCAACTATTTAACAAAATCAATGACTAATTGAGCATCTTATGGCTCTCTAACTAAGATGTTAATGAATGAGCTCTCAGCAAGCTCTCACTAATGACAGTCCTAGTATGAGAATGATAGAGATAAAACAATATGCTAAAGCTAACAATTATCAAAATGAATGCTAAAATTGCTCTTAAATGCCTTTCTAAACTCAAATTGCAAGAGGTTTGATGCAATTCTCAGATAGGTGGTTGATAATAATGAAGGATTTTGGCCTTCCTTTTATAGATTTTCCAATGGTAGGGGGTGTAGTTGTGTTTAATCATGGTTGAGTTGGGGTTAAGTCTTTGGTTCCACCCTTTGAAGACAAAGCAAAGTTTGTGTCCTCAAAGATTGGGACAAGTAGACAAGATGGATGGTTAAGATTCCTTTTCACTTTGAGTGAATGAGATTCAATTTGGCTTGATCCATGTGAATGTCTTTCCTCAAATCTCATTGGTTGATTGATTTTCTCTCCTTTTGGTTTATTGAGAGTAATTGATTTTTATTAATTGATTTAATTGATTTATTTTAGCCATTTACCCCTTGAATGGGTTGAATTTAATTTAATCTAAGACTATACAATTAATTGAATTAATTGTATTTTGATTTAATTGCACTTGATTAAAATTCTCTCAATTTTGATTGATCTCGAATTAGGACTTGATTTTCATTTTGATTGGCTAATTGTGCATTGTGATTCAATTGATTCAATTATATCCTTGATTTTCTTTGATTTCACTTTATTTTCTTTGAATTATCATTAAATTGTCTTTGTCCATTTTTAGGTGATTACACTACCCGCAAGGGAACAGAGTTGTTGAGTCAACCAATAAGAGCTTAACAATGGTCATCAAGCACCTCTTGGATGACAATCCTAGAGACTAGCACACTCAATTGAAATATGCTCTATGGATGGATCGAGTGAGAATTAAGAACACTTTGGGGACTTCTCCCTACCAGCTGGTCTATGGTCTACAACCCATCTTTCTGATGAACCTAAAAATCCCTATTCTAAGATTCATGGATCAATACATCGAGGGTGAGGACCAGGTGCAGATTCATTTGACAAACTTACTGGACCTTGAAGGAAAAAGAACTATGGCTCTCTAGAACATGTGGCCAAACACCAAGTTGTTGTCAAGTGATGGTTTGACAAAAGAGAAACCATAAAAGCCTTCCAAATTTCTGATTTGGTCCTAATGTGGGACAAAGAAAAAGAAAAACTAGGAAGCCACACCAAGTTTCAATGTTTGTGGATAGGCCCATTCTAGATCACAAAGATCCTGGGAGAGAATACTTTTCGGATTAGTTCTCTTGATGGAGAATTGGTCCCATTTCTAGTCAATGGCTAGTTTCTAAAGCACTATTTTAGGTCTTGACTAGCCCCTTGTATATTACTGTATATTCTTGTACTTTAGCATCTTTTCTTTATTTTCTTTCGGTCTTTTCATCCGCATCTTTTCTTTGGGTCTTTATTTTCTGGGGTAGAAGTTTCTCAAGTTTAGTGCTCCGCATCAAGTAGTCCCAGCAAGAGATAAGGATTTTCCATTGTTAGATTTCTTTGATGTAGTTTTGTCTTGTACCAAGCCAGATACAGTGATCGAAAGCTAGACATTTTCTTTTTGGACTTCTCAAAGGGGTTCATCAAAACCAACCATCCTCAACACTAACACACATTTAGAAAAGGGATCCCGAGTCATGAGCCTCTCATGATAGGATGTTTGTCAGAGTCAAGAAATTCTCATGGTCATGAAGGAAGTCAAGAGTCAGAACCCTATCGTGACTGGAACATAGACTAAAAGAAAAGATCAAGAAAGAAAAAGGGGAATGCATAAAGATGAGATTAACAATGAAACACTCAAAGCCAGGGTAGCACAGTCTAAGCATTGCCCTAATTTCAAAAAAAAAAAAGAAAAAAGAAAAAAGAGCAAAGAAATGATATCAAACAAGCCACAAGGAGTATCAAAGTAGCAGATGTTGAACGAAATCAAAAGTAAATTGTTCAGAACATAGATCCAAAAGAGTCAATTTTAAAACTGATGCAAATCGAGTCTAAGAGCCCTCCAAAGGAGTTTAAAACTTCTATGAAAGCTCATCTTCAATTAGGGAAGGGTGATTTTAACAACCTCTACCGAGGCTATAAATGCTTGCCTGGTAGTAGAGAAAGGTTAAATTGACTCATGACTAACTTTGGATTAGTGGGTAGTGATCTAGCAATGATTGGTTTATGATCAATGGAAGCATATGATGAAGGATTCCTAGGAAATTTGAACACATGTGATCACACACTAGATGTGCATGTTATGATGATTCTTAATCTTGATGATGATGAGAAAACCACTTGGACTAAAGATCTTGTGCTTGGCTCACTGTAAGATAGGATTGTTTCAAGGTAGAATGGCTCTGGGAATCTCAGGTTGTTTTCCCTTTCTTCTTTTGGGGCTATTTGTTGTGGTTCCACAACCATGCTCCCCTTTTATCCTTTTGGCTTTAGGGGCCCCCCTTTTTTCTTTTTTCTTGTTTTCTAGTTGTTGGTCTATTGTCCTTTTTATTTTTGTTTTTAGTTAGCTTTCGACCTTGTCGCACTTTCAGACTTTTAGAGGTCCAAAAGTGCTAGACGTCTGAAGTGGTGAAGGTTGTGACACTTTGATCTGTTCCTGAACACAAGGCAAACTTCAGCCTTTTGGACACTAAAAGATCAGGATGTTCAACTCCCCAGAGTCAGCCTTTTTAGCATTTCAAACTTCGGGGGTCTGGTACCCCCGAAAGGCTAACCGATGGGTGGCTGACATCACCTGCCGGTCTACCTATATAAAGCATAACCCATTTTTAAAACTTATTCAGCTTTTTGCTGATCGTGTTTTTTGGAGCTCTTTGTGTGCCTGTGCTTCTTGTTTACCGCTTCGGTCTCGCTAGTCCTCTTCATTTTCCACTTTCTATCGAGGTGGGTTTCCTCTCCCTCTCTCTTTTTTTGTCACTTTCTTTTTGTTGTTAGCTAGGTTTTACTTGTTTTCTTGTCGGCCTTAGCTAGTTTTTCTTAGGGTTTTGTGTTTTTTAGCCTGTAGTCTAGGGTTTTCCCATCTGGTCATGTCTCGAGGGTTGTGAGGTAGTCTCCTCCAACCCCCTGGAGATTTTGTGGTCAAACTCATTGTTGGACTTTTTTTTTAGTCCAACAAGGCCAAACCCTAGTTTTAGACCTTCACGGTCTGAAACTTTCAGAATTTGATCCTGCAGAACCAAGTGATTTTCACATTTTTTGGCATTTTGGTGTTGGAGCAAACCAAAACATCCTATCCTCTGAAATGCCAAAACTAAAAACCCAAGCCTTTCACCCAAACACCTAAGTGTGAGTTTCATCCTTTTTGTCCTTTTGCATGCCAAAGATCAATCTTCCCCAACTCGCCGAAACACTTCACAATATCAAACACACAAAAACTGCCAAGGCATGTCTTCGGCAATTCAGAGTTTTCAGCCTGCGAAGGTCTCAAACCTCTAATTTGTCGAAAGACCAAAAGGGAGTCTTTCAAAGCATTTCATGAGCCTCTTTTCACATTCTTGGCCTTTTCGACCTTTCGGGGGTCTCACAACCCCAAAGGTCTGAAAGGCCAAAAAATCCTTCTGTATCCTTTTTGAGCTTAATTTTGTTAGTGTACTTTGTTTTTTTCTGAGTTTCTTCCTATCATATCACTGATTCATGGTTTTTTCTCTTTACAAAAATGGTCAATAAAGTCATAGCATCACCAGCCATGAAGTATCAATTCAAGGGTTACCATCCACCTTATAAGGTAACCAACCTACATGCGAGAATCACGAACACAGACATAGGGAATGTAAGATGGAATGATTACCTAACAAAGTGTGCCCAACCAGTGGGATGATCAAAAGACTCAAATTCCCTGGTACACTACTCTTTGGTGAATGTAGCAGCTCACCCAGTCTCCATCCTATCATAGGACCTAATTAACACAATGCCCAGCCACTATGTACTTGATGAGTGTATGGTGAAAAATAGTGTTGGCAACGTTGTCCTGGACCTGAGGCTAGACAACATTGACGATGTCTTCCACCTACCCAAAGGGTTTGACAAGTTCTTCAACTTCCACATCAATAAAGGGATGGAATTATATAAAAAAGATAGCTCTAGAGCTCATGGCATCATAAAAAATGAATACCTAATGCAGCCCATGCCCAAAAACAAACTATATAGAATTGATAAGAGAAGGGGGTATATGAAGGAAGATATCCAATCTGCAATCACAATGATTAGCAAGGTTTATGGGTTTTCAAAGTTTAGTCAGTTGGAACCTTGGATGATCCTGCTCATCTAGAAGATAAAGGAAAGACAGGAACAATTCGATTAGGCCACCATCCTAAGTGATAATCTTGATGAGCAGTTGGTCCAAGTAAAGATTGACCCCCATTTCTACATGACATCTTATGTCATGTATTTTCTAGCTACCAGGGCAGTGTATCTAGGTTTGACCAAAGTTGGTATAATGGGAGATCATAACACATGGTCGTTTACACTGTATCCTCAATTGGTGAGGAAGGATTTTTACACTCGTAACAGCCCAGACTTCTAAATTGTCAATGATTCCTTTTTGGTCGCTATCATACACTCAATGAAGGATACTATGCAAAGAGGATGTCTACCAAAGCTGCTACCAAAATAAAGGCCCTTGGGACATTCTACATATAGTTCTAGACCTTCACATACATTCAGGTGCCAGGAAGAACCCTGGTACCAAAGAAGCTACCAAGGTACCCTTCTGATAGGGTAGTTCTTCTGGAAATAGCAAGGTAGCTATCAGATGCCCATGAACATATCAAGCATAAGAAGAAGCACTACTGGGACTTCCCCATTTCTATAGGCCCTCACTATGTTCCAGAGATGAAGGTCTACAAATCTCTAACCTGGGAATGGGATGAATTCCCACTGCCAACCTATAATTTGGTAAGACCTCATTTTGATCCCATCGGTACATTCAACCATATAATGGGGAGTCACTATGTCCATGAACCACATATTGAAGATCATTGGGGAAACTATGTGGATGACTACGAGGTGAGGATCTGTGACTACTGTTAGATGAGTTTAGAGTTGGCACAGACCACTCTGTCATTAAGAATCCCTCAAAAGGAAATAGATGCTAACTCAGATAACATCTTGGATTCCATATACAACATAGATACGATGTATGCAAGGGCTATCTTGAACATGGAGGTAAACAAAGATAAAAATGATGATATTGAGTTTAGATCCTGACATGTGGTCAAGGTGACCAAAGCATGGGTCACTCATCCTTTCCTTATGAAATTGGTACCCATGAAAAAAATCCCACGATAGCCCTCTAGAGAAAATAAGAAGAAAGGAGAAAATATTCTAAAACCACAGTTCAAAGAAGTTGCTCCTCTAAAGCTAGAAATTGTATACAGGCATGAATGCCCAACTGCATATGGTCTGGCCACTCATTCAAAGAAGGTCAAGACTAGGATGATGGGAAGTACTGCACCACTAGACATGCCTTCATCCAGTGGAAATGATTCTCCTAGTGCGTCCAAGAAAAAAAAGTTCAAGATCATAGGACCCAAGCCAGTCGGAGTAATCAAGGGCCATGTCTACAAAAGAAAGAAAGGCTCCACGCTTACAAAAATGGATACCCTACTAGATGATGATGAGGATGAACTAGATGACGTGCCTCTTAGTAGGAGAACCCAGTCTATAGGATCTATGAAGAAGAGAAGAAGAGTGAATGATGATCCAAATGATACCAGAGGGTTAACTCAAGAAGAGCCCACAAACCTAGATGCCTTAGGTGATGATGAATTTGATATTAGGGATTTCAAAGGGCTACATGGTTTCCAAGAATCTGAACAACGGGGTCTAGTCCAAGGGGATTCAGTAACTTTTGACTCTTTTCCCACACAATTCATTTTTCCACATAGCAAGATAAGAGAGAAATCTTTGCAAGGGTCACAAGAGCCAAATACAAAAGAGATGGATGAAGAGAAAAAGGAAGCCATGGAGACAGAAAAGGACTCTTCCATTGGGGTCACTTTTGAGGAGGACACAACTGCACAAGTCCCTTTGGTCACACAAGTTCCTCCTTTTCTGCCTCTACCTCCACTTGCACATCCAACTCCACCCTCACTTCCGCATCAAACACCACCTACCACTGCACTTCCCCCTCCAATATCAACCACTCTACTTCCCCAATGACCTCTTCCATCTCATGTTCCCATGGAACCTTTGTCTCCTCCTTGAATGCCTTCACCCACTCCCCTTGTTGTCTATACTCCACCTCTAAATCAAGATGAGTTAGTGCTTTGAACTTCACAAGAACCTGAGAAGGATGCAGAGGCAACTCATGAGCATAAAATAGAAGAAGAGCACACAAGGTCTAAGTAGAAAACTAATCAAGGAGAATCACAGGCTGAAGAAGAGCCACACACTAAGGAGTGGAAATAGAAAACTGATAGAGGAACAAATAGGTGATGAACAACAAAGAGCTGATGAAGAAGAGAAAACATAGGAGGAGGGTGAGCCAGATATTATGGAGGAACAAGAAATAGAAAAGGGAGAGGAGAGTCAAGATGAGATGGAGACCAAGCATCCAACAACTTCCTCTGCTTTGGCAGCTCCATGTGAGCCTTTAAATTCATTTTCAAAGCCCACCTAGTTCATTAAAGAAATATAGTTGAGGGTCAGATTATACACAGATGATGAGGCTAAGAAGGCTACATTTGGGCAAGCATTCCACTAAATAGCATCAATCACCTGAGCAAGAACACTATCTTATGTAACACAAGATCAAGAGGGTAGCTAGAAGGCACAGGTGGTTGTTCCCATGATGGATGTCAATACAAGTGAAATCGCTCTGGATGACTATGTGTTGGAGGAGGTGGACTTGGGAGAACCAACTAGAGAGGGAAGCAAAACTTTGGCTACTCTTGAGTTAAAACATGACCTTGGTTTCATGGAAAAGGATGAGGAGAAAATAAAGGCTCTGATGGAGAAAAATGAAGCTATGAAGAGATATATTTTGAAGACAGAGGGTCCCATTGACCTTGATAACCTTGAGACCTCATTACAACCATTTTTTGAGAAGAGGGGTCAGATTAATACAGATATATCACATTCTTTTGTATAGGCATGTGCAGATTGGAAAGAAGATTTTGAGCAATTTGCAAAGGTAGCCCTCAAGAAGATTCTAAGACCTCTCTGGAGAATTCTTCAAGGAGTCACGTCTTTAGTGGAGATCATGAGTGAGGAGGATGGTTTCGAGGAAATAATCCAAAATTAGCAAATGGTGTTGGAAAGCTTAGTAATAATAAGGAAGCAATGCTTCCAGCTCTTGGTTAAGATATATGAAGGGTTGGAGCTAAATATTTTTGAAGAATAGATTCAAGAAATAATAGGAGCTTTGACTACCTTTGAAAAGGTACTCAAATGATTGGATAAAAGGAGAGATGATAGTATGCTCTTCGTAAAGGAATTGCATGATTTCTTTGATGGTTTAGACTTGGATTTGTTTGATGAAGAGGATCACAAAACAATGCACTCTATGAATGCCATTGTCAATCAATATCTAAGTATATTTAGAGGGGTCAAGACAAAGCAAGATCTCCAATAGATGTTTTATCAAAAGGAGGAAATCCATAAAATGTTGTCTTAGGAAGATGAAATACAAGGTATTGCAAGTGAATTGTTCACCTTCCATGATAAGCAGTAGGAGATCCTTAAAGGTGTTGAAATGGTAGATTTTGAAGAGGTATTGGAGATTTTAGATAGGTTTCGGAAGGCCCATCCAGAAGTGCTTCCTAGCTAGTGAGCATCCAGTTTATACTTAGTCAAATTTTGGTGTAGAGGAAAAGTGCAGTTTTGACACTTAGGCATTTTTGGAGAGCTTGTTTTTTGGCATTTTGGCCCTAGAAAACTTTCAGCCTCCAAATGTCCGAAGTCAGAAAATGGGAATAGAAGACTTAATACTTAGTCAATTTTTGGAACTCAATTTTTTGGACCAACTATCGAGATTTGGGCATTTTTTCTCACGTCTGAAAGTTAACTCCAGTTATCTTAGAGTTGATTTTCTAGTCAACTGGGCTTCTTTTTGGGGGTCATTTCTATGTGATTTTGGGATCTCTTCCAGTTGATTCCACATTGAGAATTTGTAGCTAAGGATCAAGGGCATATTCATGAAGATAATCAAGAGCATGCACGAGTTCCAACTCTACTTTTGAGATGTTTAATGCATAATCTAATGAAAGCTTTATAATGCATGAGGTTTAATTCTGTGCTATGGTAGTTTAGCTAAGTTTTGGAAGTAGTTTCATTAATGCAATCTCTAGTTTAGATTTACTTTCAAGTTTTAGTTGCAGCAAAACCCTAGTTGTGAAAATAAGAGCTAGGCTCTATAAATTGTAATAAAATGATGTAATGAGGGTTGATTTTGATCATTAATACAATACATACAGTTGGTGCTTCATTCATGGTGTGATTTATCTTCTATCTATGCAAAATTTATGAATGTGTGAATTTCTCATTCTTTTATTTCAAAGAGCCAATTTATTGTTTAATGGTTTTAAGTCTATGACTATTAGTTCGGTGTTTGCTGGTATTGCATTTTTGTGTTGTGATGAATTTCTGAGAAGATCATTCTTTGGTGCTTGAAGATTAACTTGTCTCACGTTTGTGCACATCTATGGTGGCTTCATGATCTGATGAGTTTTGGCTTATTCTACATTTGCATTTGTTTGATTCCATTGATGATTGCATCCATTTAGCTAAAGATTGTGACATATTCAGATCTCTATTTTGTGGGTTTCTTCATCTTCTTGGTTATTTTATTCGCATGGTGTTGTGATGCTAGCATATGTTCATTAGGTTTATTTTTAGAAATTTCATTCAATCTCTTGTTACCTTGCTACTTCTAACCCTACTTGCAAAATTACTTCAATAGATTAATTAGATTAATGTTGCTTTTGTTTCTAAATCTGAAAATCGAGTCAAAAAGAGAGATATTGTGGAACCCTAAAATTTATTTTGTAGTTTCCCTTGAGAGAAGAACCAACAAAGGCCTCATTGTTAATAGATTCATATTTGTCTTCCGTTGAGCTATCCAAGCAATTGAGACTCAGCCAAAAGGAACCTTGAGATTGATTCCATCAGTCTTCCAAGAGGGGAATTTGCTCTTGCAAATTCCTATCTTTTGTCTTCATGTAAAAATGGCTCTCAACAGGAGGCTTATTATAATATTGTTGGGAGAGCCTCTCAAAACCCCATGCTTAGCTATGGGTGCTAGGAAAATCCCATGGTTTGTGATCTATTTAGCTGGATCCTAAATGTTTGAAGTTGATTGTAAAGGTTGGGGGATCCTATCAAAGCCCCATGGTAAGGTTTGGGGGGCCTTCAAAACCCCATGGATATCCTTTCTTAGGAGACTGACTCTTTTATGTAAGGCTTTGGCCTAGTTTCTTGGGTTATTAGGGATAGCTAGTACTTTCTATCCATGTGATTTCTTTTTGTTGTCTTCTTGTTGGTGTAACGCCCCGCCAGGGAACCCAAGAGAAGTTAACCTATAACTTGCTACTAAGTTTGGTGAACATTTTTTTTTTAAAAGTTAACATACAAGATACACAACAGTGCAAAAGCAATTACCATTTACTCACATGAACAACATTCAACATAGATTACAAAACTCAAGGGTCCCATGACGTAGAATTACTTAAGAACAAATAAAACAACTAAAGAAGATAACAAAAGATTCCATAACATAAATGATACAATTACAGTTTACATCAATATTACAAATCTCATGGACAACCATGATTACTAATACACTGACATCCACTGCACATGCCATAGGGTATGTAATAATAAAACTAACATAAAAGTACAATGTCCATATTAGGTATCACATGCGATACTCTAATATAGGACTACAATAAAGAAGCTATGATAAGAAACCAACAATGAAGAACAATGAAGAGCCATGAAGGCATCCAACTACAGAGTATCCACAGCACCAGCACTAGGACATCGAATCTCAAATGGTAAAGAGTCACTACCACCCGACCTCGTGAACCTAAACGGTCCACTCCCACCATGCTGAGGAGATAACCACAAACCCCAATCGGTTGACCAAAACCAAACAAGGACAAACCACTGAGCAAGGAATCCTGAAAGCTCTCTACTCAAGGTACACAATAATACAATGAAAGGAGAAACACACTAATACAGAGGCATGAACGAAAACTTAGGAGATGACTTAAGTTACATGCTACGGGAGTGTCATCACATGTCTATCTACTTGATTACCCTGGACTGATCACAAAGGACCCCGAACTCTCAAGCATTGAGTTACCCTGGAACTGACCACTCTGGGCCCCGGAACCTCAAAATAATCCATGTGGGATTAGAAAACTCTCTCTCAGATATGAGGAATTCTAATCATAACCATACTCTAACTTATCTTTTTAAATGATCTATAAAGTTTTAATTACTATGTTATCACTTAATTACATAACCTACAATAGGTTTCCCAGGTGCTGACCACTTTGGGTCCCGGCCTCTATTGCAAGCCACTCCCCTAAGATGCACTTAATCAATATCCCCTAGGCTCATAATCACATAACCAACCAATAGGCATACCCTCAAGTAATCCTAGATGCAGTTTCACACATAGAAACCCAAATGATTACACAAATACCAAGAATAGAAAATAACCAATAAGAGCCCATAAGATTGAATCATAGATAACAATCATAATAAACACACACATAAACATGATACTGATAACAACTCAACAGACAATGATCCCTGCCTCTGTTTCCCCCTAGGTAATTCTAATGTCTGATATCATTTAGTGCACAAGAAGACAGAAGCATGAACGAAGAGTACAACATTCACAATTTACATAACTGAAAAGGGAATACAAGCATCGAAACATCGCAATGAACATTATCCAAGTAGAATATAGATCGCATAATATTGATGAAAGAATCATGACATAATGAGCATACTAAAGACATTAGTAAAAGAAATATACCCTAATGACGTTCTAGGAATTCAATAGGAAATTTGCACAATTTTAGTATAAATATAAACATTTAACATCTAATTGCATTTTACAATCAATATACAACTATCAATAATTGAACTTAATATCCATATATATTAAATCATTATTAAATAATCGAACAAATTATTTTAACTAACACATTTAAATATATATTTATACAACCATTCTATTTAAATAACAAGTTACCAAATTATTTTAAATACAAAATGAATTAATTTTGAATTAAAATGAATCTAATTAAGATAACCATTTCATAACACAAAATTTAATTGAAAAACTAATAAATAAAATAATTAACAAATTAACCACTAATTTAATTAATATATAAAACTTTATGAAAGATAAACTAAAAAAATTATTTGATAACAAAAGTTTTAATTATAAAAAAAAAAACAATTTCAAAACACATAAAAATTAGAATTTAATTTAAAAAAATATCAAAATGCAAAGGGGGGGCCCGCGACACCTTTTCCCCCCCCACGACAACACCTGGTACTACCGCTGCAGTCTCTTGGGGACTGCGCACGACAGCGCCCAGGCCTATCGTAACAGTCCCTTGGGGACTGCTCACGGTACCTGGGATGCCGTGAGGTGGTCGGGTAGGGGACAAGTGGTCCCTGCCCACCACAACTTATTAAAATTTTTTAAATATTGTTTCTTTAACATAATTTCAAAATTATATTTTTTTTTCAATTTTATTTTTTTATATAAGATTTAACTTATATGCAAAGTCATATATATATATATTTTTAAATAAGAATTAATTTATATATATATATATATATATATATATATATATATATATATATATATATATATATATATATATATATATATATATATATATATATATATATATATATATATATATATATATATATATATATATATATATATATATATATATATATATATATATATATATATATTTGTTTACTATGTTTTCAATACACAGTCAACCTGCACTTTTTACAGTAAATCAATATATGTTATTTATATATATATATTTTACAATCTTATTCACAATGAGATTCTTTTGGTAAAGAATCTATTCCTTCCCCATATCAACTTTAAGCAGATACAAACAATTTATTCTTCCCATGTAAATTTGCACAGTAATATATTTTTAACTAGAATTGAATATTTTGTACTAAGATTGGGTTTTTGTCCTAAATTTGATTTCTCTTAAACCAGAATAAATTTATTTCATTTTCTATAGTCTAACTATTGCCTAGATTTATATTTTTTTAATTTGTAGGAAAGCAACAACCAATCATTCAAGGAAATTTTGCCAGAGTAACACTACGATGCCAAGTAGTAATGAAATATATCAGAACAACTACAGTAGGGTTTCAGAATACCCAATTCCATTATAAACAAAGATCTATCAAAATTGAAAACATAGATCACTGTAAATCACAGAAAGATAAACAGATGTAGAAATAAATCTAATAAACAAATCCAAGCCTACCTCAGATCCAATGCCAGATACGGAATAAAAGAATGGAAACCCTTTCAGATCTGAGAACCAAATTTTCCCCAAATTCAAACACAACCTGTAGATCTGAAAACTAATTTGGAAACAGGTGCCCAATCAAAATGCATAGAGAAATTCAAATCATCAAGCAACCAAAACAATCCACAATTCTTCAAAATGCCAAACACACAAGCCTTCTCCAAACTTCCTCTCCAAAACCTGTCTCTCCAAAAATGAAAGCAAAATTCCCCTAATAGGAATTCAATTCCAACATCCAAGCAATCACAGAAGACAACTCAACAGATAACTCAGAGTTCAACTCCAATCAGAAAAGTGACTCATAAGACAACTCCTAATTCAACTCAAACTCCAAAATTGAAAGAAATTACAATTAATTAATTTAAAATATCATTTATATGCACAACTCAACTTAACTTTCTAAAACTAGTTGTTAACTTTTTGAGAACAATTCCCTTTTCTAATTTGCACATGTTTTAATTTAAATTCAATTATTAAATAAATTAAATAATCAATGCATCACAAATTCATGCAATTAATTATTTAATTACTTAATAATATAAACAAGCATAATTCTAAATATATTCTATTTGAGCACATGTTAATAATTAAAACCTAGATTAAATAAATTAAATATTTAATACATCCTAGAACATGCATTTAAATATTCAATTATTTAATTATACATTCAAACACAATTTAATCCTAATTTCAAATAAATAATCAATTAATTTAATAAATCAAATAAATGACTTTAGATAATTTACCAAATTAAACATAGGAACATAATTAAATCATTAAATTCAACTATAATCCTAACCTCAATAATCATATAAAATCACCTGTTAAAACATAAATCCACTGAATCAAGCATAATCAAATTCAAGCACGATAACCAAGCAAACTGCAAACATGCACAAACTCAAGAACGAGATCCACGAATTCCTACCAACCAGGTGAATTCGGGTAAGGTAGTCAAACAAAAACTTGTCCAATTCCTAGGACAATTAGGCTAGGGTTAGGGTTTGGGTCTGTGAATTATCTCCCCTCTTTACCATTGAGACGAATATTTGTAGGCACGCTCACTCCTGCCAATTCAGGGAAGATGATGCCCTGTACCTGCAAACCTAACATCAAAAGATGAAGCATGTACATACAATAAATAACAGACAATGATAGGGTACAGTTGGACATGTGGATCTCGACTATGCAAGTAACTACGCCTCCATCCTCTACCACACAAACACATCAAACAGATACAAACACATAATCACCATACACATGCAAGTATGGGGTAAGTACATCGTAATCAATATAAAACATGTAATCTAACATCATGAGCATCATCATCTAATCTATGCATACACTTGATAAACATATAATAATAATCCATAATCGCCTTTAATGAAACAATAATCAATCACATAGAAAGTGACCTAAAAGAATTCGGTCATACATCTGAAACATAAAGCAACTAAAAATAAACCTATGGGTGGGTACTACATTTGGCTTTGGGCTCCTAGTATGCTACTTCTCTATCTATTGAAACTTTTCATGCTAGTGGAGTTCCAGATCCCCCTCAAAAATTCTTGTAAGGATTTTTAGGTCCCCTCAAAACATGCATTTTACTTAATCAAAAAATAACTTTTGATTTGTCTAAAGACATAAATAAAAGAAGCCAAAAGGGTAATTGATTTTAAAAAATATGATCTTGAAGTCAAAACTAGTGAATATCAAAAACTTGAAGGATAAATATTCTCTCTAATGTAATATCTTAAGAATTTTAGGAAGTAATTAGAAAACAATAAAACTTTTGATGAGAGCATCAACAAGCTAGATGAGATAAAGAAAAAATATTAAAATCCTATTAGCTTAGGATATTAGATAAGGAAAAGCTCCACTATTGAAGAAGGATCAAAAAGTGAGGTAATTTTTGTATCTACAAAGACAAATAAAAAAGGACAAAGTTTTAAAGTTGCAAATAAGTTGAGAAAGAAGGTAGATTTAAGTTTCTCTATTGATACCCCTAAGACTGAAGAAAATAAGAAGCCAGAAGGAAAGATCATTGTTAGAAGACAAAGAAAAGATATCAAAAAAAGTGGGAGAAGAGACAACTCATTCACAGAATCTACATCTAACATACAATACCATTTAATGAGGTAAAATTATTCACAACTTCATGGATATTGTTATCTTTGTTATGAGCATGGTCATAGAGATGGAGATTTCAATCATCATATAGTGTCAAATCAAAATTATAATACTGTATGCTATACCTATAATAAGATTGGAGATATATTAAAAGACTTTTGGATGCTTGAAAATTATTAAAACTTTTGATCTTGTTAAGAAATTTCTATAATCATCAAGTCATATATTACAATTGTAATAATCATAGACATAAACCATATGACTATGTAAAAGGTAATATGAAGTCACCTTGTTATAACAAGAAATTGATGGTTAAACACAGAAAATAATTAAAGAAAGTTTGGATAAGAAAATAAGATCAAGAGAAGAACATATCTAAGACTCTACATTATGCACAAGAAGAATCAATGAAATAATAAATAATAATATGTAGTAATGAAATGGATAAAACTTTTATCTTTCATCCCAAATTTGAATTAAAATTTGAAGTATTTTATTCACTTCCAAAATAGAGGATAGTAAAGAACACTATGATATATGGTTTTGAAAAGGCCAGTAATTAATTCAGGATAGCTAGAACCAGAATTGAATATCATAAGAACTTTTATTCTTCAAGACTGAAAATGACAGAGAAATTATGCACCAATGACAGATATTGGTATATAAGATCAAGTGATAAGTTTAGTATAGATTTAATGATGTTGAAACATGGATGTATTAATCTTTGAATGTTTTTATTTGTTTAGTATATTTATGTTTAGAATTGGTCACTATGCTATACAAGTATACATCAGATTGTGATCCATTGGATATAGGTTCATACATACATATAGGTTGATTCAAGGTTCAGACATACAGATTGATGCATTGACACTTTTGGTTTAGGGTAATGGACTTGATGTTCACTTAAAATTGATGGAGTATAAATTTGATAGTCTTATTCATTTCATTTATGAAATTGGATATTAGTTATGAACCAGTATATAATCTCAAGATGATGGTATTTCTTGATATATTTTAGACAGTGGACACACTTATATCCTTATGGGTTTCATAGTTAATATGTATTCTTATTGGTTATTATAGTACATGTATCTTTTTATACATTAGTTATTCATGTCCTATATTTTTTCTATTTAATAAGGGATTAATATCTTATCAGCCTTTCATTGATAATTTATTGATATCGTATCACATACAAAGTATATATGTTATTAATGACCTATTGCATATAAGGTTCATATATATAAAGTGATGAGTTGTGTATAATTTGAGTTGATTGAAAAGGAAAATTAAAGTATTAGATATGACATCTTGACTTCTCTATTGAAATCTTTGATATCTGATAACATTGTGCCCTTGGTCTTGCTAATTACAAAGGTTCAATTTGTAAGCATTGCATATATGGTATGAAGAGTGAAAAGATTATGTTTTTGTTCTTAAGTGAAAGACACTAAATACTCATTATGAGTATGAGAAAACAACATCATTAAATTGATACCAAGTAAACCTAGTAAAGAACAATTAAATAAAGATCAATTATATGAGATCAACAATGCATCAACATAATGTTTTAAGATAGTATACATCAATAAGAGCACAGGTTCAAAATCCATTGTGAAAATATCCAAGAAGATACATCTTAGGGGCAGTCTATCCTTATTAGTATGATTTGACCAATTATCTATCATAGTGCAGTACATAATCATTTATACACAAATCTAGGGATGTTTATTTCCTTTGTATTTTATCTCAAAAAATGTGGTTCTCTAAGATTCACATCTCAAATTGTCATATTAATTCAACAGGATACACTTTTCTTGATACAAGCATGATAAAAAAATACTTTGTGATAGGATCAAAATATTGTTAATTTTTATAATTTTCTCGGTACATGTATTTATTTGACCGTCTCATTCTTGACAATGATTGACATGACTAGTAGGACAATATAGTGGAATTTTGATTGAATGCCTCCAAATGTGTGTTGGTTTTGCATTTTACAAAAAAAAAATTAAACTCTTTCTATTATTTTTTATATTTAGGTATCGACGATGCATTATGATCTGACAAGATGTTGATGCTTTGGCATTGATTCAGAATCTCCAAAATTTAAGTGGTTCTTTTGTTTAGATTATAGTTATTGCCGATGTTGTTGTATTCTTTGATGTATAGAAGATTTATCTTTTTGGAGTTGATGGTATTCTAATAGTTCAGTGTTATGATTTAGGGAAAGCTCTACATGTGTATTAATGTTCCTTGTTGGGTTATTATTGATCTTATTATATATGACTAATTGGTTTAGTTTCTATGGTATAGTGGCCTTACTATTTCAGCATTCAAGTGTTCCCCTTTGTGATATATCTTCTGATATTTAGAAACCTAGTTGTTCTCACGGTTTCATTCTATTAAAGTAAAGGTTTTTATATTCTCATTCATTTAGTTTACACACTTAATTTTCTCAACTTGATTTCACATGGTGTTTTTGAAAAAGTTATTTAATATTCTAGTAGTTTTTCATTCTAGGAATTTCACATTTGTTTATTTCCTTTATCATTGATTTTAAAAGGGGGAGAACAATTTGTGTTTTTCCATAAAGGACAAAGGGGGAGTTGGTTTCCCTCTTAGTTATTTCCCTTGATGTCAAAGCCACAAACTTAACCTAACAAACTTAACAGATTACAAAGGTACACTATGGATAGGTATCTTTGGCATATGTAGTTATGATATGGCCAAAAAGGAACATATTTGATTGGTATAACCAAGGTACACTATCCATGTGTATCTTTAACATATGTAGTTATGATATGGCCAATAGGGAAAATATATATATTATTGGTATAACAGTGGAATCTATTGTTGGCATTAAGCATGATTGTCATTAGTGACAACACTTATTCTGTACAGTGTATACTGAGCAGAATAGTACATACCGAGCAGAATAGAGCTTACCGAGTAGAACAGTACATACCAAGTAGAACAAAGCTTACCGAGTAGAACAGTACATACCAAGTAGAGCAAAGCTTACCGAGCCGAGCAGAGCTTATGGAGTAGAACAATGCATACCGAGCTTGCAAAGTTTCACAGTGTTTACCAAGTGCTGCATGGTTAAATAGGAAATTTAGTTTCTACCAAGTAACACTTT
This sequence comes from Chamaecyparis obtusa, assembly GCA_027943335.1. Classification (NCBI taxonomy): domain Eukaryota; kingdom Viridiplantae; phylum Streptophyta; class Pinopsida; order Cupressales; family Cupressaceae; genus Chamaecyparis; species Chamaecyparis obtusa. The sequence continues at coordinate 59,312 of BSBK01009996.1, read as the reverse complement.
ATCTACCGAGTCTCCAATATTTACCAAGTTTGAAACTATGATTGAGTGGTTAGTATGGACCGAGTTTCCACTTCTACCAAGTGCATGATGATGCCGAGTAACGCAGTGGATGCTGAGTATCAGAAAGTCACCGAGTTAGTTTGCAGTAACCGTGTAACTATATTTGGGCCGACTCAGTAATATTTGTGTTTACTTGTTTAAGAGCTGACTTTGTAATTGTTTTGGAATTGACTTAGATTGATATATAAACAATGTTTTATGTCATATCCAAGAATGATGATAGAGAAGTATAAAAAAGAGAGAAAGGCAGAGATAAGTGAATTACAAAGGGCTATAGTAGTATAGGAAGCAACAAAGATCTATCTATCATAGAAGGTGATTAGTATATCAGAGAATCTCAATCAGCAAGCACAGTTGTAAGTAAGAGATCTAATGTTTCATCCTAACAGGTGAATCAGCTTGAAATCCTTTAACCGGGTAGACTTAACAGTCTTTGTAAAAATCTCTTAATCGAGTGCATACTTCATTGTATGTTTGTAAAACCTCTAACAAGGTGGACCTAGCAGTCCTTATTGCTCCTAACAGGGCAGATCATCAGAAGTGATCATTGTAAGCCTTAACCAGCAAACTTTATACTACAGTATTGAAGTTTTGTGGGTATCATCCCCACCCCAGTTTTACTTTCTACTTGGAAGGTTTCTGGGTCACCAAATCTCTGTGTTCTAAGTGTTATGAATGTTTTATTCTTTTTGTTACTCATGCATGCAGTCAGATTATCAATCTAATATTATTAAAGATCTGAATCTGTTAAAAGTTTTGAAGTTACTGATTCACCCCTCCCCTCTTAGTAACCTAGATAGTCTTGAATATTTCCAAAAATTGGTATTAGAGCTACAGTGGATCTCAAAATAAAGTTTGACAGCTTGAGAAAAGATTCAGGACAATGGAGATATTCAGACTGAACAAAGTAATTGAGAATGAAAAGCTAGATCTGGAAATGGCCATAACTCAACTCAAAGAAGCAAGAGAGCATCTTTCCCTTTCCCTAAAAAGAAGGAAGGAACTTGCAAATCAGATCAATGACCACCAGTATGTTGAAGAAAAGATTGAAGACTTTTTCCCTTCAAGCAGCTCAGATGAAGCAAACAATGCAATCAAAGAACTTCTAGAAAAGAATGGATCTCTGCAAGAAGAAGTGAGAAAATTGAAAAGAGAACAGGAAATTCAGTCAACAAGATTCTGTGAAGTCTTGGAACAAAGAAACAAGATGGAAGATGGAAAGAACAATGAAATCCAAAATAAAACTCTTCAGCTAGAAAATCTTATTGATCAAATCTCCAATGCAAATGAAGAAATCTTAAGTCTAAGATCAGAAAATGAAAATATGAGAGAAGAGCTGAGATCTGAAAAGAAAATCAATTTAAGAGTGATGAGTGAGCTAGATGCTGAAAGGCAAATCAATGAGAGAATGTTGAAATCTCAAGAAGATATGAATCAAGTGTATGAATGAAACCTTCATAGCCAAAAAGGAAAAGCAGGACTTGGATACAAAGAGGAAGGGGAATCCTCCAAACAAGGTACTCAAAAGAATAAAAAACCTACCTGTAATCACTATGGAAAAATTGGTCATACTTCAAACAAATGTTGGAGCAATGGAAAATACTACAATTGCAATCAGCTTGGTCATAAAGCAAATGAATGCAAGGAGAAACCAAGATTTAAAGGCATATGTCACAAATGTAGAAAACAAGTTCATAAGGCATCAGAATGCAGAACTAAAACACCCAATCTAGTGGAACAAATTATTAAAGCAATGTTTGGTTGGGATTATAACACTTGGTGTAGATGTCATTACTGTGGAGAATATGGACACATTGGCATGAATTGTGTAAGGCACCACTTGAGAAAAAGGGATTCTACCATAAGATGTTATAATTTCACTAAGCTTGGTCACATAGCTAAAAACTACATGAATTTAGGCAAAATTGAAGATGAAAAGAAAGAAAAAGCAAATAACATTAGGAAGTAGATGAGATAGAAGTGGATTCCTAAACCTACCGAGCAAACCAATCCTGAAGTCACTAATGAAGGGAGTGGCTCTATGAGCTCTAACTAGTCTCCAAGAAAGCACTGGAACTGTATCTTCATAGACATAATCCAAAATAGTTCCTGAACTGAAAGGAAGACAGATCCAAATCAGTATGCAAGATATAGCAGGATCATAAGAAGGTCGGTATTAGTTACCACCGAGCAAGGTCAGGAGTAACCTAACTTCATTTGGTTACCGAGTAAGGTCGGAGAAGTATAAATTCATATGATCACCGAGTTGCGGAGTCTTCACTGAGAAATTAATTCATAGTGGATGAAAGCCTGTCTAATTCAATACCCTAATTCGTACTAAGCATTAATGACAAATTTTTAACAAAAGGAGTGAAATCAAGTTCACTATTCACCACGAACAAAAGTCTCCTAGTGCAATCAAGCATTTTGAAGCATATTTCAGCAAGATATTCTCTTTCCTCGAAGAATTTACTATGTTCACTGAGCTACCATGGCATCATCCAGTGCTAAAGTGAAGAAAGATTCAGAAATGTTGGTTCATGGAGAATGGAAAGCACCAGATTTCAAACTCGTGCCCGCAGTTGCCAGAACCCTAGACCTGAGTGGAGCTCAATCTTGGATTCCTCCTAAGGTACTCCTTATTAATGATATTCGTATTCATTTTAAGTGTATAATTCAAGAGCTTGGAACCCTAGAGATAGATACTATTCGTGAGGAACTATGTGTCGATGGTGTTCTCAAATCGGAGCATCAACATTTGGAAGATAAGGGTTTAGTTCACATCACACACTTGCCTTAGAGATTTTAGATAAAATGGGTTAGATATATCCTCAGCCGAGTACATGAAGGTAAAATATGGCTTGAGAAACCAGTAGAGATTATGAAGAAGATGATTCACCGAATCACTAGTCTTCCCATGCTCGACAAGGCAAAATCTACAAAAACCCTAGGTCAGACGAAACTGGACGAGAAAACCCTAGTCGAGTGGGACGGTAGAGGTATGAAGATAAGTAAAATTATAGATGTAGAATTGAAGTTTGGTATACATATCATAGCTCACAAGATATACAGTTCAAGTAGCTAGAATAGTGTTCCGTGTGAAGCAGTTGACCTAGCATATAAAATTGTAAAGAACAATCTGTCATTTGACCTAGCAGATCTTTTGTTGAAACAGTTCAACAAGAACATGGAGAGCATCCAAACCTCAAAGAACAATCCATGTAAGTTTGGCTCACTGTTGGTTTGTTTATTTTTCTATGCTCAAAAGTTTTTCCCATCAAAAGGCACAGTAGTATGGAGAAAAGATGTGCCGGTTCTTTATCAGATGAATGAATACATTTCAGAAATGGGTGACAATTTTGAAAGCATAATGGATAACTATTTTGAATCATTTAAAGAGAAAATGAACAATAGATTCTGGATTCCACAGAAATTGGTGGAAGATTACAAAGATGATATTTGTTTCATGGTGGACTATGATAATCTATATATACAGGCAGCAAAACCAAGGATTTTACATGTGAAACCTCTTCCCTATGAGGTAAATATTGATGGAACCAAGAATATTATTGAAGCCCTAATTAATTAACCTATTAATCCAAAGGCACCATATTTTGGGACATATGAAGAAGCTAAGGAGAGAATTGAGCTTAGTATAAAGCTTCCACAGGCGGTTAACAAAGGAAGAAAGAGGTTGGCTAAAATACAAGCTAGCTCACCTCTATTGTCAACCGAGGAAAAAGGAAAGGACTTTGAAGAAGAAGAAGAGAAAAAGGATGAGGAGGAAGAAGAACAACTACCAGCAAAGAAGAAAGGAAAAGTATTTATCACCAAGGCACCCAAGCAACCCTCTGTAGTATTTACAAGAAGGAGTGCAAGAGGCAAGGTAGGCAAAGATAGTGAAGAAATAGTATTCAAAAGGCCTCCTCCTTCATTAAAAGAAAAGATCAAGGATATGAAAGAAGGATCTGGAATTGCAAACTTCAAATCTCTAAAATATGAAATCAGATCTGAGGAAGAGCAGTAGGAAATTGAAGATTCTGTTATCGAGAAAATAGGAAGATGGAAATACTCACCTGAAGAGATAGCTTCTCAAATCCTAGGAACTCTGCTGAACAAAATTAAGTTGAGATGGTCCAATGCAAGACAAACTGTTAAGGACATCTATCCTCAAACCTTGAGGCAATTAATGCCAAGTTTGAAAAATGCTGAAATTAATAAGGTATTGATAGATAATGAAATTAAGATGATACTCAAATTCAACAGTTGTTTGATTTTGATCAAAGATATTGAGTCGGTTGTGAAGAGTGCCACTGCCACATGGAAAAACATCTATAATCTTCACAAACTGAGTGTCAAAACTGTGATAATCAAGGATATTGATGATGACAGTGATGAACATGAAGAAGATACCGAGGTAGACAAGCAAAGTGATGAGGAAGATAATATTGTTCGGATAGCTACAGAAGTCATTTCCTCACTTCCTCACTCTCCAGCAAAAGTTGCTACACCTAGCACGGAGATAACTTCAAGTATGATTATGACAACTTCCACAGATACATCAAATGTCAAATCATCACTAGCACAACTCAATGAATCATTGACAGAAATGAGTACCACCTCTTTTACCGAGTTGCAGTCTCCTATATCTACTTCAGTACCTACTTCCATATCAAGTTTTCCAGTAGTAAGTACCTCAGTTCTGGATACTTCAGTAAGTATTTCAATTTTTTATTCTACAATTGTGAATACTTTAGTTTTGAGCCCTTCAAGTATTCTAATCGGTAGTTTATCATTTTTCACAGCTAGTCCTACAATGTCTACAATAACTTCTACAAAGGCATTAAGTGCAATAATAGTTGATCCTAAGGCTCAACCGAGTACAAGATTTTTAAGTAAGAATGTAGAAGAGGATATAGACTTAGATGAGGAGATAGAGATTCCAAAATTAGACTTTGCAAGTCTTTCAGCAGATCAAATGCAAAACATTGGTGAACTCCTCCAAAAGAAAGCAAAGCAGAAGAAACTAAAAGAAGAAAGGGACAAGGAATATAAAATTATTGAAGATGCAAAGGATATTTTGTCAGAAGCGTTAGGTATTAAAGTTGATTCCTCTCAACATATTTTTTTATAGTTAGCTAAGGCAGTAAACAAGTTCCATGAGGATTCCTCTGCGTCAGAGAAGATTATTGAGAAAGTCGAGAAGAAGTTTGACAATAAAGTGCTTGAGCATGTTGCTCAGCATATAGCTATTAATCAGGTAGAATTATCTTCAGTTTTGACAGATATTGAGTCCTCCTATTTCAATGTTACCTCACTTGTTGCTAAGCTATGTAATGTTGTCAAGTTCACTAAGGAAGTCAAAGAAAAATTGAATAAGATTGATGAGGATCTAAAGGACAGTGTACAGAGGTTACAACTTGAACCTAGTTCAAGCTCTGCACATCATATGAAAATCACATTCCTATCAAATAGGCAGTTAGAATTATTAAAAGAAGATACAAAGATCCGGTCAACACTGCTAGATATTCAAAACATGATCCTTCCCATCATGGACATAATGCAAAAGCACATTGTTCACTCAAAAGCATTACTCCATGACAATCAATTTTCCATTGCAGATCACATGATTGAACTCTCTGCAGAAGTCCAAATTGCACTCCATACATGCAAAGAATTGGGACAGAACTCTGGCACTAATCATAAAGGTACATTCTAATTTTCTTTCACATTTTGGATTCTCCCTGTAAAATACTTGTATATACACCTTTGGCATTATTGTCAAAAAGGGGGAGAAAATGTATAGGAGAAATTGTATAAGATTAAGGTGTGTAATACGAAAGGGGGAGAAAGTACTCTATATAAGGGAGTCATGAAATATATAAACAGCAGTTGACAAAGATAAATTTTGAAAAAAAAAAAAAAAGATTCAGCATGATTCTTGTATATAAGTTTTGGCTATAAGTGTTTTTTGTCACTAATGCCAAAGGGGGAGATTGTTGGCATTAAGCATGATTGTCATTAGTGACAACACTTATTCTGTACAGTGTATACCGAGCAGAACAGTACATACCAAGCAGAACAGAGCTTACCAAGCAGAACAGTACATACCGAGCAAAACAAAGCTTACCGAGCAGAATAGTACATACCGAGTAGAGCAGAGCTTACCGAGCCGAGCAGAGCTTACCGAGTAGAACAATGCATACCGAGCTCCCAAAGTTTCACAATGTTTACCAAGTGCTACACGGTTAAATAGGAAATTTAGTTTCTACCGAGTAACACTTTATGTACCGAGTCTCTAGTATTTACCGAGTTCGAAACTATGACCGAGTGGTTAGTATGGACCAAGTTTCCACTTCTACTGAGTGCATGATGATGCCGAGTAACGCAGTGGACGTTGAGTATCAGAAAGTCACCGACTTAGTTTGCAGTAACCATGTAACTATATTTGGGCTGACTCAGTAATATTTTTGTTTACTTGTTTAAGAGTCGACTTTGTAATTATTTTGGAATTGACTTAGATTGATATATAAACAATGTTTTATGTCATATCCAAGAATGATGATAGAGAAGTATAAAAAAAAGAGAGAAAGGCATAGATAAGTGAATTACAAAGGGCTACAGTAGTATAAGAAGCAACAAAGATCTATCTATCACAGAAGGTGATCAGTACATCAGAGAATCTCAATCAGCAAGTACAGTTGCAAGTAAGAGATCTACTATTTCATCCTAATAGGTGAATCAGCTTGAAATCTTTTAACCGGGTAGACTTTACAGTCTTTGTAAAAATCTCTTAACCAAGTGCATACTCCATTGTATGTTTGTAAAACCTCTAACAAGGTGGACCTAGCAGTCCTTATTGCTCCTAACAGGGCAGATCATCAGAAGTGATCATTGTAAGCCTTAACCAGCAAACTTTATACTGCAGTATTGAAGTTTTGTGGGTATCATCCCCACCCCAGTTTTACTTTCTACTTGGAAGGTTTTTGGGTCACCAAATCTCTGTGTTCTAAGAGTTATGAATGTTTTATTCTTTCTATTACTCATGCATGCAGTCAGATTATCAATCTAATATTATTAAAGATCTAAATCTGTTAAAAGTTTTGAAGTTACCGATTCACCCCTCCCCTCTCAGTAACCTAGATAGTCTTGAATATTTCCAACATCTATTTGTTTGGCACATATAGATTTTGGATAGGGATTTTGTTTGGTCTCTTCATGATCTTTGATTTGTATTGGTATCACAATAAAAATTCTTATTTGGTTGGAAGTGACCTTTGGTTGGAATATTCTTTACATTAGAATTTACTTGCATATTTGCTAAAATGTAAATTCAAAAAAGTCATATCTTTGACTATGGTAATGTTAATGATTTTATTTTGTATGGTGCACAATGATATATTGTCTTTGATAAGATTATGTTAGCAATTGACATACATTTATTGTATGCTCATTAATATTGTAATTATTTATATTTCAAAATAGTATTGATGGAAAACTCATTCATTATAGTGATATTTGATTTGATGTTAACACACATTTTGTAGTTAAACAATGGACACATTTTTTTTGCACTTGGATAGTGTTGACATTAACAAGCATACAAGTTGATACACACTCATATCACTTTTATAATGATACATACATATTCACATTCGAGAATTGGTACCTAATACACATTAATATATGTTTCATACCAGTTTATTAATGTTTTATATTGATATATCATTTTCATAATATTTTTAGTGGATAGGCATCCAGTTGTGGACATATATATAGTTGCGGAATGTTTCAATTATACATTTCAATTTACACATTGATCTCTATGTCATACTTATGCATCCTTTTCATTCTCTATGTAGTCTATTCATTTGATATATTATGAATCCTTGTATTTCATAAGGTGTTGATGTCTTATACGTCCTTGTCATTAATAAGGAATTGATATCTTATCAATCTTTTATTATTAAGATGTTAATGACTTGTTGTAAATAAAGTGGATAAGATATTAATAACTTCCTACTTGCAAGGATAATATGTGTCAAGTGACTTATGAAAGAAGAGGCATTAGTGATGCATCGCCGGTAAGATAAAGAAATGAAATTTTTTTCTTTTTTCTTTTTTTATCTTGGCATAAATATGATACTCATAAGATCATATTGATTGACCTTGAATGTTAATTTATTGTTCATATCATTGTGAGTGGGCATAAAATCCCAATAAAAATATATCAACATTATGTGGTTATGTACTTGGTTAGTTATCATTTTCAAAAGAAAACACAAAAGGCATTATTTTCTTACTCTCACACTTCAAAGCCCTCACTTAGACTTGCTATGACACAATCATTCCTAGCAGAAATTATAAATAGTCTAAAAATTTAGTAATCTGGCATTGTAATTGTGTCTCTTAATTTTGTTTTTGTTAAAAACCCTACCATGGTATGTTAGGGTTACTATGACACTCAAATTAGTTGCAAACCATTTTATTGTGATAGTTGTAAGTTATTTTCTTTAGGTGAAACAAATTGGTTTTCTAGTAATCCTTTTAAACCCTAAATTACTATTTTTTTCTTGATTATGTAAAGGGTAAAGAAAAAAAATTGAAATTTTTTTATTCATACCTTGGTATAAATTAAAATAGGAAAAATAGTTTATCTTTGTTATTATTTTGAATAGCTTTCAATGACAATTGTGTTCAAGCATTCTTGAGAATGATATTTTGTGACTTACAATGATACTTGTGGAAAACATTTCCATATATAGGCTTTTGATGGAATGTATGTAAATATTTTTTTTTAATGAGGTGTGATATAGTCACTATGTGATGTAGAGAAGTATATGCAATGCATATATGAGACTTATACTCTATGATGTGAGTAATCTTTTAGAGATTTCTTTGAAATTATTTGAAAAGTTTCATGATATGTATATTAGATTAATATGAAAGAATTATTGTAAATCTATTTGAAAGAAATTCGAGTGCATTGTGGAGTTAATAACTACATTATTGTAAAAATACTCTATAGTATTGTGTATAGTTATCATATACACAACAATATACAACATTGTTAGTTATGTTCCCAGATCTCAAAGTGATGTGGGATTAGGAGATGTTGTATAAATGAAAGAGAGATGATACTTTGCGTATTTTTTATAGAATTATGATACTTATTATTTTGATTTCCAGTGAAGCATATTTAAATGTTAGTGTGTCAAATTTTAGCTAGTGAGGCACATTAATTTATCGATGAGATACATTATTCCTAGTGGGGCTCTATAAGAGGCATTTTCTAAATAAGAAGTGATGCATTTTATGACTGGTTTTTCTTCCCTTTAAGGGTTTTCCACTCATGAAAATAATGTGTTATAACCCATTTTAAAAAAAATTGTCTTTGAATTAAAAGAAAATTGTCTTAAGACACTGATTCAACCTCCACCCCTCTTAGTGTCTTTATAACTCGAATAGTTTTCCTCCTTTCTCTTATTTATAAGTGTTTTATATTTAGCTACCTCACCAAGCCTAGTTTTTATGAGAAGTTTATTTTTTATCCATGAAAGCTACTCTTAATGACGGGTGTTAGTGTTAGAAAGATTCATTTTAGTATATCCACCAAAATAAGATTGCATAGGTGGATTTCCTTTGAGACTTGTAGTTTCTCAATTTTATTCCTACACCCTAGATACGGGTGACTATTTTAGTTGACCTCCCTTGCACTATAAATTGTGTCTTCTATTGTGATCTCATCATAGGAGATTAGTGAAATTATTTAATTAACATAAACATATGAATTTAATGCTTTATTTACTTTCAATATGAGGGTTTTCTTTTGAGACTTTAATGGTTGTGCCAATACCCTCATTACTCTAGTCGATCCATGATTCCAACTAGCATCAGCAAGAGGAAAGATAAATTCTAAAAGAGAATTTGGGAATTGTAGATATTGAAAAAAATATGGGGAAAATTAACAGAGTGGTGTTGGAATGATGTAGAAATTTCTACCATAGTTTTATATACAGAATTATAGATAGATTTTATGATATTTCTAGATGTATTTTTAATATTTTTAGAGATTTGTAATACAGATATTAAATTCTAGACTTTCTTTTGTAACTAGTAAAGTCATCTATACATTGAGAAATATATATATAGGGTATATGCACAAAGATGGTGGACCAAAAAGGTGCCAAATTCCTTTTTGGTCCCCACAAAGGCATAGTGTGTATGCAGTAAAGTGTGTGCACTCTATAGTGTGCACACACTATGGCTTGGGCAGCCCAAGACATTGTGCACATGTACTATTTAAAATTTGAATTTTAAATATATAGCACATCCATGCTATATCGTGCATAAAATTTGAATTTTTAGTTTTAAATAAAATTTAATTGTGAAGGTTTCTTTATTAAATTTTAATTTTAATTAGGCTTTTAAAATAGAATTTATTTTAATTTCTAGGTAGGAATGATCTCCCTAAAGAAAACCCTCCATCTTCTCTTGATGAACTAATGAATGAAGAAAATAAATCCCAACTACCTCCACCAATCGAGAAACCTCCTCTTGGAACTGTAAGATTTGATAAACCAAATAGAAACTGGGAAAGCGGAATTAGAATCTTTAATTAGGAGGATAGAAGATTCTATTGGTACAAATTCATAAAGGGAAACACTTTCCAAATCATTAGAATCAATTTTGACCCTACACATAGGCTCAATTAGTGGGCAACTTAATTTATAGCATGACAAAAGAGAAGAACAAAATTGGTATTATGCAGATAAACTGTCATATGAGGACATAAAAATAAGTAAATCACAAAAGATGACATTTGTAAACTATCTAAAAATATAGGAGAATTAGATACTCTTAAAACTACTATCATTAGTGTGCCCCTTCGGTGGATATACAAAGTGACTATTTGTTTGCAGTAAGAGAATATTCTATTGTATGTCATCATATATTTTAATTTTTTTGTGTATTATTTATTGATGTTTATACTTTTTTATTTTATGAGTTGTCACTGCAGAAGAGTCTAGATAGGAGAACAACTGAGCAAACTCAAAAGACTTTATCATCCACTATGTCCCTATCCACATGGAGATCGAAGATAGCCCAAGATTTATTTTCTTCCCCTAATGGGGAAGGACTAAATTAGGGACATATCTTTTGTATGCCTATATGGAATTATTGGATGTATCTTTTGTATGCCTATATGACATTATTGGGCGTATATTTTGTATGTCTGTATGACATTATTGGGAATATATTTTTTACACCTATATGGCATTATTTGATATGTTTTTTGTACACCTATACATTGTATGCCTATACATCATGTGTATTAATGTATACTTCTTTTTGTTTATGTGGATGTCTTTCTCTTTGTAGATTGTTTATTCCTTATATTTATGCTTGCATGCATATTTATGTATATTGTTAGTGTATGATTCATAATTTATGAGAATACGTAAGTTTCATTTCATAAATCTTTAATCAATTTTTGGCATTGGGAACCAAGAATTACATCTTTTGTATAAAATTTTCTAAGTTGTCATAGCAACTTTTGTGCAACTTTGATATATTTTTCTTAATCACTTACATAGACTCTTAATTTCCATCCCAACACCTCAAACAAGCTAAAATAGGTTGTAAAAGAAATAAACATCAATCCTACCCAATTTTTTTCCTACTAGAACATTTTGACCAGCATGACCCATTTAGGACATTACAAGAACCTTAAGGGATGTACCAGTATAGTGTGGTCTAGAATGTTTGAGTTCATATCAAAGCCTAACAAGGTTATTCATAGAATTTACTTGAATGTGTTGGCATAGATGGTTTGGTACCAAGATAAAGAGTTTGAAAGATACGCATTGTTGCTCCTTTTAACTGAGCACCATTACAAGTTTTTACATAAACTGAGATTGGGTTGCCAATTTCATGAAGTTGAGTCTCCCAAAACTTCCATAGGTAGTTTTAGGCCTCAATAGAATGGTCCTATATCACCTAAAAATTTGGTAAAACCTTGCACGATCTCCGAGATATGGGCCTCCAAAGATTGTTTCCCAATGTTTCTTAGTGAACCTTGGGAAAACTTCAGTCTGGCATGGTCATGAGTGGTCAAGCAACTTTGTGGGTGAAATAAAGTTTTCAATAGCATTTACCCATCCAGCTAGAGCTAATGGCACAAATGATTTGGGGCCATGATGAATGGTTTGAAAGATACGCACTATTTCTCCTTTCAATTGAGAAACATTGTAAGTTTTTACATTATAAACTGAGATTGGGTTGCCAATTTCAAATGAATTTTACTCTACTAAAATTTCCATAATTGGTTCTAGGAATCGGTAGCCTAGTCTTATAGTACCTAATGGTTTGGTGATACCTCACATGAGCTCCAACATATGGGCCTCCAAATATCTTTTCCCAATGTTCGTTAGTGCACCTTGGGAACACTTCAGTCTAGCATGATCGTGAGAATTCAAGTGACTTTGTGGAAAAAACAATATTTTCACTAGTGTTTATCCAAAAAATTGGAGCTAACGGTGTAGAAGGTTCAATGATAGGATGAACGGTTTGAAAGTTACACACTATTTCTCCTTTCAACTGAGGAACATTGCAATTTTTTACACAAACTGAGATTAGGTTTCTAATTTCAAATAAATTTGAATCTCCTAAAACCATTATAGGTGATTGTAGGCCTTAGTAGCATGGTCCTATAGCACCTGATGGTTTGGTGATACCTCACATGAGCTCTGAGATATGGGCCTCCAAAGATTGCTACATAATTTTGCTTAGTGCACCTTGCGAATACTTTGATCTGGCATGGTCATGAGCATTTGAGAAACTCTTTGGGTGAAATGAGGTTATCACTATGATCCATTACGAGCCCTTTCAACACATTAGAACCATAAAGTGTGTCCCAAGGGGTTGTAGGACCCCTTCATACACACTTTCTAGTTTTAATGTGTCCTAATGGGTCATAATCGGTGGTAAGGGGTCCTAATACCCCCTAGGAACCATTGGAACCTCTTACGACCCATTATAAACAATTTCAAAGCATTAGAACCATTAAGTGTGTCCTAAGGGGTCCTAGGACCCCTTAGGACACACTTAATGGAATAATGTGTCCTAATGGGTCATAATGGTTTATAAGGCATCCTAAAACCCCTTAGGACCTATTAGGACCTTGTATAGCCCATTATGAACCCATTTAACATATTAGAACCATAAAGTGTGTCATATGGGGTCATAGGACACCTCAAGACACATTATGACCTCTTAGGACACACTTTATAGTTATAATGTGTCCTAATGGGTCATAACAGGTTGTAAGGGGTCTGAATACACCTTAGGACTCATTAAAACCCCTTATGACCCATTATGACCCCTTTTGACACATTATAACCATAAAGTGTGTCCTAAGGGTAGGTAATGTGTCCTAAGGGGTCCTAGGACCCCTTATGATAGACTTTATGGTAATAATGTGTCCTAATGGATCATAATGGTTTGTAAGGGGTCCTAAAATGCCTTAGGACCTATTATGACCTCTTACAACCCATTATGAACCCTTTTAACATATTAGAACTATAAAGTGTGTCCTATGGGCTCATAGGATACCTCAAGACACATTATAACTGCTTAGGACACACTTTATAGTTATAATGTGTCCTAATGGGTCATAATGGGTTGTAAGGGGTCCTAATACACCTTAGGACCCACTAGGACCACTTATGACCCATTATGACCCCTTTCGACACATTAGAACCATAAAGCATGTCCTAAGGGGTCTTATGACCCCTTACGACACACTTTATGGTTCTAATGTGTCAAAAGGGGTCATAATAGGTTCTAAGGGTTGCTAATAGGTCCTAAGAGGAATTACGACCCTTTAAGACCCATCATGACCCTTTGAGACACATTAGAGCCATAAAATGTGTCTTAAGGGGTCGTAATGTCTTCTAAGGGGTCCTACAACCCCTTAGGAAACACTTTATGGTTCTAATATGTCAAAATGGTTCATAATGGATCATAAGGGATACTATTGGGTCATAAGGGGTATTAGGACCCCTTATAACCCATTATGACCCATTATGATCCATTAGGACACATTAGAACCATAATGTGTGTCCTAATGGGTCATAATGTGTCTTAAGGTGTCCTACAACCCCTTAGGACACACTTTATGGTTCTAATGTGTCAAAAGGGGTCATAATGGGTCATAAGGTTTCCTAATGGGTCCTAAGGTGTATGAGGATCCCTTACAACCCATTATGACCCATTAAGACACATTATAACTATAAAGTGTATCCTAAGTGGTTATAATGTGTCTTGAGGTGTCCTATGACCCCATAGGATACACTTTATGGTTCTAATATGTTAAAATGGTTCATAATGGGTTGTAAGAGGTCCTAATAGGTCCTAAGGGGTCTTAGGACCCCTTACAAACCATTATGACCCATTAGGACACACTAGAATGATAAAGTGTGTCCTAAGGGTTCTATTCTAATGTTTCAAAATCAGTCATAATGGGTCGTAAGAGGTCTTAATGGTTCCTAAGGAGTATCAGGACCCCTTACCACCCATTATGACCAAGTAGGAAACATTAGACCATAAAGTGTGCTACTAAGGGGTTGTACAACCCCATGGAACACACTTTATTGATATAATGTTTTGAAAGAGGTTGTAATGGATCATAGTGACAACCTCATTTCACCCAAAGAGTCGCTCACATGCTCATGACCATGTTGGATCGAAGTGTTCGCAAGGTCCACTAAGAAACATTGTGTAGTGATCTTTGGAGACCCATATCTCAAAGGTCATGTGAGGTTTCACAAAACTGTCAGGTGCTATAGGAACATGCTACTAAGGCCTACAATCACCTATACTAGCTTTGGGAGATTCAAATTTATTTGAAATTGGAAACCTAATCTCAGTTTCTATAAAAATTTGCAATGCTTCTCAAGTGAAAGGATAAACACTGTGTATCTTTCAAACTGTTCATCCTGTCATTGAACCTTCTACACCATTAGCTCCAATTTTTTGGATAAACACTAGTGATAATCTTGATTTTTTCCACAAAGTCACTCAAATTCTCATGACCATGCTAGAATGAAGTGTTCCCAAGGTGCACTAAGGAACATTGGGCAATGATCTTTGGAGGCCCATATAAGGTGTATTAGGATGTCTTACAACCCATTATGACCCATTAGGACACATTATAACTATAAATTCTGTCCTAAGCATTTATAATATGTCTTGAGGTGACCTACAACCCCATAGTAGACACTTTATGGTTCTAATATGTTAAAAAGGTTCATAATGGGTCATAAGAGGTCCTAATACGAGGTCCTAAGGGGTTTCATGACCCCTTACAAACCATTATGACCAATTAGGACACATTAGAACTATAAAGTGTGTCCTAAGGGGTCCTAGGACCCCTTAGGACACACTTAATGGTTCTAATGTTTTGAAATTGGTCATAATGAGTCGTAAGAGGCCCTAATGGTTGCTAGGGGGTATTAGTACCCCTTACCACCCATTAGGACACATTAGAACCATAAAGTGTATACTAAAGGGTCCTACAACCCCTTGGCACACACTTTATGGTTCTAATGTTTTGGAAGGGAAAGGGTTGGTAATGTATCCTAAGGGGTCCTAGGACCCCTTATGACACACTTTGTGGTTCTAATGTGTCAAAATGGGTCATAATAGGTTGTAAGGGTTGATAATAGGTCCTAAGAGGAATTAGGACCCTTTACAACCCATCATGACCCTTTAAGACATATTTCAACCATAAAGTGTGTCCTAAGGGGTCGTAATGTTTTCTAAGGGGTCCTACAACCCCTTAGAAAATACTTTATGGTTCTAATATGTCAAAATGGTTCATAATGGATCATAAGGGATCCTAATGGGTCCTAAGGGGTATTAGCACCCATTATGACCCATTATGACCCATTAGGACACATCAAAACCATAAATTGTGTCCTAATGGGTCGTAATATGTCTTAAATTGTCCTACAACCCCTTAGGACACACTTTATGGTTCCAATGTATCAGAATGGGTCAGAATGGGTTGTAATGGGTCCTAATGCCCCTTAGGACCCATTAGGACCCTTTTCAACCCATTATGACCCCTTTCAACACATTAGAACTATAAATTTTGTCCTAAGGAGTCCTAGGACCACTTAGGACACATTACGACCCCTTATGACAAACTTTATGATTCTAATGTTTCCTGATGCATCATATTGGGTTGTAAAGAGTCCTAATACCTTTTAAGAACCATTACAACCCCTTACAATCCATTATGACCCATTTTGACACATTAGAATGATAAAGTATGTCCCAAGGGCTCCTAGCACCCCTTAGGACACAATGTGAGCCCTTAGGACACATTTTATAGTTCTAATGTATCATAATGGGTCATAATGGCTTATAAGGGGTCCTAATACTCCTTAGGACCTATTAGGACCCCTTACATACCATTATGAACCTTTTTGACACATTAGAAGCATCAAGTGTGTTCTAAGGAGCTATACGATCCCTTAAGACACATTACAACCCCTTAGGACACATTTTATAGTTATAATGTGTCCAAATGGGTCATAATGGGTGGTGCAAGGTCTTAATACCCCTTAAGATCCATTAGGACCTTGTATGACCCATTATGTTCCCTTTCGACACATTATAACCATAAAATGTATCCTAAGGGTTCGTAGGACCCCGTAGGACATATTACAAACTTTTAGGACACATTACAACCCCTTAGGAAACACTTTATGGTTCTAATATGTCCTAATGATTCATAATCATTCATAATGGGTCCTAATACCCCTTAGGAACCATTAGGACCCCTTACAACCCACTATGACCCCTTTGGACACACTAGAACATAAAGTGTGTCCTAAGGGGTCCTAGGACCACTTAGGACATTTTATGACCCCTTAGAACACACTTTATGGTTCTAATGGGTCATAATAGGCTATGAGGGGTTGTAATACCACTTTAGACTGATTACGACCCCTTAAGACCCAATATTACCCCTTTCAACACATCAAAACCATTAAGTGTGTCATGAGAAGTCATAGGACCACTTAGGACACATTACAACCCCTTAGGACACACTTTATGGTTCTAATGGGTCAAGATGGGTTTTAAAAGGTGATCATTCCCATTAGGACCCATTATGACCCCTTACAACCCATTATAACCCATTTGAAAACATTATAACAATAAAGTGTGTCCTAAGGGGTCCTAGGACCCCTTAAAAAACAACAAAATCCCTTATGACACACATTATGGTTCTAATGTTTCCTAATGGGTCATAATGGGTTGTAAGGGATTCTAATACCACTTAGGACACATTAGGTCCCCTTACAACATATTATGAGTCATTTCGACACATTAAAATCATAAAGTATTCCCTAAGGGATCCTAGAACCCCTTTGGATACATTACGACACCTTAGGACAAACTTTATGGTTATAATATATCTTAATGGTTCATAATTGGTTGTAAGGGGTACTAATACCCCTTAGAGCCCATTATTACCCCTTACCATCCATTATGACCCATTTTGATACAATAGAACCATAAAGTGTGTCCTAAGGGGTTATTGGACCCCTTAAGACACATTACAACACCTTAGGATGTACTTTATGGTTGTAATGTGTCCTAATGGGTCATAATGGGTCATAAGGGCTCCTAATACCCCTTACAACCCATTAGGAACCCTTACAACCCATTATGACACCTTTTGACACATTAGAACCATAAAGTGTGTCCTCAGAGGCAATAGGACACCTTATGACACATAATGACTTCTTAGGACACACTTTATGGTTCTAATGTTTCCTAATGCATCATAATGGGTTTTAAGGGGTCCTTATACCCTTTAGGAAACATTAGGACACCTTACAACCCATTATTACCCCTTTCAGCATATTAAAAAAATAAATGTCCTAGCAGGTCGCAGGACCCCTTAGAACACATTAAAGTTAGGATTAGCAGACATAAATTTAACAGTTACATGAAAATATATTTAATAATGAAAAGGAATAAATCACACATATGTATAACAAGAAGACACAAATATTTAATGTGGTTCACCCAATCCTGGGCTACATCTACCAAATAGAGAGTCCAATCTTATTATCCAATAATTTTAGCCTATTACAATTTGCAATCACTTGCAACTCAATAACACTGCAAGAAGTTATGAAATTATCATATATTGAGAAACCCCTAACCCTCGGCCATTATAACAAAACTTATGTCAGTTAAGAACTTAACCCTAAAAATACTTGATGATTCAACCTAGGGAAAAACTTGATGAGTCAACCTAGGGAAATTTTTTATGTGTCAACTCAAAAATGCTTCATGAGTTAACCCAAATAAATTTTTTTTAGGTTGTTTCCCCAAACCCCATGATAAATGAAAAGTGTACATCACTTTCCTAATCAATCACCACAAACCAACAATTACGACTCCTTAGGAAACACTTTATGGTTCTAATGTATCTTAAATGGTCATAATGGGTCATAAGGGGTCCTAATGCCCCTTATGATCCATTAGGACCCCTTGCAACACATTAGAACTATAAATTGTGTCCCAAGGGGTCGTAGGATGCCTTAAATAACATTATGACCCCTTGGGACACACTTTACAATTCTAATGTGTCATAATGGGTCATAATGGGTCGTAAGGGGTCCTAATGCCACTTAAACCCCATTAGGACCCCTTGAGACCCATTATGACCCCTTTCGACACATTAGAACCATAAAGTGTGTCATAAGAGGTCATAGGAAACCTTAGGACACATTATGACCCCTTAGGACACATTTTATGGTTCTAATGTATCCTAATTGGTCAGAATGGATTGTAATGGGTTCTAATAACCTGAATGACCCATTAGAACCATTTATGGCCCAATAAGACCCATTTTGACACATTAGAACTATAAAGTGTTTTTTAAGGGTTTGTAGGAACCCTTAGAACATATTATGACCCCTTAGGACACACTTTATGGTTCTAATGTATCCTAGTGTGTCATAATGGGTCCTATATGGTCCCAATACTTGTTAGGACCCATTAGGACCCCTTATGACCCATTATGACCCCTTTCGACACATTAGATCCATAAAATGTGTCCTAAGGGGTCGTAGAACATATTGTTACCCCTTAGGACACACTTTATGGTTCTAATGTGTCTTAAAGATTCATAATAGGTCACAAGAGGACCAAATGCCCCTTAAGGCCCATTAGGAGCACTTGCAACCCATTATGACTCCTTTCGACATATTAGAACCATAAAGTGTGCTCTAAGAGGTCCTACGACTGCTTAGGACACATTATGACCCCTTAGGACACACTCCATGGTTCTAATCTATCCTGATGGGTCATAATGAATCATAAGGGGTTTTAATACACCTTAAGCCTTATTATTACCCCTTACAGCCCATTATAACCACTTTTGATATATTAAAACCATAAAATGTATCCTAAGGGGTCCTAGAAACCCTTACGATACACTTTATGGTTCTAATGTGTCCTAATATGTCATAATGGGTTTTAAGGGGTCCAAATACCCCTTACAACCTATTAGGACCCTTTATGACCCATTTTGACCCATTTTGACACATTAGAATCATAAAGAGTGTCCTAATGGGTCCTAGGACCCTTTAGAACACATTACAACCCCTTAGGACACACTTTATGGTTTGAATTTATCCTGATGGGTCATAATTGGTTTTAAAGGGCCCTAATAACCATTAAGAAACATTAGGACCTCTTACAACCCATTATGACCCCTTTCAACACTTATAACCACAAAATGTGTCCTAAGGGGTTGTAGGACTCCTTAGGACACATTACAACCCCTTAGGACATAATTTATGATTCTAATGTGTTCCAATGTGTCATAATGAGTGGTAAGGGGTCTTAATACACCTTAGGACTCATTAGGACCCCTTAAAACCTATTATTACCCCTTTCAACACATTAGAACCAAAAAGTCTACACTAAGGGGTCATAACACCCCTTAGGACACATTAAAACCCCTGAGAACACACTTTATAGTTCTACTATGTCCTAATGGATCATAATGGGTCACAAGGGGTTATAATATCCCTTACTACCCATTAGGCCCCCTTACAACTCATCATAACCCCTTTAGACATATTAGAACCATAACATTTGTCCTAATGGGTCCAAGGACTACTTAGAACACATTTTGACCCCTTAGGACACACTTTATAGTTCTATTATGTCATAATATGCCATAATCATTTGTAAGGGTTCTTAATACCCCTTAGGACCCCTTATGATCAATTATGACCATTTTCAACACATTAAAATGATAAAGTGTGTCCTAATGGGTCCTTGGACCACTTAGCACACATTACAGCCCCTTAGGAGACACTTTAAGGTTCTAATGTGTCCTAATCAGTCATAGTGGGTATTAAGGGGTTTTAGTACCACTTAAGACCCATTTGGATCCCTTACAACCCATTATGACCCCTTTTGACACATTAGAACAATAAAGTGTCCTAAGGGGTCCTAGGACCACTTAGAACACATTAAGACCTCTTAGGACACACTTTCTAGCTATAATATGTCCTAATGGGTAATAATGTGTATTTAGGGATCCTAATACCTCTTACAACCCATTGTATCATCTTAAAATGGAAGCACTTCCATGCTAAGAGTGTTTATCCCTCTGAGTGAGTGGTTTAGGGTCATGTTAAGTGTCTTGATCAGGTCTTTGCATGAATCTGGCTTTCCCCCCTATTTTGTTATTCTTTGCTCCTATTTTCACCTATTTTTCTGCATTTCCTAGCATTCTGGATGAGGTCCTGGGTTTTTGGACCTCAAGGTCAAAGATGACCTTGAGGGTCAATGATGACCTAGACCTTGACCTAGGTTAGGGATGACCTTGACCTTGACCTAGGGTTCAAATTTTAGGATTTTATGATTTCCGGGTGTTGGGTTTTGAAGAGTTTCTTTTTCCCACCTCTGGGTTGGCCATTTCGGGTTTCAGGATGGTAAATCCTTAATTTCATTTAATCGAGGTATATTTCTAAAGATTCAGACCTAATTGGGATTTAATTCTCCAAGGTGGCCCTTCTAGAAGATTGTGCCCTAGTTCAATATAAAAGGAGGCCTTCCTCTCTCATTTTCATATCTCTCATCTCAAGCAATTTCATGATCAAGCTCTCAAGTGCAAGAAAGAAGGAAATGGAAAGAAAGAAAGAAAGAATTCATCCTCAATCCTAGCATCCATTCAGCATTCATTCATCAAGGAGGTCCATTGTTAGCCATGGAAGGATTCAATCTCTTTGGAGCCCCCTTGAAGATCCATCCTTCCACATTCATCCAAGTCTATTCCTATGCAAAGATCCATTCAAGATTGGTGTTGAAGATCAAATGACATTGATTTTAGACATCCTACATACTTCTACATTCATTACTTGTCGATTTGAGGATTTGAATCCTCTACAAGGACTTCAACATAAGCAAGGTGAAAAGTTCAATTTTCTTTGTTTATGCATATTACAATTTCAATTCAATTTCAAGGTTGATTCCAAATCAGGGTTTGACCAAAGAAAATCCCCCATCCAAACAACAAAAACCCTCTTTTTATTGTAGGTACAAGTGCGGAACTACAAATCTAAGCTTGGATTTGGATACCCTTTTCGGCTAACTTCTGAGATTTTCCAACAAAATCAAAGTCGACCTTCAAAATCTCCAATTAGTCTTTGACCTTTTATCAGGGTCAAAGACTACCTACTATTAGAAAGATAAAAGTTTTCTAGGTTTTCTTTGCCTGGACATTTCTAGTCCAAAACAGGTTGCAGAATTGCCCGAAACTGCACACAGACACCAGAAATAAACATTTTCCAGATCTTCCCTAATTTGAGGTTAGTACTTGTCTTTCAATTATTTTAGATTTAAAAGCATATACTCTTCATAGAAAAATATAAGATCTTCTTCTTCATTCATATTCTTCATAGATTGATTCAATTGTGCATTAACCTTTTGGTTGATCAATTTGGATCTCTCCTTTGGGAATTTGGATTTAGTATTTGATCTCATATTTCCCACATATTTCAATAAGGTTAATAACACATTTTTAACATCATTCATTTTGGTGAACCCGACGAGCTTACTCTCTTTCTTTTTGGTGTTAGATTTCTCCTTGTATTGTCTTGTGTGTTCACCTTCATCATTCATTTTGGTGAACCCAACATAATTACTCTCCTTTCTTTTGTGGAATTAGATGCTTTATTATGTTTTATGGTGTTATATCTTGCATGTATTAGATTCCTTTTATGTGTCTGCATCTCATATAAAATCAAAATATTTTGTGTTAGTTTAGTTTATTTGCATTGCATTGGTTTATGAGCTTTACTACATTTAGTTATACTTATAGCATTCCGGTTAGAAGAAGTTGTAGAATCATGGGTGCCTTTGATCCTGAATATTCTTCTCCATTCCTTAGGATCTTGGATGATAATTTAATTCTTCATGATTCCAATCCTATTATGGAGAAAAACTCTTCTCACTCATCTCATGATGAGGATGATGCTTTAAGAGTTCCTCCTGAACAAGTCCAAAATTTTTCCACTGAACTTGATAAAATGGGTAATTGGCTTCTTCAAGAAAACCATAATCAAGATTCTATTCAAGCTATAGAGGATCTTAAGAAAGTCCTTCATGATAGTGATCAAGGTATTAATCTCTTGCGTGGTATTACTCACCTTGTGCATTCAAATGTTAAACCTTTAGCTCAAGAAGCTCAAGATTTAAGGTTGATTCCTCCTGTTACTTCTTCTAATCCTTTACCTAGTATTCCTACCTATACTCCTCCTTTGGTGACTATGACGGTTCCCTCTATTCCTATGAGTGTTCCTCATGTGTCCCTTCCTGCATCACAACCTTCTTATCATAATTTTCCTTTTACTTATTCAAATCCGCTTCCAACTGTAGTTCCTATTGTTCCTCCAGTTATGTCTTCTATTCCTGCAGCTTCTTACACTTTACCTAGTGTTTCTAATGTTGCTACTCCTATTTTTTCTAATGATTCAACAATCATCAGTTTGGCTCAAACTATTTCATCTTTACAACAACAACTTGCGTCTTTAACTCAAAATAAGTTTAGTGTTCCTATTGTTGGAGATTTGCCAGCAAGCCAGTGATGACTGTATGTTTTTCATTGATGAGAAAATATGGTAAGTAGCATGCGTGGAAGACTTATGTAGTAAAATTTTAGTATATACAACATGGACATGTTATCAGCATGATATCATGGATGTAGATGTTAACTGTTAGTATACATAGTCATATAGCAACTTGTGTCAGCAGTGTTCAGTGGATAATTGTCCGTATAGTTATCATGGAGCCTTATGCATTTGGATATGTGATGGAGACATGTTAGTGATGTTGCATTCATGAAAGTAGAGTTTGATGATCAGTAGAAGTGAAGTTATACAGTCACTATTCAACAGTAGCAGTTTCCTGTGTATATTCAGAAGAGTTGACAAAGATTATATTAATTCCAGAGTTGCACCTATCATTTCGGTATGCGTCCTTGGATTAGTCCTTAGAGGAGAGTTATTAATGTTAGGTTAAGAGTGCATGATGTAATTAATATTATGGAGAAATTTTTAGTTACTTTGGTAGAGATGATAGTGTGTAGTGTAATACCTCTCCTATGGTGATACTTAGACTTTTCTGATTTGGACATTTTTATTATGATGGTCAGGACTATACATTTACATTTATGTTTTGTGAATGATGATATGATGGATATGCTCATTTATGGTTATCATTTATACATTTATGAGATTAGAAAACCATCTATTTTTATATGTTTTATGGATCTAACCCAATCATTTGAATCTAACCATTATCATCATGTTTTATGTTTCATGGATATGTGTCGGATGTGTTTTCATGACTTAGGATGAAGTCATAGTTACTCACTTAGTTGAGGTCCACACAATGTATCAATCCTGGTCATCTGCTTGCATATATATGATTTTTATATCCATATGTATATATATATATATATATATATATATATATATATATATATATATATATATATATATATATATATATATATATATATATATATGTATCTCTTCTTGGTGATGTACGATTGCAGGTACCAGGTATCGTCTCCACCTGGCGTCACAGGTCTGAGCGATCCCTCAAAATCCTCAATCGTTGTTGTTGTTACAGAGATATCACCAAGTTCCATAGGAAGAAACTCCACCTTTGATCCTTTTATCCTTAGGTGGGAAGTGTCGAGTCAGTCCCTTGTGTGAATATATTATGTGATCTCTCAGTTTATTGGTTTTGTGGGTCTTGTAGTTAGTTTCTTGTCTTTTGTATTCATTGTGAATGAAGTTTTGAGTATAGTGGTTCTAGTTGTCTTTATGGTACATTCAATTCTATTAGTAGATTATTGATGTGAATTTGACGGTATGATTTAGTAATTTATCTTTATTATTAGCTACTTATGTACTAGAAGATCTTGTTAGGAATGAGTTAGTATGTGATTGAAATATGTGATTTTAATATCAATAATAATAAAGAATTTTATGGTATTATCTTTATAATATCCATAATAACAAAATGTCTATGGAAATAATAAAAAAATATAATAAATATTTTTAATAATAGTGGTATGTTTCACCTTGTATATATATCACTATTACATTTTGTAAAGAATATGGATTAAGTGTGTAAATAATAATATGCTTCATAATAATAATATTATGTTTGCAATAATATTTATAATAATAATAATATATGTACACATAGGCATATGGGTGCACACATATGCATATGCATACATATATTTATATAATTATTGGTGAGTAAGTAATTATTGCATTCTATTAATGAATAATTAGACTAGTTAATGATATGGTTGTAAATAATAATTATTATTATTATTAACTTCCCTAAAGTAAAGGAAACATAAATTTGATTACGGTAATAGATTATAGTTTTATTAAAAAAATTATTTATCCCTTTACGGGAATGGTTTTACAAATTGTATTGTTAACGGATAATCGGTGGATAGTTGCATCGGTTGGAGTACCTATGCAACTACTCCCCAATCTATATATAGGAAAGACTTCCTGTGTGAGAGGGAGTTGGAGGAGAGTTGTTTCAAGAAGAAGATAACAAGATTAGTATTATGATGGTAGGAATATTGTATTTGTGAGGAGATAAATTCATCATTCTCTGAGAGTGGCATTTGGTTATTTCTGGAAGAGGCTGGAGATTGCACCCAGGAGGATTTGAAGGAGTGCTGAAAGGGTTGAGAGGATTGGATTGGTCTTCATCAACTAAATCTCCGCAGGACTCCAGGTTGGAATTCATCTTGAGATTTATCTCTCCTTTTTGATATGAAAAGATGAAAATCTAGTTAAATGTTTATCTATATATTCGTTGTTGATATAAATTATAGAATGTTGTGTTTAATATATATCATTGTCCATGTATTAGTGATTTGAAGAGTAGGAACATGTTGAATGGATTTATTTCCAGTATTGAGTATAAACAAATATTTATGCATTTATAGGAGGTTGTAGGGTCCTTAGCATTCTCCTTGTATTTCCTCTCTTATCTAGAATGTCCATGAGTTCTTTGAGACTTTAGAACTTCTATTTCAAACCTACAGTTTCATATTTTTCTTTGCACCACTTTTCTTTGCCCAGACCTAGAACAGATATGTTTGATAGATAGGATGGATTGATGGCCCATTTCTGAAGGGAAACTGGGAGATCTCAAATGGGTTGTGCTCAGATTAGGCAACCCTAGTTCCCATAATGCCCAATTTTACCCACAAGCCAGAGTTGACAGTCATATTTTGTAGTTTCTGGCAATTAGTTAGTGGTGACCAAGTAAGTCAGTGATGATCGAGTAAGCTAGTGATGACCCAGTAAGCTAGTGATGACCGAGTAAGTCAGTGATGACCGAGTAAGCTAGTGATGACTGAGTAAGCTAGTGATGACCAAGTAAGTCAGTGATGATCGAGTAAGTCAGTGATGACCAAGTAAGTGAGTGGTGACTGAGTAAGTTAGTGATGACCAAGTAAGTTAGTGGTGTCCGAGCAACCATTGTGAACCAAGTAGACTAGTGTTAACCGATGAAAATAGGATTCAGGCTTTATACAATTAAGTTATACGTACTTTAATTTCTTATACTTTAAGTTATACTTGTATAAAGGGTTTAGGTACCTTTTGGATTGACTGGGATAGGTTTCAACTTCCTAGGAGTTAAGTTGTAACTTTTAATTTTTAGATTTTTAATAAAATCAGACTTAGTCAAATTTCAGGCTTAGTCAAATATCAGGCTTAGATTGAAGTTCATGGAACATTATCTTTTGGTATATGGAACTTTGAGTAAATCATAAATGTGTTCATTCCTTGTTTGGTAGAGGTTATGTTTAGTGTGTTTGGATGCCTTAATAGGGTTAGGATGTGTGTAGGAAGTAGTTTAGGGTTTAGGGTTGTCTAAGAAGATCAGGACCATTCTAAACATCCTTAAACGTTCCTAATTTCTCCTAAAACATCCATAAATTATCTTATTATTTTCTACTCTTTGATGCAGTCTTACAAAAGTGTTTATGATATGTTTTTACTATGTGTATGATGTGGTTGTGATATGTGGGTTAAGGGTAGAAAACCTAACGACACCTAGCGAGTGGCTCTCAGTGAGGGGCTGGGGCCCTAAGTGGCTAGTACCAGGATAACCGACTGAAGAGTTATTTTAACAAGTGATAATTTAATTAAAACTTATGCGAATGGGTTCAAACATGTAAAAAGATTAAATGTACCTTTCCCATGCCATTAGTGCTAGTAAAGGCTATGGATGGGAGTGGGAGAAGGTGCCTATGCATAGGTACGATCGAATGGCACTTGTCTATATGAAAGGCATTTGGTTCTGCATGTGCCTACTTGGGGACTGGGGCTCAGAGTGGCTAGTACCAGGACAACCCAAGGGGTGAGGGCTATGCGATGACACTCACTTAGGTTGTTTCTTAGAGTTTCTACCAAGCCTTAGAACCTATTTGGGGAAAGATTTATACTTGGGCTTTCTTTTCATTTGTTATTTGGGAAAGGTAACCCCACCCTAGGTTTAGCCTAGCTATTCCTTCTTTGTGGACCCTGGTGTTTATCTCTTAGCACAGGGGAGTGGGCCTTTGGGTGTCCATGTGGTTGGGTGGTAAACATTTTATTGAGGTATCTTTTGTGGATGTAGTGTTTGAAGATTCATGCTTGCTTATGTACCAATTTTTGAAGAATAAAGGCTTTGTAATTATCTTTCATGATGTAAAGTTATTGTTACCTCCCGAGTAGAGATGAATGTAATGTAATCATTGATGTAATTAAAAATGATGTATTTGAAATGGGTAGATTTAGGAAAAAGGGAAAAAGGGGATGTGAACTTTATGTATAAGATGTATGTTGGAAAAGAAAATGATTTTTAGTTAAGTAGTATGATTTTAATTAGTGATGATTCGAGGAAAGGCTATTGAAGAACAAATGTATTATTTGCAATGTATCAAATGATTTAGATGGTTCTATTTGATTTAAAGGTTATATTGTTCATAAAGAATACTTAGGAATATAGATGATTTTAAATGGAAAATTGAAATGAAAGTACTATGTAGTTCTTAATAAAGAATCTTATAGTGATATGATGTAATTTGCTTTGAGAAGTATACCTTGTTGTTAGTTTACTTAATGGACTTAAATGAATCATGCATTAAATAGAAGGGAACCTTGGGAGGAAACTAAGTTTAAGTTTTGTTCATATAATTATTTTAAAAATTCAAAAATTTTCATAAATCATTACTTAGGTTTTTCTTTTATAAAGAGAATCTTTGTTCTCTTCCCCAGTTCCCTTGCGGGGCATGACATCTTTGGTATCAGAGCACTAAGTTGCTACACTGGGGCTGAGGGAATTTGGCCCATGCTTCTCTAAACTTGTTATTCATCTTAGGAAAACTTAAAACTGCAATCAAACTAGGACCCTTAAACTTATCCTTCTCCTTACTTGTTCATGATGCCTCCTATAACCCGTGGTAGAAGGGGAGGTGCCCAAAACACCCCTCCTAGATCTCAACATGAAATTTCTCAAGAGGAAGAACAATATGAGGGAAGAGGGGATCAATCTAATAACCAATCTAGAGGTTCTCAGGGGGCTCAATTACAAGAGCTCCTACAACATATACTACAGAGGTTAGATGCAGGGCAAGATAGAGGGCACCGTGGGGAGTCTAACACTCACCATGAGGAAAGGGAAAGGATTCCTACAAGGAGAGATCGGGCAATGGAAGAAGATGCTTTGCATGCTTCTCACATGCAAGACCTCCTTAGGACTAAGACTAACCCATTTAAGGGAACTCAAGGAGGATCTACCGCACAGACTTGGTTGCTAGAACTAGAAAGGATTTTCTCCATGCATCCTTATAGCAGCAATACTAAGGCTCAGTTTGCAATCATTCACCTTAGAGACTTTGCATCCACTTGGTGGGAAATAGAGAGAGAGAGAGAGAGAAAATTCACATAGATATTACCACTCTTTCATGGGAACTATTCCTAGAACTCTTTCGAGCCAAATTTCTATCTGACCACTAGAGATGGGAAAGAGCTTAAGAGTTTCACAACCTAAGGTAGATAACTATGTTAGTTGATGACTATGAGAGGAAGTTCTTGGAACTCAAGCCGTACTAATGATATAAGGCTGATGAACCCATGTTGACTCAACACTTCCTTAGAGGACTCAACGGTCGCTTGGCCGGTAGTGTACGAATGTTTGAACCTTAGATAGTGAATGATGCAGTCATCAAAGCTCACCTTGGGGAACAAAATATAGCCTTGGGGTTAGGAGGTCGAATAGGTGGACAAGGTGGTAATTCCTTCCAGACTGGGTTAGGTTTCAAAGGTAATCCATCTCAAGGAGCACCTAGACCTAAAAACTATCCTCCTAAAGGAAGTCAGAACCACCAGAAAAGGAAGTTTTTCAACAACAGCAACAACAACAATTACAATGGAAACAATAATAAAAGTGGGGGTTCTCAATCCAACAATCCCCGCAACTGGCAATGTGCAGAGCGATACCCAAACCCTCAGCCAACTTAGAGTATGCCTCATAATTCTAGTCAAGGTAGCTATCAGTAGTCTAGTGCACCTTTAGTAGGAAGGAATTTTGTCAAGAACAATGGATGTTACTCTTGTGGCCAACATGGGCACATTGCAGTTAATTGCCCATAGAAATCTACTCCAGCAACTAGCTATAGGCAGGCCTCTTCAGAACCAACAGTAGGTAATGCAAGAAGAACTCACCAAGTATTTTCCACCTTAGACCATGGACAAGCCAATCATCAGGGAATAGTCATCGAAACCCTAGGTTTGTTAAGGGTATCTCTACCACCATACTATTTGATTCAGGAGCAACAGATTCTTTCATTTCACCTTCTTTAGTAGAGTAATGTGGGCTGAAGGCAGTAAAGTAGGAAGATAGGTGGCAGGTTGAGCTAGCCTCTAGGACAAGAATAACCTCTGACTCTTGTGTCCATAGTTACAAGTTAGAACTTGGACCTTTTTCCAACTTAGTAGATCTTCGAGTAATTCTTCTAGGTTCGTATGGAGTAGTTTTGGGTATGGATTGGTTGGATGCTCACAAAGCCACTTTGGATTGTAGAAACAAAAGCATTTAGTGTTTAGATGACTTAGGAGAACCTAAGAAGATTGTTGGGGTGCAATGACTCATCTCCCTCCACATGATTTTCATGATGCAGCTCAAGAGGTGCATGCGCAAAGGATGCCAATTATTTGATATCTCAGTAGAGGACTTGGACCAAGGAGAAAGCAGGGAGTTATCACTAGATCATCCCCTATTATAGGAGTACTTGGATGTTTTTCCTAAAGAAATTCTAGGAATGCCACCCAAAAGGGACATAGACTTTCGAATTGAGTTGGTTCCAGGAGTAGAACCAATCTCCAAAGCTCTATACCGTATGACCACACAAGAACTTGAAGAACTCAAGCTTCAGTTGGAAGACCTTTTAAAAAAAGGATTTATCAGACCTAGTGTGTCACCATGGGGTGCACCAATAATATTTGTGAAGAAGAAAGATGGCTCTCTTCGATTGTGCATCGACTATCATCAACTCGATAAAGTCACAATCAAGAATCGGTATCCCTTACCCCGCATTGATGATCTATTTGATCAAATGAAAGGGGAAAAAATATTTTCAAAAATTGATCTCAAGTCAGGATACCATCAACTTAGAATTTAGGAGGCTGATATTCATCGAACAGATTTCCATACCAGATATGGTCACTATGAGTTCACTATGGTACCATTTGGGTTAACCAATGCTCCTTCTATATTCATGAGCTTAATGAATGGAGTTTTCAGAACCTACTTGGATAAATTTGTGATAGTATTCTTAGATGATATCTTAGTGTTCTCTAAAACTCTTGAAGAACATGAGGTTCATCTTTGCCAAGTATTGCAGTGCCTTAGGGAAAATCAACTTTATGCCAATGTAGAAAAGTGTGAATTCTTTCAGATAGAAGTTAAGTATCTTGGTCACGTCATATCAGGGAAGGGCATCACTGTTGATCTAGCCAAAATTCAAGCCATAGTGGAGTGGCCAATTCTGACTAACATCCCTGAAGTTCATAGCTTTATGGGACTAGCTGGATATTATAGAAGATTTTTCAAAGAGTTCTCTTGGATAGCACATCCCATTACTTCCTTGCAAAGGAAAGGTAAGAAGTTTGTTTGGTTAGAGAAATGTGAAGCCGCTTTCCAATGTTTGAAGGAGAGATTAACCATTGCTCCAATCTTGGTGGTTCCTGAACCATCAGGAAACTTCATAGTCTACACAGATG
Source organism: Chamaecyparis obtusa (assembly GCA_027943335.1). Classification (NCBI taxonomy): domain Eukaryota; kingdom Viridiplantae; phylum Streptophyta; class Pinopsida; order Cupressales; family Cupressaceae; genus Chamaecyparis; species Chamaecyparis obtusa. The sequence goes on along the minus strand of BSBK01009996.1, from coordinate 28,329 downwards.
CCTTACTAGAAGGGATTGGGGTAGTTCTTATGCAAGAAGGATGAGTTGTGGCTTATGAGTCTAGGAAGCTTAAAGACCATGAGCTCAACTACCCCACCCATGATCTAGAACTTGCAGCAGTAGTTCACACTTTAGTAAAGTGGAGACACTTTCTATTGGGTCACAAGTTTAAACTCCAAACAGATCATCGGAGCCTTCAGTACATCTTCTCTCAACCCAACCTAAATGCCAAACAATGCAGGTGGACAGAATTCCTATGTGAATATGATTTTGAGGTTAATTACGTCCAAGGGAAGATGAATGTGGTGGCAGATTCTTTAAGCAGGCATGGACATGTTTTATCAGCAGTATCCCTGAGCACAGATTTGGAGAAAGGAATCAGGGAAGCTCTCACTTTCGACACTTGGTTTCAAGAGGTTAAGTTAGAAATAGAGTCAGGAAGACCTTTGGAAGGTCGCTTCTCAGGATATTCCTTAGACACCCTTGGGTTGTTGCGATAGCAAAATAGAATCTATGTGCCCATGGAAGGAGATCTTCATGCGCTTATCCTTCAAAAAGCCACAAGGGTCCCTATTCGGCACATCCCAGGGTGAAGAAAATGTATGCTAACCTATGCCAGTTATACTATTGGTTAGGAATGAAGAGGGATATTGCAGACTACGTGGCTAGATGTTTGGAATGTTAGAGAGTGAAAGCAGAGCATCAACATCCCACTGGCTTTTTGCAACCTCACCTAGTGCCAGAATGGAAATGGGACATTATTTCCATGGATTTTATTGTGGGACTTCTAGTAACTCCCAGGAGACATGACACTATCATGGTAACAGTT